>JAWMRA010000130.1:39682805-39726475 GCA_035584735.1 Pseudotriccus pelzelni | reverse complement strand
TCTGCCCTCCGGAAGTCCAGGGTAGAGGTTTTGTTGATGCCCTTCCTTACTTCACTGAGTATTGAAAACTCTATTATTTCATGGTCACTGTACCCTAGATGGCCTCTGACCCCCACATCTCCCACCAGCCCTTCTCTGTTTGTAAACAGCAGGTCTAACAGGGCTGCAGCCCTGGTAGACTCATTTATCAGCTGCAACAGGAAATTATCCTGCATATACTCTAGGAATCTCCTAGGCTGCCTCTTCCCCACTGTGTTGAGGTCCCAGCAGACATCCAGCATGTTAAAGTCACCCACAAGAATAAGGGCTGGTGATTTTGAAACCTCTGCCAGATTCTTGCAGAATAATTCATCACCCTCTTCATCCTGGTTGGGTGGTCTATAACAGACTCCCACCAGGATGTCAGCTGTGTTGGCCTTCCCTCTGATTCTGACCCATAAGCACTCAACCTTATCATCACTGACCTCAAGTTCTAGAGTCAAGACACTCTCTAACATACAGAGCCACCCCTCCGCCTCTCCTACCTCACCTATCTCTTCTGGAGATCATGTAGCCATCCATTGCAGCATTCCAGTCATGCGAGTCATCCCACCACGCTTCTGTGATGGTGAGGATGTCACAGCTTTCCTGCTGCACCATGGCTTCCAGCTCCTCTTGCTTGCTTCCCAAACTGCATGCATTAGTGTACATGCTCTTCAGCTGGGCTGCTGATTTCACTCCTAACCCTGGCTTTCCACACTGAGAATCTTCTCTGGAGAGCCTGGTTTCAAACCCTTCCACCTTCAAACCTACTTTAAAGCACTTGCACACCATTTGTACCTCTGCAAGTCAGCGTAAGCAGTAGTGGGTTAAAGTCCTCAGCTTTGTAATTTATAATAAAAATAAACTCTATATGTGACTATCTCCTTCTCCATTTACCTTCTGCATTAACTTCTACCATAAATTTCTTACAGCCTATTTTTCTGCACAAGAGCAGTACATCCTTGTTCCTAATCGTGACTTCAGCATTCTTCCATTAAACTGTAACAGAATTTAAATTCAAACTCCTTATCTTGCAGTTAGGAATGTCTGTTCTGTAATCAAGCTAGTCAAAGGAAATGATGTGAGTGCAAGCACTGGCAAGGATGGAAGGATACATTTTTGACTCTCATGTTCATGTATTGCGCCAGGTACACGTTAGTTCACTTTAAGCTATATGACATTTGGATGCAGCATTCTTCCTTTGATAAAACTATATTCTGCTTTTATATTTCACCGTATTTCAGAATGAATTTCTCTTCACAGATTTTCTTAACTTGCATGATTTTTTTTTTAATATGATTTTTGATGGGGAAAGGAGGAGCGGAGGAAATGTCTCTACATCAGATCATATCCGCAGTTGGCAGGTTGTCCCATCTGGCATGCATGCGACTATAAGATGGATAATTTGTCACTCCGAATCCTTTGATTTGTGAAAAGGCCAAAATCATCTCTGGAAAGATATTCTGCAGCTAATGATACAGGAGGTGTGGGGGAGACTGTTCTTTGAAGGCTACAAAGGCCACAATCTGAGGAGAAATAATTGGTCTTGGCTCTTCTATTAAGCAACAGAGATCGAAAACTACAAAAATCTTTTAAGAGCAAACATGACTTACAACAATCATATATGAGAACTAATTGCCCACTACTTTGCAAAATTTGATTTTGGAGGGGTGAGGGTGAGATCCGGAAACTGTAATTTGCTCTTGGCAAACAGATCGAATGCTTAATTAAACTGAACAAATGTACATTTTTGTACATTAAGGGAACAATGTTGACAGAAGTTTGGCTTAAAAACAAATAAAAGAGGATAAAAAGATGGATTCGTGAAATTGAAATCAAATATCAAAAAGAGATAAAAAATTACCTGACTAGTATTCAAGACATGATTTTTAAGTTTTTAAAGGAACTATATTTGCCCCAAGCAAGCAGAACAGATAAATTTGTTGATCTGTACCTGAAAGATATTTGCCTTCTTGCAGTGCCTGACTTTGGACTTATGTGCTTCTGTAGCTACCAAGGAAGGCTGCAAGCACTGCTACACAGTGGCTGAAATATAACTATCTCTGGCCTCAGGAAAGAAGTCATCATGTATTTTTATATTATGAACTTCTTCCATATTTACAGAAAGCTTGTCAAGTGCATCTATTCAGCATCACGGACATTCTGAATTTATGGGTATCAAACATTTTTGCTTACAAAATATTTACATGAGTATGCACA
The DNA here is from genome assembly GCA_035584735.1 of Pseudotriccus pelzelni. NCBI lineage: Eukaryota > Metazoa > Chordata > Aves > Passeriformes > Tyrannidae > Pseudotriccus > Pseudotriccus pelzelni. Next base: position 39,724,234 of record JAWMRA010000130.1, on the reverse strand, counting down.
TGCCCAGAAGACATTGGCAGTTTTCACCGAGATCTAGGAAACCTTATTTTGTAATTTTGCAGGATATAAGATAGTTCAGCAAGTGGGAAGGGAAAGTGGCTGTTGTGCAAATAATTTATTGCGGAAAGTCTAGACAATTTCAGAGTGAAGTCTGGGCTACAGGACAAATAATTTTCTGTTATGTTTACACATGTTTGCAACATGCAGACTGCTAAGGTAACACACTTAACACTAACATTAATGAAAATCTCTGTCATAAACTACCAACTCTTGTATACCTGATTTAATATGTAGACAGGTATTCATAGAAAAGCTCCAGAAGGTTACCTCAGTCCACAGTCTCCTAAGTGAATGTAGGTTTGTTCTCTGCAGTATAAGTTACATTTTTATTTATTTTAATTTCATGTTACAAAGTGACAGAACTTCTGTCACTTCCCTTGGGACAGACTTACATATCTTACTAGAGTTCACTCTTAAAGAGTTTTTTCTGATGTGCTTAATCTTTTCTTATTTTCATCCTATTACTTATAATTGTATCTCTACACCACATACAACTTGTTCCATTCCATCTTGGGTTATTAGTTTCCCTTTGCCAGCACTTAATTAGTGCTTAGGCTATGTACGGAGTCAAAATTTTAATCTCTTACCTATTCCCATATATTAATACCTCTAACCTCATAATTGTTTTCATACCAACATATCTGAACAGCAGAATAAATAGCAATAAGAGAATTTGGCAGCAACTTTGAAAAAGCAAGATGCCCAAATTCCAAACTTATATTCCGCTGATGCTGTGTCTATGAATCCCTCTTTGCTATACAAAAATATATTTACACCCAGCTCAAACTGTACTTGTGAGTCAGACCATGCTGCAGATTCGTCTAATTAAAATTCTCTATCACATTTCTCCTTAGATTTTTCCTGAATACCCTGCATCTCAGACCAGCTTACATTTTTCAGTTCTAATTTCACTTTATTAGTTTCTGGCCATACAATTAATGATCTTTCCTTGCCCTCTTCTATTAGCACTTTGTCCCCAGTTGGCACTCAGAACACTTGCTATTTAGTATCATTAGGGAATTTTTTTAGTGCCACTTTTACTCCTACATCCATATAACTAATGAGGATGTTAAATAAAACCAAGATTATAGCATATCCTCATGATGTTTTCCAATATAACTCCTCCTATTTGAACTGCTATTCTTAATTTATTATCAGAGACTATTTCAAACCAAACAGGTCTGAGTTAATCTTTCAAGCTACATCTTAGAACTAGTGTCAGACCTGAAGACAAATTGTATGTACTGATACAACAAAGACAAATCTTAATTTATCCTGAATTTTGAGATAAGAGATAAAAAAATCTCATTAAACAATGTGGGTACCCTCAGAGATTCCAGGGAATTCCAGTTCTTGGAACGATGAAAAGAAAAAGGAAGCAAATTTATACTCCACAAGAAAAATAAAAAACCTAAACAGCTTTTAAGCATTCAATCTCAAGTTTGTTTCTTCAGTCCTAGAACACACCCACTCCTTCCCCTTCTTTTGTTCCCCGGTAAGGAGAACTCCTAAGCTGCTGTTCATTACAGGGCAGCTGTCAGCTCGGCTACTAACTTCTAATTCACCAGCACATGCAGCTTCCCTTGTGGAATAACTGCGGCAAAGCAGAGATGGAATAAGGGCTGGGCAGTGTTTTTTGGTACTAAAACAGGCCTGCCAGAAAGTCACACAAGGTACTTCCAAGGTGTTGGGCCTTTTCACTATTCACAGGTTATTTCCAACCTTCTCACAAGGCAGTGGAGTATGAAAGGGGAAATCACATTTTCCTCTTTCTACCCTCAAAGGAGCTGCAAAGGAAGAAAAGATGCCTTAAAGTTACTTGCATATTCCACTAACTTTTAAAACAGATCCCCTGTGCTTCCATTCATAATTCCCTTTCATTTGCTTTTGGTGAGGAGGAAAAGGCAGAAGTGAGGCAGCTTTCTTAGTTATGGTGGTTACACATGAATTGAGGTATTTATGCAAAAAATAAAACATGAGAGTTAGAAGGAAAATCTGAAGTGTAAAAAAACCCTAACAAACTCCTAACAAAATTCACATCTAAGCTCTGTACATGTGTTATATCTGGTCATTACTGGTACCAGGCTTGACTATTTGGCCCCTATTCTCTCAGGTACTTGCACAAAAGCAGAAGATTCTGACTTTGGCTTCTTGACATTGTGGTATGATAAAATAATAGTAATTTCAGTATGGGAGATACTTTTGTATAACCCCTCCCATCAAATTCTAATAACTCATGATGAACTGAAGTGCTCAAATTATGTTTATACAACAATTATGGTGTCTGTAGAGTGAGATGTCCTATAATGAGACTTCTAAATATGGAGACTTCTTGTATGTTTTCATTCAACCAGCTTTACCACATTATTTTTTCTTTTTCACAAATTCACATTCAGAATTATGCTCTAGATTTCCCTTTTTTTTTTGCTCCTTGAAGGAAACCTCAGCCACTTTGAACTGAAAAGCCCATCAATCTGCAACTTCCATATGGCTGGAGCAAAATCTTGTTTATTGTGCGTTACTGGGCAGGTCCTTGATCAAGGAAGAGTGAAAACCAGTTTATATTATACTGAATTTCTTTCACATCTTCCCATTAGATAAACTATCATGGCAAACTATTACCAAGAAACATGAGAACCTCATAAGACTTAAATGTTCAAATGTACTATACAGATGCTGCTGTGAAATACATCTATGTTGCATTTTATGCTTCTCCCATTATATTTCGGATTTAGGGGGTAAAATTCCTCAAATCCGAATTTCTAACTCAGACTCTTCAACTACACTATCAGTAGCAAGCATTAACTATATTCTGTTTTCACAGTCACTGCTTGAACCAAGAATTTAGCACTGTACTTTTCATTATATTAAATTCTGTATCAAAAGACAAGCTGCTACTAATTTCTGACTAACCTATAACTTTTCATGGAAAAAAGATTAAGAAGCTTACCAAGATGCTTAAATACCCACTTTATGCGACTTCTATTGTTTATAAGAAGACTTTAGGACATAAGGAAACCCTCTAGCTCAGTCACATTCAAGAATCCTTTCCTCCCAGCACCTAGTTCACTCTTCCTCTCGCTTGAACAACCGTTTACTTTCCCCGCAGACAAACTGAGATGGCCCTGTTTCTTATAAACCATTTCACTCTTCTTCTAGAAACATAAGACTAGTAAATTGTTCTGAAATCAGAAGCCAAACAGGCTGACTGCTGTTAACAACCCATACACTGAGCTGCACCGTGGAGAAGAGGAACAAGTAGAATTAATCAGAGGTGCTCTGTGAAGGAAGAGTTATGACTGATCGTCCTAAAATTGATCTTCTCCTGAATTTTACAACTTATTAACACAGTGCTTTTAGAGAAATTAAATGATTCTTATTAAACTGTCCACAACAGACCTCATTTTATCTGAGTTTTTAAAGCTACTAGCAATACCTCCATGAAGACTTTACCTTACATGTGGCAAGCATTTGATAACTCATTTTAGTAATTCTCATTTCTGAAAAGGAAGCTAATTCCCATTGGTTGACAAAACAAACTAATCAGACCCAAAGGCTTAGATTAATAATAATTCTAAATACAGAATCAGATCCTTTAAATTTTGAGTGAGTTGATCAAATAAACTACATTGATCAAATGAACTCCTTCTACAGGAAAACAAACAGATGTTTGCACAGACTAAAGAGATGTTAATTCAACTTGCTATTCAAATAAAGTCAGTATAAATGAAAGTAGTTCAATAATATAATTGTTTTAGGTCAGTACCTTTTTTATCCTTAAATGCTTCAGCAGTGATCCCAAACCTACTGCCAATATAAACATTAGACAAAGTCATCTGGAATATGGCACTGGAGTTATTTTGTACCCATTAAGATTAGATAGCATGGAAAGCTTATATCCAGATGCACAACAAAAAACAACTGGTGAAAAGACCACTTCTTTCTGCTGAAGCATTACACATGCTGCATTACTTACCATTTTAGCTGAAGAAAATACAATATTCAAATAATACTTTACCAAAGGACACAATTAAATTATATTTACTTTCTAGGGTACATTGAGAGAGATCCACATACTACAATGCAGGGCTACACAACAGTGCAAATCACTGAGTATAAGAAAGCTGTAGCTAACTTATAAAACGCTCTTCAAATTCTGCTTTTCCCTGTTATACAAACATACTTTCCCCCCATCAATAAGCCATCAGCATACAACATGGGAAACCAACCATAAGGAAACCAAGTAGATAATCCAAGCAACATTCATATATATGACGTGTGAAAGCAATCTTTCTCCCAGTAACACAAACCCCGATCCTGCAATTGACTCCAGGAATGGAAGCCCACTACCAGAACACCTATGGTTTACTCCTCGTGCAGTAGAAAAGCAAACAAGCCCAACTCAAATTATGACAATTACTATATATATAGTATCCCTGATTAGCAAGATTAAGCACTTCTAAAAACAAGTCTAATCTTGTGGAGAGGGAGAAAGATTATTACCTGTGTTGTATGACTACCAGCGCTACTAGACTATGGGTGTATTATATATCATTGATTTAATTTTTGACAGCAGGAACTGCAAGCACTTCTGCTACAAATATACACTGAAGGGGTAAGTATCAGACATCTGCAGATAGAGGAGCACAGTGGGAAGAGAGGGGAAGGGAAAACGAACATATACTTGCAGAGTGTGCCACGTTTCCCTTCTGCTTAGCAGAAGTCTTACAAAGAACAACTCTCTCAACATACACCATGGTCTGAACTTCTGTCCTACTTGTAATCAACCCCCCCTTATTTTGTCCTGCTAAAAGGCCAACACTTGACTTGGCCTGGGACCAGATGAAATTAATTTAGCTAGTCTGGAATGAAAGGGGTTAAGGAACATTTCCTCAAGGTCGGCAAACTACGACTGGCAAGCAACTGTCCAGAATTCCAGAAGCAGCAAAATGCTCAAATCTAGAGGAATGATGAACACTTAGTAGCTTCCTAAGAGGCTAAAAGATGCAAGGAGATCATACCAACTATTAAAAATTTTTTGCAGTTTTGTCTTGCTTTTGCATCTTTCATTTGTAAAGGAAGGGTTGGTAGATACAGTAATCTAAATGCACGGACTTCTTGAACTAAACCAGGCTACCTTTTGGATAATGCATACATTTTTAAAAGAAATTTCATATTCTTAGACATAAAAGAAAGGAGACATCTTCATAACATACCCTGATTATGACAATGCTTTCCCAGGTTTTGGAGTTCTTCACAGATTAAATATTGAGCAAGTTGAACATGCAAAAATAAAGTTATCACTATTAATTTTAAAGATCTTAATCCTAATGCATCAAATTCATATACACAACTGCTCTTAGCAGAATGGCCTTTCAGACACAAAACCAAAGTTCCACTCTAACCCAGGAAGAGAAGCTCAAAGCTAGTGTTTTCCTTGGCAAAATAATTCTGTCCAACCAGCTGATGTGCAATTTGTAGAGAAATATTTCTCCAAACTCCCCCTAGTGGTTCTCCAAACTCCCCACAGGTGAGTTCTTTACAATCAAGAGACAGAAATGGTTCTTAGAAAGTGAAGTAGCTTGTTCCAAGCTTTGCTGATCTACTGGAGAAGAGTGTAAATTAGCAATTATTCTTCCAGTGTGCTTACACCAGGAAAATCTCTTCCATCACACAACAAAAATGAAACCCATTTTTGTACGTAAAATAATAATAACAAAAAAAAAAGTAAAAATGTGGTTTCTTAGAGCATGATGTATCAGCAGGGACTGACTGGTGTTTTAAGTATGTCACTCCCATTGCTTACTCATACTCGTTGGGAGGATGACAAACATGGCAACATACATCTCAGAAGCCATCACTGCCTTCTGTCATCACACAGCTCTCTTCCTCTAGAACTTCTCTCTCAGTCTTGAGTGCCCTATCCAGTAACATACAAATCCTGCTCTCCTTCCCTAAGGAAATCACAGGAATGGCTGGAACCTGCTGAACTTGATGATATCTTTTACATTATTCTGAAGCTAAATATCATGACAGTTTAACCAACTTCAGCCTACCCTTTAAAAAGTACAACTAAAGGTTAATCACTTGCTAAAAACTACATTACATAGTAAATCAATAATGGCTATGGTTTAATTTAAGTATTGCATGTTAAAATTACTTAAATGAGCTTTTACATATTGGAAGTTATTTTCTACTCTTGCTTATCCTACAGTAAAACAGACATAATTTGTGACACTTAAAGGAAAAGCAGTTTAAAATACAAAGTCATTTTGATATATTTAATTTTTATTAGACAATTTCTTAGGAGGATGGAAAATAAAAGGGTATTTAAACTATGGACAAAGTGTCCTCTTCTTACCATGACCTGGGACAGACACTGGATTAGTACCGGTCTGTACTAGATATGAGCTGGCAGTAAAGTCCTCATCTGTATCAGAGTCCTGAACTGGCTGGCTGGCATTATTACTTAATAACCACCTCTGGTTGTCATGGAGATTGGGTGATGGAGGAGGGGAGTGTAAATGTTCAGTAACTGATGGACTAGATGAGGAGGATGGCATGGGAGGACCTATAAAAAAATAAAAAAAAAATTTAAAATATGGATCAAGATATCACATGAAAAACAAATAGTTTATTTTTTGCATTACCAAAAGGTGAATAGTCTACTTCAAATAATAAAAACAGATGGACAAAGAAAATGACAATTGCCTGTAATAAATTGTTTTAAGTGCTTCAGAAAACATAACACAATGCCATGACTTCATATTTCAATGGACAGTGTCTGTCATACAGGACTTCTTCGTGGGACACTCCTATCTTAAAATCTATTTATGAAAGAAAATAATGCAGATAAGTAAAGAAACAGGACCAGTTTTCCAAGCTCACCGCCCTAAATTTCTACCACATGAGTTACTCTGACAGGATTTTTAGTTTTCAGCAGTGTTTCTCAGACATATATACTATTTAAAACCTATTAAAATGTTTCACCTGTCAAACCTGTGTCCATCTGTATAAGTTGTTTTAAAACATGCATATACAATGACTACATCCCATTTCTGCACCTTCAAAGTCCCTTAAGGGCTTTCCTGAAGGAAGACAGATTTAAATAAAGCTTTAGGATAACATAACATGCATTTAGTCCTTCAATGAAACAATAATCCAGAATGTAGAAGAGAAAGAGTTACTTAATTTACCTTGTGACTATATGGATTCTTTTAAGTCTTTAGTATGCACAGATCTTACTCTGAAGGAGTAAGACTGCTGGACAACTTTTGAATAAAGTTTTATGTTGCCTGTAGGTGGGAAATTGTATCAGAATATGAAGTAGCTTTATTACATAATTTATGTTAAAACCAAAATTAGATTAACCTGCATGGTTATCATTCATAACTATGAATCTAAACTTAAAATAGAAGGAAGGGGGCTTCTTTTCATCATGTAATGATTTATTTTTACAGTACTCAGTAGTACAATTATGCTGGAGAGGTGCTGCACCTCTCCATGTTAAGTTTAACACAATAAATCATATTGGCACCAATAGCTTGAATTAGCTTCCCTCCATCTCCCTTGTACACTGCTAGAATCATGCTAATTATTATTTTTTCCTTCATATTCAGTTTATCCCATCGCATAGTATCTTAATATCTCTAAAATACATTGACAAGTCCAAACCAATTGATTTCCCTGGAAAAAAGACCATGACAGCCTCACCAAAAACCATTTGCTTAATACTTCCAACACGTCATTTAACTCTTCTTGTAGTGAACCACAAGATACATTATAATTACCAATTTAAGACACAGGTTTGGCAATGGAAGGAAAGTGAGCACTTACTATTACTCAAGTAATTCCTGTGTAAAACCCAGGGTTTATAGTCAGTGAAATAACAAGGATGGGGGAATGACATTTTATAGGGCTCAACTTGTGAATTTGGAAGTAGGAAGTGGGCATATTTTCTAGTTTGAGACGAAGTACTACCAGATTTTCTTGCTACACTTTGAGTTTTTACATTTCTTGCATCAGTAACCTGCATTTGTGGTTATTTCTTGATAGAGTATTTAATACATTATTTATGATATACACAAACAGATTTAGGTAGGCATTATATTTCATTTATGTATAGTTCTAATCATAGTTAACAGTGGGGGGGTGTTCAAATACAACTTAGCTTTATGTTTGTTTCTGGTTTTTTTAAATATTTTTTTTTCTACCTTGGAATAAATCTCTTTTTATTTGCTTTGGACTTCTCTGACTAGAGAAGGGAGCTACAGTAATATATTTCAGGTGTATATATATATTGTCTGAAGCAAGTCAACATCTCAGTAATGTCTTTGGACCTTATGCACAGCACTGTTCTCAGTATGCTTCCTCTCTCCTTCTCAATTTACACTCATTAATTTTCAGACACAACAGAACCTTGATTGCACAAATCATAGTCATAAAAATATCCTGTTGCCTGAAAAGGTGTCATGTCCAAAGTACCTTAATGGTTTTGTAAAATCCCTCATTTATTCAAATTAATTGTCTCAGTGCTACGTGGCTAGTTAACAGTGTGCTACACTTACGAGTAGCAACTCAGAATGAGCATCACTTGGTTGCTCTGGCTTACTGAGCTTCTCAGTTCAGAAAACATTGTCAGGTGTGGAGTGGAAGCATGAGGGTATGAGCAAAGCTCCCACTATTACACTCAGTGGGGATAAATCTCTGCTACTGTCAAAATCAAGTGATTACCACTAGGAAATTATGCGACTTTTTATAAATACACTTAATTCTGGCAGGCAGGCCTTAGAATCATAGAATCACTTAAGTTGGAAAAGAACTTTAATATCATTTAATCCAACCTTTAACCCAGCACTGCCAAGCCCATCACTAAACCATGTCCTTAAGTGCCACATCTAGGTGTCTGTTAAACACCTCCAGGGATGGTCACTCAACCACTTCCCTGGGCAGATTTTCCAATGCTTGATAATCTTTTCAGTGAAGAAAGTTTTCCTAATACTCAAGCTAAACCTCCCTGGCATGCTGCTAGCTCATGTTCAGCCAGCTGTCGGCCAGCACAATCAGGTCGTTTTCTGCCAGGCAGCTTTCCAGTCACTCTTCCCCAGTCCTGTAGCATTGCATGGAGTTGTTGTGACCCGAGTGCAAGACCCAGCACTTTGCCTTGTTGAACAAAGCAAGTTGCCCTAGCCCATTGATACAGCCTGTTCAGATCCCTCCGTGGAACCTTTCTGCCTTCCAGCAGACCAGCCTTCCCGCTTAACTTGGCGTCATCTGGGAACTTACTGACGGTGCACTCGATTCCCTCCTCCAGATCATCGATAACAAATTTAAACAGGACTGGCCCCAATGCTGAGCCCTGGCGAACTCCACAAGTGACCGGGCACCAGCCAGATGTAATTCCGTTAACTACCATTCTCTGGGCCTGGCCATCCTATCAGTTCTTAACCCAGTAAAGAGTACACCCACCCATACCATGGGAAGCCAGTTTCTCCAGGAGAATACTGTGGAAAATGGTGTCAAAGGCTTTACTAAAGGTGGATGACATCCGCAGCTTTTCCCTCATCCACTTTGTCATGAAAGGAGATCAGGTTGATCAACCAGGTCCTGCTTTCCATAAACCCATGCTGTCTGAGCCTGATTCTCCGGTTGTCCCGTACATGTTGCAAGACGGCATTCAAGATGATCTGCTCCAAAACCTCCTCAGCACTGAGGTCAGGCTGACAGGCCTGTAGTTCCCTGGGTCCTGTTCCTGGCCCTTCTCGTAGATGGGCATCACATTTGCCAACTTCCAGTCACCTGGGACCTCCCTGATTGATCAGGACTGCTGGTAAATGACTGAAAGTGGCTTGGTGAGCTCCTCTGTCAGCTCCTTAGGTACCCCTTGGGTTGATGCCCATAGACCTGAGTGTGTCTAAGTGGGGTAGCAGGTCACTGACCATTTCTCCTTGGATTACAAGGGCTTTATTCTGCTCCATGTCCCTGTCTTCCATCTCAGGGGCCTGGGTACGCTGAGGACAACTGGTCTTACAATTGAAGACTGAGGAAAAGAAGGCATTGAGTTACCTCAGCTTCTTTCTCATCCTTTGTCCAGTAAAGGATGACTATTCTCCTCAGCCCTCCTTTTGTTGCTTTCTTGTCACAGAGCTACATGGGCTGCAGAGAAAAGGGAGCTAGCTGTAGTACGAGCCAATTTTTCAAAAGAACCCTGGCCCAGCCAGCTGGGACACGTATTTCTGTACAGCTTCATCCAGCACTGGCAGATTTCTGCAGCAAGCTCCTCTTTGATTCCAAGTGCAAAGACAGATAGCTGTCTACACTGCCATTTATAGAATAAGCTGCACCTTAGGAAAAAAAAAACAACCCAAAACACTTTCTAGAGGCATCATAAATGATGTCAGTATTCCTTTCCAATTTTTTTTTTACAATGAATGAAAGAGATTAAAAAATATTTGGTAATATCTCTTATTGAAGTCTTAAATACATTTTTAAGTCACAAAAATCATTGAGCACGACAAAAGCCAGTTATATTTTCCATACAGCATAGAGGCACACAACACAAAGAATACTTCATTCTAAGAAAAACCACAAAGATACAACTACTGATTTTCTACCGCTGTTCTGGCTCTTTGGGTATACACCTAGAAAAAATTTCTGCTGTTCTGCTTTGACTTTCTTGCCTGTCTTTAAATAACAGGAAAAGGTCCCATGTTTACTATGTGACTTTGATAAAAGAGTAGACTATTTTTCACAAGCAAGTATTTTGGACTTAAGAGTGCTTAAATCTCATGTTTTAGGTCAGTTATGAGGATCAACACACTTTAGTTTGTTGGCATTTTCATAACTGAAAAGACACGACTTCAAATGTACTTACGTACTTAAAAAAAATGATCTCACATGAAAATGCAAAAAAGATTTGCAGAAAATACAGGCAAACTCCACCAAGAACAGATTCAACATAACAATATGCAAAGAGGTGAATAAATTTGCTAAGGAAATTATATGAGTCCCCAAAGGAAGTAAAACCCAAAGAAAACTGATTGTAGAACATAAAAAAAATACACCTGTGCTAATAATGGATACATTAAATACATATGTGCAAGGTAATTATGCTAAAAAAATTTGTACTGTTCCGTGCCATGATCAGCACTGATCTAAAAGACAGCACAAATTAACAGTTGGAGGCAGAGCTGATGTCACATATGGAAAAGCTCAAAGGGACAAGGATGATAAGTGCAACCCATAGAAAGATAGCAAATAAACAATGGTGAAGACTGCCATCAATGGACTGGTAGCATTGTATGGGAATGTCTATATTGATCATATTAAGACTTAACTAAGTCTAAGGCTGAGCCTCTGGCAATTGCTGCTGCCCAACACCATGGGCATGAGAGCAGGGAAGTGGAGTGAAGCTGCTGCAGAGTGTGGGAAGGACTGAGGACAGAGCATGGCAGAGCTGTGCCTTTAACCCCAGAGCCTCAGGGGCACTCCCACCTGGACAGAACCCACAGCTTACAGTTAGGTACAAGTTTCCTGTAACCTTTCCCCTAAAAAAAGAATAAAAAGCTATTAGCTGCATGGTGTTATGAAGAATGAATCAAAAAACCGCTTAGCTTTTGTATTTTATCGGTCATATCACATGCTAGAGAAGCACTTTGCTTCAAAAACACCAATGGGTGCATAGATGAACTGCATCTGCGCTAGACGTATTTTACAGAGAATAGTATGGGACACTTTTGGAACATGGCATTTAAGAGAAAAGTAGGATGGCAGAGAAGCAGTAGTAATGATCTCCTGCCGTTGCAGGGTGGGCGGGCTGAAACAGATGACCCAGAAAGTCTCTGAGGAGCCCTAAAACACATGCGCTTATGAAAACTTCCCACTGAACTCCTGAAATTTTTGCTGGCAACATGGAACTAAGACGAAGGAAAAACCTTGTTTATTTTCTTTTCTGATTATAATTCATGAAGCAACAAAACTTTCCTGAACTAAAGCATGATCTTGAAAATGTGTAAAGCTTTTGTTGCTTCATGGATTTCTTTAATGCAGAACTTTTGTTCATATATCTAGATTGTCTCTCAAAACCTGCCATAATCAATTTACTTCCATAAGATGCATTGTGAGTTACATAGTTTGAAAAAGTAATTTCTCTATAAAAATTTGAAGGGCCATTATTTTAATCTCAATCAGGCTGCATAAATCCTACACCTAACTTAGCAGCCATCAGAAGTTGTATGTAAGACAATGCAAGAGCAGACAGTTCCGTTTAGGCTGTGTAACTATGGCAGAACAGTGCATTTTTCCTTTCATAGTCTTGGCAGCCCGTGTCACTGAGACTCAAGAAAAAAATCCTGTTTCTGCATCTCAAAGACAAAGAAGCAGAGTCTTATTTTGAAGTTAGTGGTAAGGAGTACTTACTGACTGTCAGCAAGAAAATGCTACTAAATTACAAATTGCAAGGTAGATATCTCTTTCCTTTACTGAAATTAATGGGATTTTTGTTGGTGAGTTCATGGAAATGAAGATTTCTTGTTATATTAAATGGCACTATTATGTCATATAACCCCAAAAACATACCCCATACTGTGGAAAAATATGTTATATGTATAATGGCTTACTAACAGTAGCTATATATATGCATTTTGTACTTTGCTCCTCACAATAGGAAAAGACAGGTTGGTTTTTTTTTAATAAAACAGTTTAAGGGATCTTTTAAAACTGGGATAAGATCAGTGCTTTTTGAAGGTCAGAAATAACATGTCTTCTGGCTCAGTTAATTAGAAACCAAAACACTTTCTAACATGAAGGACACTTACAGGCCTTCTGAATCAAGCTGAGATGACTCTTTGCAATCTGTTCTAGGACTTCCCAGCGCGCTGAAAGCTGTAACACACTCTTATTAAGAAGGGCACCTATACCCTCCTAACAAATTTACTGATCACATCCTAAAATTTCAATTTCCAATGTATCGCATGTATATTGATCCAAAAAAGCCTCCTAAAAAACCCCCCAATCCCCACACTTGCTATGTACAACCCTTAATGATCAGATTTTGGACCTCTTCATCTCTGCATATAACACATGAAGTTAGTCATTAGTGAGTTTTAATTGTAAACTCATTTTTTATTATGGACTCCCTGTATGCTCTCCAACCTGTATGACTTGGCAATGGCATTTATCTCTCTGCTGGATCCTGCAGCCTTCTGCAGCCAACCTGCAGTGACAGTTATCTCTTAATTAATACTCTACATGCAAATGGAACTACCAAAAAGTGCTGTGGCATAGCACACAAAGAGCAATTATTCATATCCAATACGGTTCTTTTTATCTACTTACACCATAGTCTACCACTGTAGTTACTGTGAAGAAAGATCTCCCCAAGGAAATACATGCACAGACAGTCTTTCAAATGTATACACATATATAAATAAGAGTGTATAAATCCATCTATAGTGAAAAACACTGCAGTGAGAAGAACTATGTGCCAAGAATTCTTTCAAAAATAACTCTTGCAAATGCATAAAAACAACGCTCTACTGTGGGTTCTCCATTTAACTGTTTTAGTTTTGCTGTATTTGTACACATAATGGATAATGACCCTTATATACCTGAATTGGTAGGTGTACTTTTGAAATTTCAAATTCTTCTGAGTGCTGATGAACTGTGACTGTATGTCAAATGCAAACCTTAAACATAAATGACATCTAGTTTCCCTAGATTTCCTTGGAAATTTAGTACTTCTAAACAAAACAGATGCATTATCTTGACATGTATTTTACCTCACAAAGTTGCAACTACTTCTGTAGACTGTGAAAGCTGAAACTTTATAAGGCTATAATCAAAGGACATTGATTTGAAAAACAAAAGCAATCCATTAGAAAGCAAGAGAAATACTGGCCTAAAATATTGTAATTTTTTTCCCTTTGGAAGCGTAGTATAATAACCACAGTTTGTAATATAAAGCTGGTAATTATCTTCTGAAAAAGAGAAAGATTTCTTGAGAAAAATGGTTATGCATTAGAACTGACACTCATTTCTGCAGCAAATACTTTGTGTTTTGAAGCATTTTGATTTTTTCAGAAAGTTAACAGCTGCTGCTCAGCAGATTGCTAAATGAAAAGGAGTGCCCTGTTCTTTCAGGGGTCAGACTACACGACCACAACAGCTCCTTCTTCAATCCTGAGTTCAGGCACTGCTCATCTTCGCTTTAAATGGGAGTTTTTGTCTGTAAAGAAATTGCAAAATCTGAGCCTTAACAGGCAAAGTATCCTAACAAAAGTGAATTGTTCTTCTTATTTTTTAAAATTATTTTTTACTATTATTATTTTCAAAAAGAATTACATTATAGCTTCACAGACAGATGCAGAGCAAAGATCCACTCACCTAGGCAGAAAGTTCATAAGCTGAACTAAAACCTCAAGCACCTCTAGTATCTAGGTTTTACTTTTCAGGAGCTATTCTGCTCAACTCATCGGAATCTTGCATTTTATTTCCCCCAATATTAATGAAAAGTGCACATGCAAAAAATTGGAAGAGGAACAGAAAGCTATTTCCAGAAGAGTGAAAATCCTCAGAAAATCATTTTAAGTGATAGGTCTCTGTATTTTTAGAAAAACATTCTTCTTTTTTGGCGAGTTGAGGATGCAGTTTTTGACAGAAGCAAGCTGAAATCAATGCCAGATTGCAAAATAGTTCGATTAACTCCTATCATCATTTGAGATGCAAAAGTTCTCACATGAAAATGTCACCTTTCCATTAGAATCTGCTGGGATTCAGGGTCCTCAGCCTTGTGATGGGAGTCTCATCAGCACAGCCAGAAGAAGACGACACCAGCTCAGCCACCAACTCAGCCGTACAAGTCACACACTCACAGTTTTGGCACAGCCAGGTACCACTTGCAACCAGCTCGCGAGGCCTGGCAGCAAGCACACAACAGCTGAAGAATCACGGCCAGAAGGTCTCCAAGGCCACACAACACTCGAACTGCGCAGGCAGGGAAGCTCCTGGGGCCCCCAAATGGACCTGCGTGACTCGCACACAGACCTGGCCCTGTGCTGGGGCAGCCACTGAGTTGGTGCCTGCTTAAACGCGGCCAAACTACAGAAGTGCACGGTCTCTCTACATGCAGGCACATCTGCACAGCTGTGTATCAGTGCAATGCGAAATGCACCCGTTAATGGCCAGTGGCTTCTGCCTCAGTCACAGCCCTGAATGGCTGTGCACATCTGCCTGGGCTTGCTGCCTCACTGACCAGTGCACGGGGGTGGGAAAGGGCAGCAGAGATCTCTGGAGTAGTGGGGATGTGCAGCCAGTCGTTCTCTCTTCTCACTATTAATCAATTCATACGCTAAACAAACTAAGCAACACACGGTGTTATAGGAAGAAGTCAGTGCTTCTCAAAAACCTGCCAGGATTTTCACGTTCAAAAAACCCAAACTACAAACACATCACATACACAAGCTAAAACCAGGAAAAAAACTCTCCAATTTTTTCTCCTGCATTTCCAGAAACAGGACCGAGCATCAGAGACGGAGCTGCAGGCATATACTATAATCGATGTATGAAGGACAGCCACTTTCAGCCTCTGTGTGTCTTATACTCACTCAGTGATGAGGCTGAAGAGATTACCAAGTTTCCACTCTCAATCCTGACCTTTGTAAAAGAGTGTAATTTTTCTGGATACTGATATTCTTTCAGAAGGCAATTCGTAAAGAGTAATCACCTAAAAAAGTAACCTTTGAAGAAATGCGTCTTTGTTCTTCTTATCCATGCCTTTTTAATATTAGAGGTGAAATGGATTGAGCTGTGTCATATCTGGTTTATCATTCTTCCAGCATGACTCTGTGGTAGTCGACGTACTTTGTATTTTCAAAGTTGCTTTGGGCTAAATTAGGGCAGACAGAAAAAGTCTTTTTGGAATAGGACAGGAAATGCATCCTGAAGAGCACAAGACAACTTGAAGGTTTTTTTGGAAGGAAGTGGGAGAGAAGCTTCTTAAAGACGAAATAAATCTTCTGAGAATGATTCACAAATCATTCAGTTTTTAGAATCAGGTAATTTCCAACCCTCATTCCTCCCACCCCTGTAAGAAGCAGTCTAAAGATGAATGAAACAAAATACTAATTAACTAAACTTGTTTTTCTTAATTCTATGGGGTGATCTCTGAGAAAAGCAGTCAAAGCAATGACAGGGATACCAGTTTTGCCTAGTTTTCCTACCAGTGCGGCCACTGCCTTGCAGTCTGCTATGAAGGGAACTGCATCTTTGAAGCAAAGCATCCAGAGATGCTCTTAATGACACTGAATTGCCTATGCTTGCAGATCACAGAATACGACTTGTTTTCTTAGAATGAAACACAGCAATTTAAGGATTTTGATAGATGAGAACAAAGATCAACAAGCTAGAGTGTGTTCTATCAAACTTAACTACAAAACTAATTTTATTTCTCAATATGTGATTCAATACAGAATCACACAGAATATTCTGAGTTGGAAGGAACCCACAAGAATCATTGAGCCCAACTCTTAAGTCAGTGGCCTGTAAAGGGATCAAACCTGAGACCTTGATGTTATTATCACCACACTCTAACCAATTAGCTTGTTTAGTGGGGTTATTTATATCCAGATCTGCGTGTGCATTTTAGGAACGCTACCTATTCCAAAAGATCAGGGCTGTGGCATAGAGGAGGAGGAGGAAGAAGAAGGATGCGATGACTGTTGCCATCTTCACCAGCTTCTGATTAAAATCTGTCCGACACTGGCATGTGCCCCCATGAGGCCCGTGTGCCTCCCAGCACAACCCCCTGCGAGGCCCAGCACGCTGTCAGGCAGCCATCAGAGTGAGCACCGCTACTGCCAGAGCCTTGCAACTGAAGCAAAACATCGTGCTGCTGCACCCGGCGTTTTCCCAGTAAAATTTCCCATAAAACTAAAGAACGACTCAATGCTTAAAAAACGTGCATTTAGCAAAGAGAAAGGAGAAAAAAGTCCTGACAATAAAACATCAAACTCACCTAACCAGTGAAGAAGCCTTGAACTTCACAGGGTTCATATGCCCGAAGGTAACACAACTGAGTAAGTATTTTTGTTAGCTCTTCGTTGCTTCATTTTCAAAAGCCCTTCTCTTCCTGCTGCACTTTCAAGTTTTGTTCCTTGCTAGGGCTTTTCTCTGCTACATTAAATGTAACTCTTTAACAAAGGAATTTTGGGGAGAGGAGGAATTAGAGAATTACCAGAAAATTATTGACTGTTGTCTCACGCAGTACCACTCTTGCAAGCAACAGGACATTTACTGGACATTGATGTCTCATTACATCTAGTATGTAATTTATTTCTCTGCTGGAAGAGAACTTATCAGCTTTGCCCATGTGGAGAAAATGTTTCTACCTTAGAAACAAATAGACCACCACAGGCAGGAAGCTGAAAAGCTTAAATGAAAACCCACTGCATGATCACCAAAGTCAGCTCGCTACCGAAGCTGCTACGGCAGCACTGTTGAAATGGGCCAGAGGTGGTATTTTAGGGCCAGATTTTTGACAAAGCCAAGTCTCACTGAGGGATGATTTAGAAAACCAAGAACAATAAAAACTGCAGACTTCTGAGAACAGAGAGAAAGTTGGACTCTTTATTTACGTGTCTCTGAAAATTCAGCATTAAACAAAAAACCTGAATATATACACAATAATGTTTTAACTGGTAAGAAAATTTTGTGAAGCACTACAAAGCTGTGTACTTTTACTCACTCTTCCACCATAAGAAATTATTGCTATCTAAGACAGAATATTTTTGACTAGTTATATAAACCCTCTATTTAGTAGCTTTTAATTTTTTAACATTTTATCTGTGTTCACATTTGGCAGGACTGGGCAGTGCTCTAGCTATACATACAATTTAAAACCAAAAGTTTCAAATAGGGTTAGTTATCCATTTGAGTTCAGAAGAATACAGACTTAACATTTCTTTAAAAAATATACAAACTCCTCACATTAGCTTAGGTAGCTGAGAAAATGCTGAACACAGGCAAAATAAATCCCTTTGGCCTCAGACTAAACATGGACAATTTAACTCCAAAAGCGCTTTTCATAAAGTTATGAGATAATAAACAAAAGGGGGTTCTAGTAAAGTTTCATTAAATGTTAGCTTCAAGATCCAGCACTAGTAACATAACCTTTATTTCTTTGCCAATTTGACCACTTCAGAGTAGAAAAAACCAAGGTAAAGTAAACCACACTGATTACTGCGAAGAATGAAAATGAATCTCAATGAAAACAGAAAAGGCCCAAAAGATTGGGTCAAAATACATATAAAGAAAATTGCAAAATAGAGAAAATACTTGTTTACGCCTGACTGGAGCCAAGGGTAACAAACCCTCTTTACCAAGCCGCTTCCAGAAACCTTGGGCCTTTGTCCAAGGACAGGGGAAATGCCAGCTGGGCCATCCATATCTGCTGACAGGCAGAGGTTATTATCCATCTCTTTGAAAAGAGATGAAAGGAAATTCTCATCTGAGTGCTTTGCAAACTCTGAAACAACTGCTCTTCAGCTGAACAGTAGGGTCGCCAGCAGAAGCTGTGTAAGCCTCTGAGTTCCTGAAAAATTATTAATGTTGAAGCATTCTACTTTCAAGATGCCCCCCCCCTCCATACCTGTAAAACCTGCCAGATAAAAACCAATTACTACACAGAAAGCCCTTAAAGAAATTGGTCTGGAAGCCTTGCCCTGTAAAACTAAAATTCCCCATATACTTTATAGCATGTGCTTTCCAAGATTATCCACTCCCTCACATCAACCTTCATAAATCTCTACTGCCAAAACATCTATCAAAGTACTTACTGATAAGAAAATACATGAACAAATTTCTTACTTCACTCATTTTTTTTTCCCCTCTGAAAAAGACACTTTTTAACAGGTTCTTGGCCAAGATTACATTTGTATTCACACAGTGCCTCTTTCACAAAAAGATGTAATGCAACCAATTATAAGAGTGGCCCCTGAAAAAGTCAACTAATGGCTTGGCTTCGTCTGTATTCATACCAACACAAAGTAACTAATTTTATATGATGCTTGATTATGTAGCACTATGTAAGGAAGAGATTATGCAGGAGCACTTACAAGATAAACATACTTGTTCTGAAAGGAGCAGACCTTTTAAAATGTAATTTTAAATGAGAAGAACTGAAGTCAGGTTTACCCACATTTCATTCATTTTGTCCTTTGGCATGTTAACGCCTAGCACGCATGCAGTTTTCTGATGCAGTCACTGTTACTGCATGGTACTTAATTTAGCCTCTACACTTGAAATGTCATGGTTTCTACATGAAAAGATAAAGACAAAGGAATAGTCTTAGCTTTCTTGCTCAGTTATCTGAGATGTTTTCTTTTTTTTTGGGTGTTGTTTGTATTTGTTATTTATCTTTGAGGTATGATAGTGGTCCAAACAATCATTCATTACACGTTTTTTCATGCAGTTACCATTCATTATTTGTTTCTGAAGCAGTTACAGCCTGCTAAATCCATTCTTGGTCAGGATTTTTACATCCACAAGTAGAAAACAAATCACAAGATACTTCAAAGTCAGATCCTGTGAAATAGAGGAGGCTGTTAATCAATGCAGTTTAATACAAACCCCTCTGCCACACTGCTGTTAAGATGATGCGTGCTGAGGTGAGCAGGCAGCAATATTAAGAACCATATACAAATTTCTTCTGAATAAATGTGATGCATCAGGCCACGACATTCATCAGCCCATGCAAACTCTCAGGAATCCAACTTTCATTGAAAGTGTCTTTTTGGATCTATTTATCTCAGAAGATGTGATATGAACGATGGTATAATAAGTTTTACTATGTTTTAGGCATAAATGACTCATACGTCATTCCATTTGAAAGAAAAAATCCTAACATGCAAGTACAATATGTTACCACAGCTGCTCCATGGGAATAACAACATATCCATTTGGAAGGAAAATACATTTATGAAAATGCCTGATTAGAAGAAAAAGCAGAAAACAATTCATTATAAACAATAATCTACAACACAACTGCCTTATTTGACATTTTTATGGTGACAGTCTGTTTTAATGGAATCTATTGGATTAAACTGCACCCAGCTCTTTCCCTCCCACCCCCAGCTCAAATTAGTCTTCATTGATGTTATCCATAAAAACAAAACAAAGCAAAAAAACTGGCTTTGAAGGAGGGGCCTTTCATGCTAGTTGAATATAACGTTGCTGGACAGGGTGAACCAAATTATCTTATTGCTTCAGGCGTCTCCTACCAGGATCCCAGTTTGAGGGCAGAAATGCATGTTCTCTCCTCTTTTTCTTTCAAAATACTGTATTTTTATCTTGCATGCCTCCTATGCCCTGCAAAGGCTAAGAATGGAATGCTGAGAAGCTGGCAGGCAACATCCCTCTGAGAACTGCACAACATATGTAAAGTCAAGGTAGATCCACCTACATCTACGACCTCCTAGAAATAAGGCTTCCCCATGTCTCAGCCTTCCTTTTTACAGCCAAGGAAACCTCTACCTCTGCTTCCATCTTACCTCTGCTTGCTCTTTTATTTCCATACACCCTTTTCATTAACGGACACTCTTTCTATTTTGCTTCACATCACAAGTAAAAGGTTTCAGGCACTTTTTCTGTTAAAAATGCATTAATTTATTCTATTAAAATTCCACTAAAAATTATCAAGACAAGAACATGTGGAAGTGTTGAATATATCACTAGTTAAAGAATTATGCCACTTAATGTAAAACCTCTGGCATACTAAAATATACTTAGGAACTATTTAGAGCACTGTGGGACATGTACATGAAATAACAAAGACACAGGTAATACTAGTAACGTTATTGCTTCTTTTTGATGAAAGTAAACTCAAGATATGTTTACAAAACAATGGCCTAAGTAGATACAGTTGGGCAGTTCTTTCTGGACTAGCCCACAACCACTCACCAATAGCAACTCCAGACTCTTCAACATGAAAAGAGACCAAGAACTACCTTTACTCCCACCCACTACTGGAGAATCATCTCAGATAGTTACCTCAACTTTTGGTCCATGTGAGAGAGACAAATGGGAAAGATGGCAGCTAACCAGAGAAAAGGCACTTGAATGTTTTGCTTGATTCAGGCCAGAGGATTAAGTCTGGGTCTCCTACCTTCCAAATGAGTGCCCCAGCTAATGAGCCCACAGCTAATAGCAGAGCTACTTGTTCTCAGTTTTTTTTTTCATTACAGTCTCTGAAGAACTGTGTTTAGTTCCTCATCAAGGCGAACGCCAAGCCTGCTAAATTTTTCATGACACTGAATTCTTGTTCTCCTGCCAGCCCTAGTTATGTGTGAACATTTCAGGCTCCCTCAGGCATTTATTTTACTACAGAGTCCTGAAATACTTAAGACTATTAAGACCTAAAATAAACAGGCAAAAAGGAGGAATCTCCTAGTTGTTCTCCCAGTCTACATTTTACGAAAGTAGTGCCTACACCAGCGAAGTTTAGATATTATTCTCAGCATCACCAGTGAAACCGTGGTACATTTGGCAACAAAGTCATCAAGCCACATCAGCCATCACAGTGAGCTTCAACTGCACACCACAGCAAGAGTAGCACCATCTGCAGGTTGTAAAGACACAGCCAAATAGGATTGATCCTGAGACAATCAGCCA
Organism: Pseudotriccus pelzelni; assembly: GCA_035584735.1. Taxonomy (NCBI): domain Eukaryota; kingdom Metazoa; phylum Chordata; class Aves; order Passeriformes; family Tyrannidae; genus Pseudotriccus; species Pseudotriccus pelzelni. The sequence goes on along the minus strand of JAWMRA010000130.1, from coordinate 39,702,511 downwards.
GACTGCAAGCACACAGCCAGAGCAGAAAGCATTGTACTTCCCAGAAAACCTGGATTTACTAAACCTGTACACAATGACTATTCTGCATGAGCAGAGTTTGTGCCCAACACAGTCCCTGCCTGCCCCCTTGCTGCCAGGAAACAGGGCGGCTGGAGGCAGCCTGTGAGTGAAGAATAATTCACACAGCTTGGCCTTGGTTACTCTCCTCACCAAATGCCTTTCTGGAGCAGAAAGCGTGCTGGCTGCGAGCTAGGCTGGCCTGCTGCTGTGCATCGAAGAAGTGGGAGCCTTAGAAATGGAGGCCAATCACCAAAAGACTTCAGCCAGCCTTGAAGGGCAGCAGACATCTGACGGAATTGACCACTGGACTGCAAATCTAGCTAGCATATATAGCCTGTGAACTGTGCCTCCCTGAAAGGAGTTGAAAGAACACTCAAAACAAAGTCCCTACATAAAATACCTTGATTTTAACTCACCTACTAAAATAATTTTACGGTCACTCCCAGTTTATCTGTGCTTGAGGTCTCTTATTCCCTACAGCAACTCCACAGCATTTCCACCCACAATGCTTCATTATTATTTCTATAGTCATTGTTATTATATACTTAGAAAGGAAGTACAAGTGGCCACTTTGTAGCCAGAAAATACCATGCCTGATACCAAAGCTGAAAATCAACATCGTTATCTTGGAATAAGGCGTGAAAAAGTATATGTCTGGATATACATAAGAAGGCAATGCTTCTACTAAATCAGGTGTCATGAGCTGCTGGTATGCGTAAGTCTACAGCTCGTGCCTGTGACTGGCATATCCTCAGAAAGCTCCCAAAGACCAGACCATCTTCTACACAATGCCTCTTATCATCCTAACCTAAATTCCCACTTTGCTGTTTTATTTTTTTAATTAATTTGTGTCTTCCATATCTATATCTATTTTATGTTTTAAACAAACTTTAAAAATACTCATGTTAAACAGTTTCTCTCCTATACTTTTTCAAATTATTATTATAGAGATGTTAGTCCCCAGATCAATGCTCAAGATCCATGTAATGAACTAGATTTAACATGGGTGTAATATGTCTCTGTAATCCTAGCAGGTGATTCTTACTGAAAGCAAAACCTAAGAAGAAAGGCCTCAATTTTTTTTGTCATTCAGACCCATGAAGAATTTTTTTTCCTCAATACGAATTCTGACAGCTGGATCTTGCCCGTGTCCAAGCAAACTGGAGTGCTGATATCCAACTTATTCCCTGCCCTGTTTCTGACACTACCAAGAGATTTTGCCAACAAGATTTTTCTGAAGGCAAGCCTCAGGAGATTTTTCTATACATTACAAATACAGCACGGAGGGATGTGGAAAATCTTCCTGAACCCCGAAATTCTTAAAGTGCATGTACTTATTATTAAAAAAGTGGGGCTGGAGTAGAACTTCGCAATTCTTTTACACTGTATTTCCTTATGTGGTGAAGAACTATGAGAGTACTTCGGTTTCCAGGTCTGCCCACAGTAATTGACAAAAGAACAGGAACAAAATCACTACCAAGCAGTTCTATATAAGCAGTTCTAAATTCTATAGGCACATTTTCATTTAATCTTAACCTGACTAACCATTTAAGTTTTAAGTACGTCATGTTATTTCCATGTATTGTTTATAATTCATTTTACCTCACCACCAAGTGATTTTTGCCCTGTTTTTCTCTATCTTCACCTTTCCTGCTTGCATCTTGAAAAACTGAAAACATATCAATACAGAAACTGATTCTTCCTATAATTCACAAAGTCCTTAAGCATAACTGGAAAAAATCTGTAATCCCAGTTACACTGGTACTCGTTTCTCATTCCCGTGGTACAAGCATGATGGACTATCAGACTGAGTGGCTTGTCTGCGATGAATCATAACTCATGCCCCTGAACGCCCACAGCAGAAGAAAAAGAGAATCACTCATTTTTCCCACTGAGGACTGACAGGATGTGAAACACAGAGCAAAGTGAAGTTGGAGGATCAGAGCCGCCAATTTTCGCATCACGTGGGACTCTATAAAGCACCACAAAGCCCATTTTTGTAAGATAAAAACACAAGAACAGACAATCTTTTGCTCTGTCTCCATGGATGGAGTGGGACAGAGCTTTCTTCAGCAGAGCTTTGCAGTAAAATCATGGCTACACTTCTGCCAACACCTGAGGAGCTTTACTGCTCTTTGCTTTCAAGAAGCAAAAGGACCTGCTGTCAAGCGTTTTACCCGCAATATTCTTCTGCCTTATGGGGTGAGAACCCCACTTCAGGGAGTTAAAAGAGCTTAGAAAACTGACGGATTCAAAATTTCAGCCTAGTGTAAGTAAAAATCATTTCCACATCTCTGAAATCTGGATATATAATACAAACACTGACACAGCTCTGTCTAAAGAAATGGCAGATTGTGATCACAAACATCTCCTATTTTTTTTGTACAATTTGTAACTTTGCTCAGCTTTGAATGGGAGCAGTGTAATGAGGAATGTCAAAGGAATATTCCCCAAAACTGAAGCATCGCAAAAGCTTCACTCAGAAAGCACACATGGTGCTGTCACATATTTATTACCCACAAGCCAAAATTTGTCTAATGTAATTTAAGACTGATAATTACTGATGGAGGCCATATGTGTTTTTAATAAAAGGAAATTGCCAAATTAAAAATACCGCTTCCTTTCTAGAGTACCATGGTTTCAAATGACATGTTGGATTTATTTAACTGAAATGACAACTCTATAAATTTTCAGGATTTTAAAAGTCTCATTCTCTGTAAGTGAAATCTTGCCTGTTCTTCAGCAGTTTGCATAATTCTCTCACACACCAGTAAGGAAAATAAAAATGTACAAAATCAAACAAAGCAAATTAGAATAGTATGTTACTAAAACTTACAAATAATAGCAGAAGCAATACTTGTATTTTCCAAACCCAGCTTTTAACAACTGATCTGATTTTAATTTATTACTATATTGTGTTACTGAGTACATGGAACCCTGTTGTGCTGGGTGTTACAGCAGTATACGAAACCCCCCAGTCCTTTCTCTGCATGAAGGAACAAATGGCTGGCACCAGACAGCATTCACTGAGAGTGAAAACTGAAAAGGTAGAACAGCTGAATTACTAACGAGAATGTATCATCCCTCTCCACAGTGCCTTGCTACGCGAGGTTTCCAACGCTGCTCACATGCTGCCAAATTCTAATACAAGTTCCCACAAGAAGCTCATGGGGAATGGGCACCTGCAAACCTGACATCTATATGCTAGGTAATAGAAACTGTAATAACGAAAAGACTAAGTGGGCACATGCCTAAGAAAAATCAAGTTTCAGTTTTCATTAAGTGAAGTCTTACAAAATTAACCCAATTCTTTGAATAGCTCAAACAAACACGTGAAACCAGCAATCCAGTCAACACAGCCCACATGGATTTCAAAAAAGCTTTTAACATGTATTTCGCCAAAGGCTTTTAAAGAAACTAAGCACACATGGCAAAATAGAGGTCTCTGCACAGCAACAGAATTGGCTTAGAGACATAACCAGAAATTAGTGATAAATGGTCAGGACTGCATAGCGGAGGAAACCTACCAGTGGAGTACCACAGCAATCTGCACTGGAATCTGCTACTCTTCCCATACCTGTAATTGACCTGGAAAGGTAGCTGAGCACTGAACCAAACAAACTGGCACATGACACAAATTTATTCATGGCAGTAAGGATGAGGGCAAGTGGTGAAGAATCACAGGACCTTATGAAATTGAGTGACTAGACAATGAAATGGTAAATTAAATTCAGTGTGGATAAGTATAGAGTGAATGGGAAAATATAACCTTAACTTCACATGTACAGTGATGGGCTCTGAGCTGAACATTATCACTCAGGAGTGAGACCTTGAGGTTACAATAAATAGTGCCATCAAAATGTCAGCTCAGTGCTCAGCTGCCGAAAGAAAGCAGCCCAAATATTGGGTATTGTTAGGAACTGAACAGGAAACAACACAGAGAACACAATTATGCCACTTTGTAATGTCACCCAGTTCATATACTGTCTCTGCTTCCAGGGACATCCTTTATCACTGAGTATTTTGTGTTTACTTTTACAAAGGTTGGAGCAAAAGAGAAAGCAGCTCAAAGCACAAGAGTGACCTATAATTAGGGGGACAAAGATAGGAGTTTTAATACTGCATCCCAGTTTCAAAAGAGGTTTTTTCTGAGACTGTATCCAAAATTCAAGGAGACAGCATCTTCTAGATACTTGCTGATAAACCATTCAGAAAAGAAGTTGATGAATTACACACATATAATCAATGAGCTCTATTAAAAGGCATTACTATCCATCAAAAGGTTAGCTATTGCTAAATGCACAAGCTTTATCAGTATTTGAAATCCCTGGGAAAGAACAAGTTTGAAGATTTGCCTTCACTCCAGCAGTATACAGCCAGCTAAAAATCACTTTGCTGTGCCATCCTAAAGTGACAAGATTTTAAGTCTTAAGGGTAAGTACAAGGGCCCATGAAAGGGTAAGTAAAAACAACTTAATCTAAAAATCTTTGAAGTCTTGCCTTTCTCCCGGCTCTCTTTTCCTCATTTTCTTTCCTATCAGATAGCCTGTTCAAGGTGCTGCTGGAATCAGACTCTTTGGTGCTTGAACAACAGACGAATGCTTTTACCCACTGAGGTTCTGTAACAGGGAACAACTACATTAATTCTAGCCTTCAGATTTCAAGCTATTCTCTACACATCTCTACTACAACATCTACTTCTTGCTTTTATGAGAAAGGATTTGTCTTGTGCTAATGGACTGATATTACTTGTATCTTTGTCTAATTGCATGAGCCACGAGACTGTTCTGGTTTTCATCTGGATTGTTAAATATCAGACAGAATGTATCTATCAACAGTGGCTACATATGATGTACCCTCTACTTACTTATCTTCTACATACTTACTGTGTAAAATACTGTCTATTCACATAGTCACATGCTTGTGTATAAGAGAAATACACTACCATCACAATCTATACAGCAGCTTTGCCCATCATGTCACAGAATAAATACAGAAAGAGGAATACATTGGAAACCAGAATTGTGATAAATAATTATTCCTTAATTTTAACCTCCAAAATGTATCAAATAGGAACGTATTTTTCAACATGAAACAAAACTAGGCAGGGTATTTCATTAGTTTAAACTGTTAGCTAAGAGTTGCTGCAGTTGGACTAATAACACATTTAAAGCAGGCTGAGTCGCAAATAATTTTTTGCCTTTGTTCTAGCCTTACATCAAATTAAAAATCACTTAGGAATTATTTAAATTCAAATGTTATAGTGTTACAGTATGGAATTAAGGTGGGTGTATTATTCTTTTCCTGCAGCTGTAATTTTCTACCAATCAACTGTAATTGAAGTTTCTTTCTTTTTTGAAGACACTTACCAATTTGTCCTTTCCAAGCACGTTTATAACACAGGTCATGAAGGACACTAAGCAGGAAGTACTCTGGGAAAATAAGTTGTCCCAACTAACAAAAAAAGGTTCTCCAGGGAATTAACGGTATAATTTTAATTAAAGTGGAATGAAAAAAGCAAAGTAAATATTAGCTGGTAGTAACACACTAAAAATTTCAGTCACTGCAAGTAAGTGGAAGCCAATCAAACTTCTCAGAGAAATGTTCATAAAACAATGCACAGAATTGGTGAAGCTGTGACAGGACGCAGACTGAACCCAAGGCAGGCACATCAACTCACTAACTCAAGGTCTGCGTCCTTCTATCAGACAGGACAACATTTCAGCAAGACTACATTACTTTTGTTAACCAAAGAAAACTCCAGTCAGGCAAATCACCACCATCTTCCTCTCTCTATTCTGCTGCTCACTACAGATTAAGTCATTATCTGTCTCCTGAAGTGAGAGAAGAAATATTAATTAATCACAGGAACCCTTGGATCACTAGATAAATCATTCTGTTGACCCCATGTTGTTTTCAAAAGGCAGGGCTAAGTTGCTGCAGCTGCTGCCTTTGAGCTCTGGCATTAGCACTGGGCAGCTACAAATCACCAGCAGAACAGGTGAGGTGCAAGACGGTGGCCAGCCCTTTAAAAAGTCCTGATGCACCCCGAAACCTTAATTCTGTCACGCGGCTAGAAAACACTGAACAAATTAAGTTTTTCAGAAAGGCATTCCAACAGAATTCCTCATTACAGGTCTAATTACAAGCTATCTTTATAATGTACACCTGGCAACACCGTGCAAAGCACTTCACTTTAAAGGTCAGCAGAACTAAAAGAACAATTTTGCTATTTATAGTAACGGGTGAACTTTTCTTATTTGGCTGCTTAAGCAGCCAACCCTTGAGTTTAATGTAATTAGGGAGGGGATATTCAATTTACAGTATCCACAAGTAATGATAATTACACTGGTTCAAAAAAGCTGTTGGTAAGCATAAGAAACCTTTGTAATTACATCCCGTTTCCAAAATGACTTGAGCACCGTGAACTTGAAGCCATTTCAGCAAATGAAGGCCAAGGCACATAAAGGAGAGCTACGGCGCTTTAAAAACGGCACTGTTTAACATAATGAGCCGCCCGACCGGAGGGAGATCGCGAAACACGCTCCATAACTCACCGCGACAGCCCACGCCATCTCCTTCCTGCTCACAAACATCCATTAAGAAAAACATAAGCCGGCTCTCTCATCGCCTCCTTCCATCCTTCGCCAGCATCGCTCAGCTCCCCTCGCAGGGCGGACTTGGGAGCCAGCCCGTGTAACTCTCCCTGGCTTCGGCAGCCGATCCCGTCGCGTTCGGGAGCGCTGGCGCTGCGGGCGAGGAAACGCCGCCGTGTCCCCCCCGCCGCCAGCCCCGCGCCTGCGGCGGATCAGCCAGGTCAGCAATCCGCCAGGACCAAGGTGAAAAACAAACAAATAACCACGTTCACGGCAGCTGCGGCGATCGCTCTCCGGAAAATTAGTCAGGCGTTATGGGGGAGACGGTATTAAACGCTGCCACTTGCAGCTTCACGGCTCTCTGCGTATTCGCATCAGCCTGGGATGAGCACTTAAGGAGTATCATCAGAGAGCTTGCCCAGCTGAGCATCTTCCATTAAGTTTTTGTCTTAAAAGGAGATAGCAGGAACCTCTCTGCCTGACAGGCAAAAGGCTTGTCATAATTCATTAATAACACAGCCTTGCTCAGGTTTCCTTCAATGAAATCAGGCAGGCAGCCTATGAAGAAAACGCTGAGTGAACAGCAGCTTCTCCAGACACAATGCAATAAACTTGCCACTACTTGGCATCATTTGGTGTCTGCGAAAAGGATGACCGACGCTATTTGACAAGACCTGTCAGAGTCCCTTAAGGGTCCTAAGTGAAGAAACTAAAAAAACAAACAGTAATTCCTCTGCAGGATGCGATTCACTGCTTGGAAGCAAAAATTTCACGTTTTAGCTGCAGAGATAAATGTACCCGTCTGCTTTTGCTATGCTCAGGGCAAAGCCGGCAATTTACTCTGAGAAACCGTTTGCATCCAAAGGGAAAAAAGCTAGAAGAGGTGAGGTAAAAAGCAACAACTACAATATCAGATAACTGCAAAAATTAACAGGACTATCACAAGTCTTCCATCAGATTCTTAATTCATCTGAAGCTTCATTTCCTTATAAGTAGGAAAAATAGAAAATACAACTGAAGTTATCTGTAAGGAAAGGAAACAAGCTCAGGGTGGCATCCAAGTAAGGAGGGCAGAAAATTCTTTTTTCTTTTTTTATTTTCCTAGTACGCATCCATTCATACAGCACTAAAATGCACCTGTTATATTTAATTGAGTCTTACGTACTTCCTCCTAAGAGATTTGTTCCATCATGAAAAAAATGAAGAAAGGTATTCTTACTTGTATTTGATCTACTAGCACTTCATACGTGCACACTGCTTCACGTGACAAAACAATGTAATAACACAGTAAGTACACACCATTCCAATGTACAGCATTTGTTATGATACAAGTTTTAAACACTCTTCAGCATAAAAACTAGTACTACAAATTATATATTTACTATGACAGGGTTTACAAGTTTGCTTTTGATTTATAAAAGATGCTTTTACCATCATGCAACAGCAGCAGTCCAAACTTTGAACAATTAGAAAAAACAAAGAATGTACCGAAGATGGCTAATTATTGATTTTAGAATATCTGTGTCACAAAATCATCTTTTGCATTAAAGTAGGTTCAGGTAATTTGCAAACAGCACAATATTATTGCTTCCCTAAGCTCCTTTGTGTTTCACTTAGGCATGATAATTTATTTTCAGTGCAATATCTGTCTTTAAAACTATGGCCTATAAACTTTATTAGAAACAGCACTATTAGCATGTCTAGAGATTGCAGTATTCGAGCAGAATGCAACTGATTGAACAGAAATCAATAAAGGTATTTAATGATTTCATGAGAAAAATAAGTGACCCTCACACCCTTAATGGATTAATGTCACTTACATGCAACACATCGCATAATGCTGACACAGAGCTACTCAAAGCAGTGTCACTTTTCATATGAGTGCCTTAAAACCTTATCAAAGGGAAATTGTGTTTTAATGCTATTTCAGATGTCATTTTTGAGAGGATTTTTACAATCCCATTTCATAAAGCAGAAAACATGATCTGAATTGTTACAAGTAGCTTTTGTCATTGGCACATGTACTAGGTCACCCTCTGAAGTTAGCTGGTGAATGAAATCCTGAACACAGGAGGAGGATAACACTTTGAAACATCACTCAAACCACTTGTTTATTGACAGCTTCTGTTTCTCAATACACCTGAATCTTTCATTAATTATCAACAACATGCTTTGCTAGGGAAAGGAAACTACTCCTCACAGTACTACAGCACAAGATAGGTGGGAGGCACAGGTCCCCCATAAGCTATCTGGGAATCAAAACGGAGGAGGGAGATATCTAAACAACAGAGTAAATGCCATTAAATAAATGCTTGCCTCTCAGCCGCTCAGAAGATGGCCAGATCTCTTAAGAACACGCATGTCTGTCTGTTCATCTTCAATATACTGCTTTTATATCTCATTTTACATCTATTCACTGAAAAGCAACTGTGGGGCATGGCAAACCATTCCATCATCTCACTCCTTTATTTTCACTTTAATAGACTGCAGTCAAAAATATGTAGTATTTACTAGGTATGTCTTAAGGGACACAAAGGCTCCTTTTTGGGAAAGAAGCAAGTGAAATTCAAGATGTCAACATGCACAGTCTAATCAGGCTTTGCCATGACCAGGCTGCATTTACAATTCCTTTTGAGTAAACCCAAATGTAACTGAGGGGAGCTGATGTTTGATTTTCTTGTTCTACTTGCGATATCATCTATCATAATTTTACGTGCAATGAAAACAATAATTAAAAAAAAATAAATCTTTTTCCTAAAGATACTTAGTCCCAGCTGTCATATGCAGTTTTCACCTGAAGAAATGGAGAAAAACCACGCTCAGATAAAACAGGGAAGCCAATGCAAAAGCTTTTTCTGACTGACTTGAACATTTCCTTATTTCTCCCCAAAGGATATAAAAAATACTCCAGTAAATGTAGCATCATAATTGGCTATAATTGACTCCATCCTTCAATTTTTAAGGCAATCTATAAAATATGGATTGTTTTGTCAACAGGGAGACAATTTTGTGACACCACACTGTTTATCTCATTACAGCGATCTCAGCTGCACTCAGTATCATTTGTTACCTCTCAAACTACCTTATTTTGGCCGCAATCCTGCACCTCTCTACATATAATGCACTGCACACTAGTTAGCTATACCACCAAACATTCTGAGTGCTACAGAAGAGAGTTACTTGCTGAAAATCATTGCCATAAGGGATAACAGTAGCACTGGTACAGTAGTAGGTGAAGCACAGTCATTGCATTCAGGCAAGGTCTGTTCCAATCCATCAGTGTACTACTCCACCCTATACTGTCATTAGTCCATCTGACAACTTACTGCACGTGAATCAGAAGGGATGGGGGAAGAATAAAACCGAAAGGCCTAACCTCTTTTCTATTATACCTGGCGTTCTACCACGTTTGGAACATTCTAACACAGACTGCTAACAGTTGTACAGACTGGTACCACGCCGTGGCAGCTTTGCATCCACTCTTAGGTCACAAGGTATGATGACCACTCAGTGGAAATGGCTGTGTCTGGCCATTTATATTGGCTGAAATAATGCAAACACCTCACCAAGATATCGCCTTCAAACACAAACCCGAAATTATAGAATTGACTTCTCTTTTTCTTCTATGTCTTCCAGTAATTATTTTTATTTATACACCTCTCTTTTATGTGCTGCAATGCTTCAACTGAAAACTAAGGCAAGTAGAAGGAAGATAAAAACTAAAACCTAGGAAAAAATCCAAATACGAATAGCCACAAAACTGCAGCAAATGATTGATAGAATCATTGATGTAATCCTGTCCATAGCAACAGTTTAATTATGAGCATCTTGGCAGCAAGCCTGCTCTATGTGTTGATTTTCCCCAGCAGAGAATGCCATACAATCCATCTTTGTGTTATGCGCTACATGACTACATGGAGAGGCCAATCAAAGGGGAACAAGGAACAGAGAAGTTGTAGTAAATTACTGGGGTGATACAGGAGTAAGTACATAGTCCATGAATAATTTGACTCCCGAGGATAAGCAAGCCTGAGAAAAGGGAGGGGTAGGAAAAAATACCAGGAGGGTGCTACCCACAACAAAATAGTACTGTAGTCCTCAAGCACAGTGATTGCAGCATACAACATGAATACTCCTCTCCAACAAATGCTGTGAATTCCTGGTATCCAGTTTAAACTGCCCCCCCTCAGATTCTTCTTCCCAGGATCACAATTGTGTTGAGGGTCAGAGAAAAATGTTGCAGCCCTAGGAAAGCAGATCCCCCAGGCACACAGGGCTCATAGGCTATGGCTACATGAGACACTGTAAAACAAAGCATGCCAAAAGGAGGAGGTCTGCTGGGTGGAGCAGCTGCTGCCAAGAACCCAATGGCTAAGTGATTTGTACTTTAAGGATTTCCCTTCATGCTAATTCCAGCGTGGCCCTTTAGACAAGACCATGTGCGCAGCTGAGGATGGGAAGAGCGCTTCTGCATATTATTGTCCAATTTCATGCCACCCAGCACGTACCAGAGTGTGGTCTGATAGCACTCTGTGAGACACACTGAAGTGTGGTAAGCCAGGAGATCTGCTGAAAGGCCACAGTCCTGACCCACACTAAAATACAACTACAGTAGGCACATCGTAGGGGATGCATAACACCATCAGAGGTGTAGAGTCCACTCCAGGAAACTAGAGAGCAAGGAAGCAATAGTGACAACTTCGTAATAACAGTGTAAAGGGTGGGGACCTCGAGCGCAGGCTTAGGAGGATGTAAGATAAACGGTGAAATCCAATTGGTACTGTTTCTCAATATACTTGCAGGTAATTTCCAGACAGAAGGAAAAAAATATAATAGAATCATATTTTATAATTAACCATACTTCTAATTTCTATGTTGGAAAGTGTTTGTTAAAAAAGCCACAACAGAAATGATTACAACAATATATCAGTCTATATGCAACTGCAATCTACAGTGCTCCTTTACAAAGAAAGAAATTCCTTTAAATTCCATACCTATTTTTTAAGCAACATTTAGGAAAATCTCTCTCAAGCAGCAGTTTAAGATTACACTATCTGCTCTTTACTTTCAGGAAGTGTTCAGGAAATGCTCTGGTAATTTTTAAGTGTGTGAACAAAGGTTTTGTGAAATCCTGTTAGGCTATTACAAGTGGTAAGAAAACCATCAATCATTTCTGCAGCCTGGTGTCCACATTCACAGTTTAACTCAATAAAGACTGTTTTTAGTTTCTATTAGGGTATGAATATTTTATATTTGTAACCACATAAATCAATAAGAATACTCATATATGTATATACATGAACCATACCATGTCTACGCTTCTTTGATGAAGTGCAAACAATTCGGAGATTTGAAATAATGGCATCTAAAAATGATGTTTTTAAAGAAATTCCAGGAGACATACTCAAATCAAACACAACTGTTTTTCCACTAAAGGGTTGTGGTGGGGTTTTTTTGTTGTTTGGTTTTGTGTTTTTTTTTTCAGTTGTGTGACTATTTCCTTCTCTGTGGATGCATCATATCATGAAAACACACCTTTTTTTTTAATACCAAATGCATGGGCATGTTCTACCTACTGTGGATTACCTGTCTGAGAAATTGCTTTTAAACACAGGTGTCAGAATCTAGGTGACTCTGTTGTACCTTCACCAGCTCTTCCTCATTAAAATTTACTTCAAATATGGAAGAAAGGGACTTTTTGGTGTGGATCCAACTCAGTGTTCAGCTCAATACATTATAAATATCTATTAAATCACAGAACTAAAACTGAATTCATTATTTAAGCGTTGAAAGACCGCGAATTTTAGCCCCGAATTCAGGTCTCATATTTCAGCTCCAAACACTCAAGAGGTACTTTGGTTTTCTAAACAACAAGGTCCTGAGAGATGCTCGTACCTGATAAAAACTCCCTTTGTGTACGAGCTCAAAAAAAAAAAAGTATTGTTTGATCATCTCTTTACTGTAGAGTCTCTCATAATAAACACAACATCTTCGAAAATACCTATGTGACTGTACTGATCGAATGATTACCTGAATAGAACACCCAGCTGATTACATTGAATATTCAGTTAACTTATTTACCCTTCAACAGCTAGAGAACACAACGAAAGAGAAACCCACAGGAACTCCTGGTAAGGATGTTTTGTCAAGACATTTATCAAAGCTAGAGTAACATAAACAGTTACATCACTCCTCAGTAAGTTCACCTTGGTATTTTCACAAAAAGGGCATTTGCAAAATCTTCAGAAAAAAAAAGAAAACTGATATATGACTCTGTCATGCCAGAGTTTGTGGGAGTGAGGGAAAACTGGAGTCTGCTCTTAGGCACAGAAATCTGTAGTATGTACAGTGCTTTTGATGCAGGTCTTTTAGTGGACTTTTTATTTGTGAAAAGGACTTTAAAGACAAGAGTGACCCTGCTTTGTAGAAAATGTTGTATTTGAAAATGCTTCATGGCAGCTATGACACCCAGGACATAAAAGCTTTGCAACCAACAAAATAATTCTGAAGATCCTATGCAATTGCAAATTAAAAAAAAAAAATACTTTTGAATGAACCAAAAACTGAATTAACAATTACAGAACACCTGAAAGATCTTAATGACTACTAAAACTGACATTAAAGTTTGTGACCATTTAATCTTTTATTACGTCTGGTGCATTACTTTAGATCAAAGCACACAAATCTGGCTGAAAGTATTTTTGCCCTATGATCTGTACCACAACTCGTTTTCCTTAATTGAAAATCTAAATTAAAAAAACTCCAAAGTGAGATGCCTACATATCCAATTTCAAAGCAAAGAGGATGATTTGCCACTTAGGAACTTATAGCTATCAGGAAAGACAGCAAACATGAACTTGTTTAGTATAGTTATTTTGGTCAGACCCACACTGGGCAGTGGTGGCAAGCTGAGAAAAAATGCTTTGTGGAGGACACTCAGAAACATTAAGCCTGGAGAAATGCTACTGACAATCTTTGCTAAAGGTGGACACACAACTGTCCAGTTATCAACTAAACATCTAGGGAGATGCAGTAGCTCAAAGTAAAAGGGCTGTTCAGTGAGAAACAAGGTGCCACTCCACACAGAGAACTGCAGTAAAATTTGCTGACATTTTATTCCAAAAACCCCACCCCGGACAAAGAAAAAACCTGCACAAAAAATAGGAAGACCTACGCACTATTAACTCCCAGTGCTTATGATTTATTCATTGCTGAATTAAAGTCCAGTAGCCTCTTCTCCAAAGTCTGAGACTCAAGAGAAGTGCAGATGTTTGACTTTGTCTTTACTGAAGCAGCAGAGAGAGCTTTGAGAGGGTTTCATGAGTCACTATAACCCGTTGTATGCTTCTGATTACTCAGCCTGAGCTGCTTTTGATTAAAAGGTTGAGAGATATCATAGCTCAAGCAAGCAGGAGACAACTGCAGTAGCTGACAGATGAACACTCATTCAAAACTAACCTGTAAGACACCTCTCAAACCATGTCAATTAACTTTGACAGTGAATATGGAGCTTCTTATTAGAAACGCACGACGAACACACCAAGCTATGGGCTTCACTTATTTCACCCAGGCATCACAGATAACACTTTCCTGTTCAACTTCTGGTTTACAAGATTAACCTTTTAGAATATAAATACACATTGAGTTTATTTTGGCACAGAGCACACCTGAAATTCTCAATGAAAAAACGGTTATTTTGGACCACAACTGAAGAAAGCTTTTCAAAGATATTTACATGTACTTGATTAAATATTAAAATGGAGGTGAATGTTCTCAGTAGGCAACAGTTGTCTGAACTACCTTTGATACTTTCTGCAATACAGAAGGCTGCAGCACAAACAAAAAAGAAGACTGCTTGAGGGAGCCAGTGTATTTCTGTATTTCTACACAATGCCAAATGTGCAAATAGTGGTTTGCATCTTGGGATCAGTAGTACGTCACTGTAGTACTGAGAATAGGCTATTAAGCCTTGCTTCTGATTACCTTAGGCTCACGTACTTTGCGCTTGGGCAGTAACTTGGGTACCTCTGCAAAATTCTTTGTGGATTAAATGGATCTACTCAAGAGTAGCTGTATCTGGAGAAGCAGCACCAAGGTGTATACACGTACCAAGATTTAGAAGAGAAATTAGCTAAATTAAAGTAACAATCCTACAGTAAAACAGACAAAATTAATTTAAAAATGCCAACCAGAATAGTGGAATTATGTAGTGTAGTGCAATTATTACAATAAATAAGCATGTATTTTTTTATAAGAACTAATAATATTAGAGACTTGGACTTTGTTTAGGCACTAGCCCCTAAAGGAGAGGGTATCAAAGCTCTGTGTGAACTGATATTGTGTTCAAGCTAACCAGTGAACATGAAAGGATCAGCTCATCTCCATTATAAAACAAGTACTTAGATTGAGGGTCTCATGCCAATTATGGAAGCCTGTTAAAAATATGTCTGATTAGATAATAAGCTTTTTTCCTCCCCTTCACAATCAGATAAGGATAAAATAAGACATTCCTGCTCTCTCCATGACATTTCATCTTACTGCATTTAAATTAAAATATAAATTTGAAACACAAACCTTTTGTTTGAAAAATACATGTCTGTGATGTGTTGGGCAGAAAAGACATTTATAGGCTACAAGCTATTATACTGTGAGCGTGCTCAGAAAAAAATCCGAGTCTGTCTCTGCACATTCCTATGCTACCTGACCATACTGTCATATTAGGAAAATACTGAAGGAGATACAGATATCCATTAAAAATACTAAAAGAAATCAAACTGAAACAGCATAGTACTTAAGCACTCTGCTTGTTGCTATTTCTGAATTTTAATTATGTTTCTGGAAGTTGGTATATTTGACAAGATTAGCTATTGATTTTTTTGGGCTTCATTAATATCATCAATGGAGCACTGGGATTTTAAACCACACACTTATTTTTCAAATACTTTTTCACTCAAGAAAGCAAAAAAAACAAGTCTTTCAGCAAGTCTGGTTTACCAAAAGACCAGACAAGAAGACAAAGCTTGAAAAAAATGGATTAACTTTCTTTTTCTTCACTGGGCTATGTAGCCTGCCTGGTTCTGCTCCTTTGTCTCCGTTAGTCCAGCAAGCTAGAACACGACAGTTTACTTTCAAGGCCTTGTTAGTTTGGATTTACCATCTTAGGTAGACTGTAGTCAGAAAATACTTCGTGTTTTAGACATTTACATTCTATTCAATGAATGCCAACACTAGTTCTTCAAGGCTTTAACAAATTCTTTTTAAAAGTGCACCTGAAAAAAAAATCTTTCCAAACTATAAAAGTCAGGCATAAATCTAGGAAAAAGAATGGAAATAGCCTCAGTACTGCCTCAATCATAAGCAAACAATGCTTCCTCTGTTCTGCAGACAGATTTGAGATCCCATTTTATATATAAACTCCTCTTATATTCCAGTCAGCTCTTCAACTCCTAATCAAATTTCTTAACACAACAATTGGGATGAAAAATACCAAATAATCAGAGAAAACTATATTGCTCTTGGAAATCATGAGTTTAATTTCTGTTTTCATAAGTAAGCCTACCTGCCTCACCTTTGCTTACATGCTCAGGGATCTTGTTTGTTCTCACACAGACTATCTTCTTCCAACAAAGTAATTGTAGCTTTGCTCACACGACTGGGTAACAGTGCATCCTAACGCAGAAAGACCAAAAAGGAGTCCTGGGAGACTCCTGTGAGTGTGAAGCACAGGGAAAATGAATAAAATACGATGAACAAAAATGTAAAAGGAAAAAAAAAGTCATTAATATTCTAAATCTTCTAACTATGGCTCAATCCCACATCTTCCTCCATGTGGCCAGATCTCCATGCCTGTAGGGAACTCCATTTAATTCAGTGAGTTACATAAGGCGGTAGCCATTTGCTGATATGCTGTCTGTATTTTTTTCTTTTCTCTTTGTCAATGCATTTTGAAAAAAAAAATAAATCTGCGACACATAAAAGAAAAATCCTCCTGTCCCTCTCCCCCAAGGCCACCACCCCTGCCTGTTTTAAAGCTCGGCACTATGAATTTTCCACTTACTTCCTCAAGCCATTTGCCAAAGACCTGGATTTGCAAGGACTAGCAAACCACTTGCAGCACTAGGGAAAATTCCCAATCACCGCTCTTGTGAGTAGGTATAGTGAATTTTAAGGATTTTTGATTTTGAAGGCAGTGGTAATTATTCAGGATTTAAATAGGTTCCCTTGGTCTGTAACCCTTCATTCTGACAGGAGCAGCTTTGCAGTGAAGCTCACTGCTTGCTTTACTTCCTCTGACGAACAAGTACAGCCCAAAGACTGAAGAATAATTTTAATTCGGAAAAATTATATGCACGAGAAAAATACTGTTTAAACGGACTATTTAATTGTCATTAAAATCCCAGAAGCAAAAGCCACATAGACAGGGTCTCCCTTCTAGAGAAGCAGAGACACAGGTCCAGATAGACCTGCCTCCTTTTTGCCTTTTTAATACAATGTAGATGCCGCACTGTCTCCTACCAACACAGATGTTAAAATCTGTATGGCAAAGTTATTAAAACTGAAAACAAAGGTTCAGGTCAGCTCAATCAGCCCTGCCTACAGCCTTAAATGGAAAAGACAGAGAAGTGCCTTGTTAAACTGAGGAACACATTCCTCTTTACACAGTTGACAAAAAAGCTGGGTATTAAACCAAAGCATGCAGCCTATAATTTCAGAAAAAATAAATACTTGAAATTTTTTTATTTGTAAATCATTGTTGTTAATACTGAACAATATTCTGCGTGTGGGGAAAAAATAAAATTCAGACTTTTTGCAAGTGAGGAAAAAAAAGTTTCGGCCCCGTCTCGGTCTGACCCTGGCTCCTGCAGCTCAGGTGCACGGCAATCCAGGCTGATGCTGCTACACTAACACTGTTCTCCAAAGGCACAAGAAGCCAGCGGCCCGCAGCTGTGCTGTGAGCCCGTCAGACAATGCCAATATTGGATAAAATAAGGTGACTGTTGAGCTCAGTAGAGCTCAACAAGCACTGATGGGCACTGCTAAATGCTTTAATATGAAACTGCAGCAGTACCCTCTCTTCAGAGAGAGTAGCTTTGGCAGAAAGAAGTATCTTTTCCTCTTTTCCCCCCTTTCTCTTCTTCCTTCAGTAAAATAGAATTTAAATAAATAATCTGATATGTTATATCCCAAAGTATGGAAAAAGCTTTTGTTTTTGAACACGTGCATTTTGGCACACAAAAAGAAATCGTACCATGTTATCCTCCTATTTGTAATTCTCCCCTAAAATATCAAAATGATTCCCTACATGGATGCAAACACACGCCAACACAAATTTTGTTTCAACCTTTAGTAGTCACTGTAGTGTGACCTCTCTAAGCACAGATTTAAGTATTGCAGAGGGAGACGCTCTCACTGACAAATATACGAAATTATTGGATAAGAATCCTTCTTTCCATCTCAGCATTCGGTCATGGTTTCTGAAGGAAACAAGCAAGTGTGCACCTCTCACATAACAGCACCTTGCTAAAAGTAATCTGCAACAGCCAGGTAAGAAGAGATTGCTTTTTGCTTTGATACAGTCCAAAGCAAAAATGAGAGATGTGATGCTAAAACTATGTTGCATGCTTTAAGAACAGACATCTTACTTTAGCTCCATTTACTGTAACTGTATGTCACTGCATTTAGAGCACTTAGATATCAGAGTTAAAAAAAAAAGGGGGAGCAAAGTGAAAGGAGAAAACCTAATTATCAAGTTTCAGTTATGAAACAACATTAAACATGGTTTAAAAAAAACAACACAAACACATAAGTACAGATCCTGTACAGATTTCTGTGCCAATCAATCCAACATCACATATCCTGAAAAAATGTTTTGTAAATCTGTATCTCTAGATAGCATGTATTTTGAAACGCCATTATAATAAAAAAAAGGCATTGTAATGGTGTTTTAATACTGTTGTCTTGGTTTTTGCATCAGGTCCCTCTTTCCAAAAGGGATTTAGAAGTCCTGAATGTTATACTTAAAGGGTCCACATTATTGAAGGAGACACTTATTAAGCTTTCTGGAGGTGCTACAAAAAGCACTCCTCTGTGATCAGTTTGAAACATCTCACAAATACTCCTATTTCCCCACTTAAAATTCACTGATTCCAAATATAAACTGATCAGCATTAAAAATTATTTTATATAGTTTGAATATACACAAAGCATTTCAAAATTATCTTTGGGAAATGTTTCCAATGGACTACAGTGAAATTGGGTGGGTTTTTTTTGTATTACCGATCATGAAAGTTTTGAGGACTTCTATTTTGCCCTGATTTGGAATGGAAGTATTCCAGTATTCCTCCCAAAACATCGAAGCTGTTCTTTCTTTCATTTTATTCAGAATATCTATGCCAATTATTTCTGTTGTCTTATAAGCATGCAACATACTTCAAATTGTAATGAGGAAGGGAAAAATGAGTTGTAGCATAGTTTGCTTAGAAATATATACCTCAGGTACGCAGTTGGATCACAGTTAAGTCACCCACCCATATACCTGGTTGTACTGGGACGCAGGCAAGAGCTATAAAAACTTGCTTGTGCTTACAATGAGAATTTCTGCACCTCAGTACAAACTCCCCCCTCCACCTTATGTGTGTGAGAACTGGCAGAGGTCTAAATTTTCACCAGCAAAACTGCAAGAGCTTCTTGAATTCTGCTACTGAATATCTTAGCATTATCTTTATCCTACCCTTACTGAATATATTGCATCTCCAGGCCATTCGCTACCCGAAAATGAGACTGGCCAAAATCCCTTGAGGCTCTCAAGTCGTAAGAAAGCTCTGACTGCCTAAGGCCATCGTCAGATGCATTGCCCTGGATGCATCTGAGTGGGGTGAAGAGGTTATTGCTTCCAGCTGCTCGATACCCGGGGAGTTGGCAGAGCGGGAGAACAACACCCCTCAGCATCACAACTACACGCTCATTTCCCCACTCCCGGGGGGGGGGGGGGGGGGGGGGGGGGGGGGGGGGGGGGGGGGGGGGGGGGGGGGGGGGGGGGGGGGGGGGGGG
>JAWMRA010000130.1:39653011-39682705 GCA_035584735.1 Pseudotriccus pelzelni | reverse complement strand
TCCCAACTACAACCCCGCCCCCCCCCCCCTCCCCCCCGGTCAAAAAAACCAGGTTAAAAAGGCTTTGTTATTAGAAATGCATGAGGGACTGTTTGGACAGTCCAAGTTAGGGAGCAGCTACCTGGGTATTAGCTGGCACGCATGGGGGAAGCCTAGGACAAGCAGCTGGCAGCAGAAACCTCTTACATGGCTCTGCCGCTGCCAGCGGGGCTTGTCTGACTGCAACCCTCACTTGCCAATGACACAGAGCTCAGCACAATTCCCCGTTCCTTCAAATCAGCACCAGGAGAGGGAACACAACCTCTTTTAATTATTTAAAAAAATCCTTTTTCCTCCTAATAGAAGCTGTGGCACTTAGACAGTACTAAATGCAAAATCGGCAGTACCTTAAAATGACAATAAGGCAGAGCATGTCCCTGCCACCAGCTACGGAGAGCGCTACTGGTGACAGGAGAGAACCTGAGGGTTGGGGCTGCTTGCTTAAGCCTTTGGGAGGATGGAAAGCTAAACAGGACACCTGAAGTCAGGAGCCACCTGCAAACGAACCGGCAAAGTACCCTAGATCAGAATCCTGCCCCATGCCAAAATGAGAATTAATATGTTTTTTTATTTTTTCATT
Source organism: Pseudotriccus pelzelni (assembly GCA_035584735.1). Lineage (NCBI taxonomy): Eukaryota > Metazoa > Chordata > Aves > Passeriformes > Tyrannidae > Pseudotriccus > Pseudotriccus pelzelni. Next base: position 39,682,086 of record JAWMRA010000130.1, on the reverse strand, counting down.
TTTGCAAGAACGTAAAAATTAATATATGGCCAATCTTCATCAGAATTAGAAAATATTTAGAAATTAGTAAGCACCAAAGTTGATGTTAACAAGTTAAAATGTACAAAACCATTTCACATGCGCTATTATTCCATGTTTTATTTCTTAAATATGAGATACAAAAATCTTCGCAGACAGGCTACAATTATGACCAAGTATCTGTCAAGATCAGAGGCACGTGACAATGTTACTATTTAATGCCTGCAGTAATTTTTAGTGCAACACTTCCCTAAAAACACCATCTGACTTTTTGTTGCTCTGTTTATGGTATTATGTACAAGATAGTGTAGAGACACCATAAAATACCATAAATTCTGTTTCTATATCTGTATATATGCAACAGAAAGTTGTAGAGAGTGAAGCAGAAAGAAAGGGGAAGGATATAAAATTAAGACATAGCTGTGAAAACTCAACTATGCATTCCAATAAAATAACAGCTCCCAAACTTCATCACAAACTGATAAGGGAGATGAACAAACATCTCAAAGACTGGTATATAACTTATCTAACAAATGTATAAGAGGAACAGATACTCATATTATACAAGGCATTCTCTAAACTTACTAGTACTTGAAAATTAGGGTACATTCAGTCTCCATTTCCGATACAGTAAGATTTTTTTCCCTCCCAGTAATTACCTGAAAATGCAGCAGCTGGGATTTCAGCAACTGAAATAACACTTTTGTTCCCAAGAATTATCAGACCAGAAATTCAATGTACTGCTGGAAAACTCCCACACTCTCTTTGGGCTGTAATACTGCAGTGGCTAAGGAGTTTTGACAAAACAAGTCCATCATTATTTAATTTCCAGAAAATGCAATTTGGAAGATGAAAAGAGGACAAAGAAAGGATAGGAAAAAGCCACAAAGGTTTGGTAAATATCTTGAGATTACTTTATAGACATTTTCCACCTGAAAAGCAGATACAGCTTCAAGTATTTTCTGAAGCTAATGTGGAAACAGTTGCTAAAACACACTTTCAAACGAAAACAACTTTACAAAACAAACTGTCATCCCCTCTAGGCAGCAGCTCCTCTCAACACCTCCGATAATCCTACAGCTCTTGTTCAATAGCCCTTCTCACCTCTGAGCAGGAAGCAAATTGTGAAGTTGAGCGGCACTGTTCTGGGACACTACCTGCTGTGCTATCAGCAGACTTCAACAAATAATTAGAGCTGCCTGCAGCCATCCAGGGCTGTAAAGGCTCCGACACACCAAGTCATGTCGGTGACACTTCCCACTAGTGGCTGTATGGCTGAGAAAGGGGCAGCTATGAGAGGTTTCCAGACTACTGTCCTCTTACCTTGTTCACAGAGTGTGTTTCAGTTGCACTACTTAAAACAACAATGGTCCCTAAGGTCTTGCTGACTCTGGTAATGCCGCTCTTTTCTATGTCAGTGCCATTGAATGTGTAGTAGCAACAGTGGGAGCGAAAATGTCTTTACATAGAAGGAGACAAGTTCTTCTTTCATTACTCCATATAAACTGCAACAGCATCTAAAGCACTGCATTTATTTGCCTCGTCTAAAGCACAGTCAAAAGCACAGAGAATCTATTGCCAAAGGTCAAGTTATGATTCCTACTTTTAATGAGCGTGAAGTTGCTCAGCCCTCTAGGGTAGGATTCCTTCAAAGGAGCCATTCAAGTCTGTTGTGCCCTGAACACAGAACCTAATTCACTCCTAGCCCCAAGTTTAAGCACATTTGAAAGTCCTGTTAATTTAATTTCGCCCACCTGCCATAAGATTAGAGAATTTAATGACTTGAGCACTACTGTGGATCTAGACAACAACTCTGGAAATAAATTTTCAGCATTGGTAAAGGTTCTGGTAAAACTCCTGTAAAATTTTTGTATTATGGCCACTGTTAATATCCAAAACCCATGAGAGGGAAGAAAAAAAGCAGAATCACACACAAGAATTTATGATAACAACAACTGATGCTTGTTTTCTTTATTTTCTGGTCTCAACTTCTTATTTTCTTCAAAATAGCTGACAAATGAAACTGTCTTTCACAATTTCAGACATAAAACTTTCTTTAAGGTTTCTCTGACAAGGATATTCCTCTATTCACCTTATTTTGGCTTGCTCAGAGAAATCATCTCACCTACTTGCATTTTAGTGTGAATTTCTCAGACAAGCCCCTCAATGGAATTTACACAAAGCAGAGTATCAGTTATCAGAATAAATTATATGAATCCAAAGAGAAAGTAATTTTAAAAAAGAGGTCAAAGGATCAGCCATACACAAGAAAATGTATTCTTTTAAATACAGAAATAGTAAAATTTTGGCCAAACTTGAAAAAACAGAATGAAAAGTAAATTCTGGTAGCAATGTTATGGAGATTATAAATGCAGCAAATTAATAAATAGTTGCTATGCATCATGATAGTAGTTTGAAATACAGAGATGTTAAATAAAAAATAGGATCAAAATTTTGTGCTTGTAGCTTAGTAGAGGTTCAACAGCCATACTGAGTAGAATACCAGAAAGTGAAACAAGTATTTCAAACATACATGATAAAAAGCATGCTGGGAAAAACTTAGAGCAGGGAATCAATTCCAGACCAGAATTGTTATAGAAATACAAATGTTCACACCAACATACAGAAGTGAGCAGTGAGTAATCCTCTTGACAAAATCAAAAATACAGAAGCATGAGATAGGTTCATTAATGCTGAGTCTGCATCATAAGAAGCTGTGTTTGTATACTAAACCCTGCATACATGTCCTCTAAATGAGACTAGGAAAGTCCACATGCATGTATAAGAATAACTCAGGAAAAGTCAGAATTCCAATGCACAGTAACACATAAAAACAGAACAGACCTTTCCAGTGTCCTTCCAAAGCTAAAAAATACAGAAAACATAATATGAATATTTCACCCTGTGGGGACAGGTGAAAAAAAATCTTCAGTACATACAGATGTTAGTGATAGACAAATTTAGCTCCTTTCTATAGCCAAGTTCCAAAAACTGTACTTTCACTTTGCCATTTGGGTCCGAAAGTACTCTTTGGGATATACTGAAGCTCAGTACTTTTAAAATACACAGTGACCCAGATGGCAGAAGAGCAATCCACTCACTGGCAACACATCTAAGCTGCAATGATGCTCAACATCAAGGACAATGTCAAAAGTACGGGAACCTTCATGCAGTAGATGAACAAACCTGTACAAAAACAGGTACTCGTTTCCCATAACTGAAATCCTTTATTAAGAAAAGAAATAAGACTGCAAAAAGGGAAATGCCTCATTATGGTTTAAACCATATTAATGATGCAGACTAGAAGGCTAGTTACAAAAAAACCAATCAAACAAAAATCCCCAAAACATCAACAAACTAAAAAAGACAAATCCAAACAAACAAACAGTTAAATAAAAAAACCCCAACCAAACCATCAGAAACAAACCTCACAGAATTCAGACACTGCAAATAATAATGGACTATGAAAGCCAGGTCACACTTCGGCAAACAGAACTTAAAACAGCTCACATGCAGAATATTTTCCTGCAAGACTGAAAAATGCTTAAACTAAAAGCAGTTTTTCTATGTCTGACTTCCTAAAAAAAGACTGAGATCCGATTGCTACTTCACAAAGAGGCATAAAGATGTGTGGATGTGGTGATAAGGTACCGTGTCCCCTCTGAGAAACATGACAGCTGCAGGAAAAAAAGAGAGCATAGATAAATACTTAATGAGATGACCAAGACTTATATGCCATAAGAAGTTTAGTGATTTGTGCTGATCCTTTGTCGCTTTTCCGTGGTTGTAGGTCTCAAGACAAAATAGTCTTTATGTCTCTGATTAACTCTGAAAAGGGAAACAAAAGCTCCAATAAGATAACCCTGAGGGCACTAGTGACTGAGTGACTGTCATGAGCAAAAAGTCCACTTGAATTGTTTTATAACTCCCCGTTCAAGCTAATAAGAAATACAGGAACACAGCGTTCACCTACTGCCAGGAGTGTGGAAGGGGATGGAGGAAGAGTCCACTATGGAAAAAGTGGAAGTGGCACCAACACAAGATGAAAATAATTTTTGGTGGAATCAGCACAAGGTGTCTCAACAGCTACAACAGTGTCATGGGTTTCCAGCGAGCTTTGCTGTACTCTGTAGAGTTTAGGAACTCTGTAGATTCAGAGATGTGAAGAACATCCTGGAAACACATGAAGAACATCATGGAACTGTATAACCTTGTACTAACAGCAGTAATAAAGAGTCAGAGAGGTTGAAGCATGCACATTCTTCAAAATGATTATAAAAGGATGGTGACCAGTCATGGAAACTGAAGCAAAGAAGTGTGGAAGAAGAGTGACACCATGATAAGCTAGTGTGGCTAGCACACTGCTTTGCTGGACAGAGTGGCCACGGCCCTCTTTTGCTTTGAGAAGACATCAATTTGAAAACATTGCAGTCCTATTTGTCATCACACAGATTTAAACCCCATTCCCAGTGATTTATTTGAAGGACTGTGGCAGTAAAAAGAGAGACCACAGAACCGTAAGTTTTGCAATAATGTATGTATGTAAGTCAGTGTAAGACATCATAAAAACACCACTATGGTCTCATGTTATCATACACCACTAGATTATAAAACATGTAATGCTTAGAAGCCCCAAATAAACAAAGCACTTAATCATTAACTAGTGTTTTCATGAAGAGACTTTATTCCTGAACACAGAATATGAAATATTGACATATGTTTCATGTCACTACATAGATGTTATATATAGGGCAAGATGACTGTTTTAATATCAAGAAACAATTAGAAAAACCTGAAACCGTTCAAAAACAGAGACAACACTAGAAATGCTAATATGTGAAAAATACATAGTACCTAGAACAAGACACAGTATTTAAAACATCACTTTCTCATAGTTGGGTTTCACAGAAAGCAGAAACACTTCAAGAAATCACAAACTTTTACAGCACTGATACGAGAGGTTAAGGTCAGCAGGAGAAAATGAACATGACACTGAACAGAGCATGCAGAAAAGCCAGAAGCATGGACAGACTGGGTCCCTTTCTGACCAAAAGCAGGAGTGCCATACAAATCAGACATGCTTGCTGACAGGCCAGGCAAACCGATCAGGAACTTTTGATGCTGCCATAAAACCACAAAAGGAAACAAGCTGTATTCCTTTTAATTTTATGGAGCAGATTGTATGACTGAACTCAGCAGTTCTTGCGTGACGGACATCCTTGATCATCAGAGTGCACTGAGGGGCTTTGTGTAGCAGGGACTGTAATAATCCTTCCAAGTCATTACAAATAAAGCATCTGTCTTCCCAGAGCTGCTTCCGCTCAGACTAGACTATAAAAAACTGTCTGGCCTCAGGTAATCTTATCTAAACAAATTTTATTCCTGATCACTGCAACTACAAGCAAACATAGCCCCACTTCTGTCCATCTGCCCTGGAGCATCCTCCTGGATGGGACTCTCCAACGCTCCAGCTGACCAAAACAAGCCATTTTGTAGGACCGTCCTGTTGCAACAGCCTCCTCCTTGTGCCTTTGCCCCACTGCCTCTCCTGTGCAGCACAGCCACAAACGGCACAGCAGAGGTTCCCCTTGGAGCAGTTTGCTCCACACCCCAAGTCATCCAAATTAACACTTTAACACCAAACAATGGCATTTTATTTCCAGCTGTTAAATGCAGCGATTTGGATCAGCATCTGTTTTCAAACCATTACAATAAATCTGGATCCTGGAACTGGAATCAATTTGTATTGTTGTCAATTTGACTAAAGTCAGTAAAATTTAGCTATAAAAGGCATTTTTCTAGCACTGGGATATTCTTTAGATGGTAAACTATAAGAAGCCTAGGAACATGACCTATAAATTTCATTCTTTTTAATATTTTTGAATATTGCACCTGAAATTTTTTTTTTTTAAATTTGGAAGAGAAGTGACAAGCTTTTATAAATTACAGAAATATGCCTAAGTATAAAGGAAAGGGTAGCAAATCCAAATGCATATCCATTTGAAGTTTCTCCTTCCAAGTCAGCTAACCAACAACTTTAAACCCAACAAAATTAAACCCAAAATATATAATAGAGATATATTGTTGAATCATCCTTCCCCATTTTTTCATATATCTTTTGTTATATATTACAAGCTCTTGAGGACAGACCCATGCCTCTACGTGGTTGAAAAGTGGTTAATACAAAGCGGCTCCAAAGATGTGCAGAGACTTGTGTAACTACTAAAATATTAATATTTAAGACTTTATTTTAATATTTAATATTAAAAATATCAAGACCAGCAACAAATACCTCTGTGGGGCTGTCATAGGTGTAATCTTGGAAAGGGAGGGAATACTCAGAAAGACTGGATTATAAGACACTCATGGATCCATCCAAGCTGCATGGAGACGATCCCCTTGGTATCATATCTGCTGCACATGGCAGCTGCCACTGACTGTATTTCACAATACAAAATGCAGGCTTGACAAGGTCTGCGTTGGCACTATACAACTCCAAAAGAAAAACTAAAAAGGAAAACAACTCAACTGCGTCTAATGCTCCAGTGCAAGGGCTATCCTAAGTTTCATGTATGCAGTCTTCTTTACCATTAGGTTGAATCCTCCCCACTATTAACGAAAATTTTTGTATTGAATTACTGTAAGGAATGACCTAATTTGATCTACCCAAAGCAAGAGAGGGTCATCATATGCTCATCTGCTCCTGATTCACAGTTCAGGACACGGTGAAGCACATACAGCACTTAAATCTATGGCACAGGTTTCATGTCCAACTGAATCTCACACAGAGGCTACAGCTGTAAGTTTGAGATAGAAAAGACTTACTGAAATATCCCTTTTCTCTCCACACTTTTATATGTGTTATTTCTCTGTCCTGTGTGCAGCCTACTCTTTAAAAAAAAATCCAGGACTTAGATAACTTTCTCCTGAGAAATTCTGTTCTCCTATCTATGCATATTTCCAACATATACTGTAATTTCCTCCCTTATTTCTATTATTACGGGATATATATCACTTAGAAAATTTTCTTTCCTTTTCCACTAATTGCACCTCTCTGTATTTGCCAGTTTCTGCACGCCAGCTTGCCCTTTTCCAGCACGTGGACTTCTTGCAAGACTTTCTGATAACAAAACAAACAACCTCATGCTTATGCTGAAACACAAGGCATCCAAATGAGGATAAACACTTATAATGTTAAGTTCATAAAGCTGTCCCTAATCTCAAACACACTTAAGAATAATCATATTTACCATAAACACAAAATGCATTGAAATTGTAAGCCTGAGATAGAATAGATTGTATTGAATTCTTGATTTATAGCAGAAGACAACTACTGCATGAAGAAGAGTGTATGCTACATTTAGTAAGGTAAAGCCAGTGCAATTTGCTTTTAAACAACTATAACTCACCAAAAAGAACTATTTTTTCCCACATCCCATACTGAAGAGCAACCTTTACAGAAATGATTTCCCAATAGTCCATAAGAATTCCCCAAATGTCACTTCATAAGCGTAATTAGAGAAACAGTACAAAATGTCTTAAGGTTGGACACTGAAAAATATAAAAAGAATTTTAAAATTTCTTGTGGTGAGAGGGTTAATCAGGATATAAGACAGGTCTAAACCAAGAAACTTCTGTTGCATCATCTCACTTATTGTACCTTACATCTAAAATCACACAAGTATGTTGGCTTCTGTTAATTTAGACTGACCAACTGAAACCTTAATCTTCCACAGAAAGTGCAAGCTTCTCAGAATATAAAGGCACACTTACACAAGATTTGGAATATGTGAATAATCAAAAGGACAAGAGTGAAAAGCTGCACAAAAGATGGAAAACTGTTAACTGAATAAACAAAAAGAGAGGAAATGGCCGAATTCCAAGCTCATTTTTTAATCTTTGTCTTTTTCTTTGTTTGTGGTCAGCTAAAATAGTTAATTTCAACTTTATCTTGGAGTTCCTTGACTGAAAAACATCACTCACTAATTTCCTTTATGACTTTGCAATAGGACAGATAGTTTTTCAATGCATCAATATTCTTTAATCAATACACCGGCCTTTCCATCACAAAGCAGCATATTCAATTATGGTTTTGGTGCTACACAGAAAACACCCTGAAAACAAAAACAATAATAAAAGGCCAAAGCTATAAGTAAACATGGCAAATAAGCATATTTCTTTTAGGCACAGCCTCCTAGATTTATTTATAAAGAATGTAACTATGCCAAAAATAACATTTTTAACGTTACAAATGAGGAATATGACTACCATGTCAAAAGAAATGCCTCCCCCAATACCTTCTCCAAACATTCAAATCCCAGCTTAATAAAAACAAATGGCATCCCTCATTTCTTCAAAATTGCCTATTTGATATCCAAAGTTTGCTATTCTAACAATATACAAGCCCTTGGAAATTCCTCAATTATGTATTCATATGCTAGAAGTCAGACATCTTTTTTTTTAGTGGATGTGGTGAATAAAATAAACATATTTATAATTCTAAAATTTCAAGACCTTGCTTTTGAACTGTGAAAATAGCATAATGGCAGATTTTAAAGGCCAATGGAAACATCACAAAACCATTGTAAAGACGAAATCTTATTCCCTTGGTATGTCATTTCCACAGTCATTTGCAACCACTTTAAGTAGCAACAAGATACTAACTCAATTTTCCATTATGTTTGCAATCTTATTTACACAGTGAAGCTACAGGTGATTTCTTACAAAGAAAAGAATCTAAAGAATAGCTCCAACAGCATATAATTGATGTCTCAATCCAAATTACAAATATAACACACTTCACATAAACACATGAAATTCAATATGTAGGAGAGGAAAACTTCACATATAGCAGTTCCAAGTAGTAAACTGAACACCACAACTTACATTGCACACATACGGCCAACTAATTCAAAGGCCCTAAGAACCTATGTCTTAAAATGACTTTTCATCTCCAAAATGACTCAGAGAAAAAAAAAATTAAGAGTTATTTAACAATAAATGAAATTGTATTGAATTTATCAGACTAGAGGGACCAACACTGGTTTTTTTTCATATATTATAAGGTTTAACTAAGAATGTCCCTGAGACATTTTTTGGTTTTCTTCATTTGACTGCCAGGTGGTAGTGTCACATGCACCCAGATCTTTAAGAGAAACATTCACAAGAAAATTACACTAACTTTCAGTTCAACAGTGAAGATTTATCTGGAATTTCTTACTAGTAGCATTTAGTGCCTTAATTATTCAGATCTTCCCTATCACAATTCATTTAAAATAATACAACAGCATGAGGACTTCTGAAAAAAAAGAGGTCTGAATTTGTTTCATATACCACTTAGGAAAATAGTTGAGTATGTATTTGATAGCAGCTATTTAGCATAAGAAGACTTCTAATATGCATATGTAAGTGTCTGGCATAACATTTACATCAGACATTCTCAACAGCCTGTATATATTTAGCAATATGACTTGAGATGATCACCATCAGCAGTTTGAAGTTGACATTTAAGAAGATATTAATAGCAACACTAGAAACATGACAAACCTTGGGCAACAATAACAGAAAAGTAAAATGATGCCATTATAATTACGTTTCCCAAAATAGGTCCTATTTCAGTCACACCCTTCTGCCACAGCACCTATAAGCCCTTCAAAAAAAAGTGCAAATTTTTCTATTGAACATGCTACAATTAGAGCAGTTAAAAGCAACAAGACCAGAGTTCCCAAATTACTCAGTTTACTTTCCATGGGTACTAAAATATTTCAGTCCTGCAAAAAGGCCTTCACTGAACATTGCAGGATGACCCCAGCTGACGCACACTTTTCCTTCTGTGGATTTATGTCACGACAGAGCATTTTAAGAGAATGATGTTCATAAAGCACTGAACTCAGCCAGAATGTTACCATGGTTAAAACACAAAATAATTTTAAAGTATGTGAAATAATGAAAGTTACTTGTCAAAACCCTTCAACCACCATTTGGGGATGCAATAGCAGCACCTGGCATACGACAAAAACCAAAGGGGCCGATCAAGGTACTAGCGCAGTACACTGTACACACAAAAATTTCCAAATGACAATAGGGAATATTCAAAGTCTTTGGAGGCCACTCACACTGCAGGTGGCTATGGACAATGCCTGTGGGGTCCCAAGCACTAGCAGGAAAATATAAAGAGATTCCTCTGACAGGGAAGTGACTTGAAATGTTTATCTGGTGAGGTATTCGACCTTCTGTACAATATGGCCTATGCCACTCTGAGCCTATGAAAGCTTCTGATCCTGTGGGTGCTTTTTGTTGGTTTGGTTTTTTTGCTGAGGGGTTTTTTTTTTGGGTGTTTTTTTTTTAAAAATGTGGTGTGACAACACATCCAGTGATCCATTCCAGAGTTGCCATTTTTAAGCAGAGAGTGTATCCCTCTCTAAATGGAGGGCAATGTCTGCTTCTGCAAAGCTACTAAGAACCAGCAGCGAAACCACCTACAGTACAACAAAACACTACACAGTAAGTTTCTTCTTCACATAACTTTAGGTTTGGTTACAAAAAAAGGCACAAAGAAATTATCGCATAGAAATTTAGAGGGGCATCAGCACTTACTAAATGCTTCCAGTAGTAGATTTGGGAGCATTTCTGATAAAAACTCCCCGTATGCCAGAGTCTGGTAAGAATTTGTGGTTCTGGCAACCCACACCCCATGAAATGGCAACCAGCATTTTCTTAAGTGTTAGCCTGGAATGAAGCCTCATAAATGAAAGCACGCTTGTTTGATTTAACCTGGTTTTCTAATCTACTCTCAGCAAAGATTAAGTACAAGGCCACTGTGAACCTGCAATTTATCTGGATTATCTACTCTCTTTACAAATATCTCCTGCTTTAGTAACAATTAACTTTTACCCACGAAGTTGCCTTGTTCATCCCACAATGAATTAAAAGCAAGAGTTAATAGCTGTCTGTGTTCTGGTAAGAACAGAGTGGACGATCCACTACAAACTAACAGTCAAGTACAAACAATCTGAACAAAAAATAAAATGCTTTTAAAAAAATCCCTTTTCTCTTGTTTCTTAATGTTTTCTCCCCTCAGTTGAATCAAGTTACATTAAAAGTTCACTTTTTGAAAGCATTTTATATTTAAATTGGTAAAAGAAAGAGTATTGAGGAAAATATAAAATTTTATCTGCTGAGAGTAATCTTAGCTTTATCATGAAACAAGCACCTCTCTGTCCACTAAAACAAGCGTTTATCTCCCATCAAATTCTGCAAAACAGTTCAGCATATTCTTTACACTTGATCCAAACCTCATCAAACCCGATGAAATGCAAATTTTGAACGAATGATACTTTGTATCTTTCTGTTTGCAGAAGAGGGATCCACAACGGGCATTTCAATGCTCTCTGCTCAGTATTATTAATACTACAAGCTCTAAACAAAAATTAGTTTGTTTGCTGACCTATCACACTCACCCTCCTTTACTGTCAGTAAAAACAATGAAAAGAGTTGAAGTCAAATGCTATCTGAAGAATTAAGCTTCTTTGGGCATTGTCTGTTTTGAAACAAACCGGACTTGAAGATGAAGACATTTATGCAGTCATTCAAAACTCAAGCAAGCTTCAGACCTAGCACCAGTACGGGCTCAGTGCCTACAGGCCATGTGCTGTCCCTGCCAACAGGGCTAGAGGCTTTTTGCACGGATTTGCTGCCCAAAAAGGCTGTACGCCCTCATGTCACGTTTAACAGCTCTTACCCTTAACAAAACCACAGAAAAAAACCTGAATTCTCAAGACAAGTTTCCAGTCTATTAGCAAGAGCCTGCAGTAAAACAATTAACATGCAGAATTGACCTTACAGAAATACTGCTTATCAGATAAGCCTTATTACAAACAGCCATGGTAGGTTTGAGCTGACGTTCTCCACTTTTAAATATCTACTTGGTTGGCAAATGGCAAAGCTGCACTGCCATGAATGAATGCAACAGGAGCACATACAAAATGAAGCACTAGAAGAGAGCTGGGATGAGTCAATATAAACTTTTTTGCTTATTAAAAAAAAACCACAACTGAGCAATGAATTCTTTGTTGCTTCACTGTCTTGTTTTGCCCACCAGTCCCTGGTTTTGTCTAAGTGATTATAGAATCACCAAGTACTAAGGTTGAGGGGCCAACATCAAACAGATTTGCATGTTGAAAGCAAAGCTTTTTTTTTTTTTTCCCAGAATAAAGGTGTAGACCTTTAATCCTTATTTTTTCAAAATACTTCATCATCATCTCGAACTTGTGAGTAACCAGCTGTGGATACTGTATGACACTTACATGGCACCTAGCAATGCCAAAGTGATCGCAGACTGTTATTTTTCCTCAGGGATGTATGCTACAGAGGAACTGGGCAAACATTCAGCTCTGTGAATCAAGAAGCTCAGCTCATCCCATCTCTGCTCTGAAGACTAGCTATTAAAGGAGCCATATTATTTAAAAGTGCTTGCCTGCATGCACCTTGTGCAGCTGTTTGAGAGGTGTTTTTAAGGAGTATATAGTCTCATAAAGCAGGAGGGCAATGAGACTGAGTGGCAGGGTTTTGGGGAGAGGACCAGCTGCAGTCCAGATTGTACAGCAGCATGTTTTTCAGGCAGGACCATGCTCCTGTGCTGCCAGGGCACAGCAGTAAGACACAGTAGCAATAAGACACAGACAGCAAACTCACAGGGTGTCTGAGATAGACTTCTTTTGTTTTTCTGTGAAGAAAGCCACTACAGCTGCTCAGCTTTACAAGTCTATGGTAGTGATTTTTTAATTCACGGCAATCGCACAAATGTGCACAGTAAGCATACAGACTCAAATAAGAGCAGGACAAGTTCACTCTCATATCCCACTGGGTATCCCAAAAAATAAATAAATCACAAATGCACTGCAAGTCAGCACTGAAACCTTCAAAGTCACCAATACTGCAACCATCAACGTACATGTTTAACTAATATGTCTGTGCCCTACATACATAACAAATGCAAGGAAATAACCTTAAAGAGCAAGAGATTGATGTGGAGCACAAAATCAGATATCTCTCTGCAGAAGCTCAAGCCATTCTGCCCCCAGCAGTGCCTTCAGCTGAATGCTAAAGAAGATGCAAAACAGGATACAGGTTTTTAAAAGATCACAAGTATTTGACATCAGTGCTATGACCAAAGGCTGAAGTTAACAGTTTAAGGCTGAGCTATTCCCATCATCCACCACCAAAGAAGGGTGACTCCACCCTACCTTCCACCTGCACTAGCAAGCCATTCCTGCCTCTCCCTCTCTGCCCTCTCCTAGCCACCTATCTGCATGGGAACTCATTTGACTTGCTAACGCAACAGAAAACTATGCCCTTCGCGCCCCCCCCATGTTTTCTTCTGTGTTACTTTTTTCGGCAGCAGTGAACTGCTGGCTCAAGATTGGCTCAATCCTTAGAGAATGATTCTATCCTAAGATTTAGGGTCATAATGGCGGAAACAACTTCTCCTTTTTATCTTCTCCTGTCTCTAAGAACAGTCAGAGAAAATCCTGTCTCTTACAGTCATATGGGGAGATTCTATGTAAGAAAAATTATTTGCATCCTTGACAAAATCTTGTTTCACTTGCAAAAATTGGGTCCCTGCAAATTTGGGCTGGGGAAGAACTTATCTGTTCTAGTACGAGATTCTATGGTTTGCTTTCCTTACACTGACAGTGAGGCCTTTGCTAAACTTTTAGATAAGTAGGAACCTTAATTCCTATCCAATGTGATCAACCAGCAGGACAGAGTAACAGGGCAATGCTTTATAAACATAAAGCCTTGGGTAGCCTGTATGTCTGCAGAGCAGCTAGAAGCAGCAGGGTGGCAAGCTTGAGAAGCAGTTACAGATGAGTAAAACAGCAAGCTAGAAACTAAAAACCACCTTAAAACAGTATAGTCAAAGATACTGGAAGTATGAGGTTTTTGTTCAGATCTGTGCAGCACTGCAGTTATTTGGGAAGTTGTAAAGTTCAGTAGGTTCTTTTCCTTTCATAGCACATCACCCACCTTTATTTGGAAACAAACACCAGTATTTTATTTTATGCCAGTCAGTCTACTCTTTAGGTCAGGTTTTGAAGCAAAAAAGGCAGTAGTAACAGAGTAGTTCTAGAATTGGGATACCAAAATTGTAGCTGCTCAGATATATGCCAATCATAGACAGTGTCCAGTAACACACCAGTAAGGAGAGGAGAATATGAAAGAAAACCGTACCCCAGGCACCAAGGGTAGGAAAAGAAAGGGAAGGTGTTTGCTCTTCTTGCTGCATGCTATCTGGCAACTACTTCATTCAATATGAAGAAAAAACCAAAGTTATTTTGATCTTTGTTATACAGATGGTGTTTTTGTATTAAATTAATGAATGCATAGCATGTTAAGATATTCAATGTAAACTGCAAGCACTGATGAGGTTTTAACTTCAAGATATATTGCTATTTTCTTCTCATTTGACACATATTTTAAGTGTATTTAAAACAAATACAGGCCCTCTCACTGTGCTACACATAATTATGTAATCTCTAAATTAGCACCTGGTTCCAGCTATTTGGATTTGTCCTGGCTTTGGCCTGGTTTGTTTTTTTTTTTTAAACAATGACTTAAAGAAATCAAACACAGACAAATCCTGCCAGAAAATGTTTTCATAATAGAGACAAGTAATGCCTACGCCAAATCCATCTGAAACAGGAGTCTGTCATCAGTGCCTCTCTCAGATATGCTAGCCACCCTGAGAAACAGCAAGTACTATACAGTGTCCGTGGATCACCATTTGATAAACTTGTAAATCCAGACACTGCAGCATTATTACAGCACAGCAACATAAACTTCAGCTTTCTTCCTCCTCATCCTCCACATGCTGCAACCCTCCACCTTACCCTAAGCAGCCAGCTGAATCACAGTTAAACCAGGATTTAGCTCAGAGGAGATTTTTTTTTTTTTTTACTGAAAAGCTTTAGGGACAAAACTTAGTTCCAACTGCCAATAATGCCAATGGAGATAAGACTTCTGGGGCTGGATATAACTGTGATAGTGCATGCAGGAGAAAACTAACATGCAAAAGCTCAGTTGCTCTCTACAAGCACCTGTTTTAAGTCACTGGAGTGCCCTTATAGTAAACTCACTGTGTTTAAGGAGGGCAGAGTAATACTTTGTTTTACTTCACAAAATGTGTGCGTGAGCACTGTCAGTATTTTCTCAATGCAGCTGATTAGGTTTATTCTTGGTGAAAAATACCACCCTGAAATTCACAGGGAAAACAATAATAATGTGAAATAGTTGACAACATATTTATGACTAAGGGATTATCATTTGTTATAAAACTGCAAGAAATAGACCAACTTTCTTAATAGCAATGGGGGGAAAAATAATGACACCTCTAAACAAACACATATATGCCAGTAAATGTTCTACTTCAGATGTAATTGTATCAACAGCAGAATTCAGTTAAAACAATGGAAGCCAAGATTCTTTCACTGAAATAATAGATGCTGTGCACAAGGTGCAGGGCTTGCCAATACACCGTTCCTGCAAACACTTTACTTCTGTTCCTGTAATAGCCTTGGTCTACCATAAGTGAGAGCAAACAGCCTATGGTCTTTTTCATTATATTCTTATGTTTTATGCAATAGTTCTAACCTTACAGCTTCTTACAATAAATGATCCACTGTTTCATTGTGAAAATCTATCTGCAGTAACCAGTTAGGAGGTTTTACTTGTAAAAAAGGTGCCACGGTTTTAACATGTTCTTGGTATTTACCACTTCTAAATTTGTAATCAAAACGCGTTATTCCACATACTAACAGATGCAACATTTTACAGTATTGATGTAAATTTACACAGGCTACTAAACCACAGATTCTTCAACAATTTTAAGATTATTTTATGATATATTCAAGAATCCAGTGTCTACAATTCCTCTCACAGCTCTACTGCATGAAGAAAAATATTGTCTACTCAAAATATTTCAGCTGACTAGTCCGACTTTCTGATAAGTCCATTTTTTATACTTATTCATGCAGGAATTTTGGCATTACACAAAGCCTTTTAGAAATCATGAAAGAAAAACATTTTTCTGGTCCATGGAGACCTACACATTTAAATTCTGCTCATAACTAACATAAATTTATTACCCATTTTCCATTCATATTATCACAGATTATTTATTTTATTGGCTACAGATGTGAGTTTTAATATCTTAACATGTAAGATGTAAGTTTTAACAGTAGTCACAGACAAGTAGGAAAGCTACTACTCATGTTTAAATTTCAGTAGAAAGTACAAGAAGAATGTATTCTACCAGGCATATCCCATTATATTTGTATATCTAAGTGTCTTTGGATTAAACTGTTCAATATTCTCTAAGGGATAGCAAGGACTACTGCTTTTCCTGTACTTATTGTCATGAATATTGTACCTATTTGATTTCAAATGCAGTCACACTTGTTATCTATTGCTATCCAATAAAACTACCTTGTAGTCAGTTGCCTAATAGTGTTGACAGTATTTTATTATTCACACGTTACAATGCAAGTAACAACTTGAAACATCCTTTTCGCTTATGTCAATGAAGGAGTTTAAAACACTCCCATTACCTTGCTTCCTGCAAACCTGCTTTCAAAACCCTTCATTCAAAAGTGTTTTCTGACAGCAAAAAAAACCCCATCCTACATTCGACTTCTTGTGATCAGTTATAGAGTATGGAAAACAGATGAGGATGCTTCTGAAAAACAGTAATAACTCTCTCAGTAAATGGCTTTTTCCTCTTTCTCAAGGTTTCATAGAATGAAAAGGATAATCGTTCTCAAATGCTGACCATCCAAATGGTGCCTGCAATTAACATCACCAAAACCCGTAAAATAAATAAACAAGCATTCTGTTACCTTATGATTTTAAGAGTTCCTGACCTGAGAAGGGCCAAGCAAGACACACTCAACAGAGACAAGACATCTGTTTCAGGGAACTTTACTCCAGTAGGCACCACTTCAAACTTTACAGATGCTTGTAATAAAGATATATAAAAAAGAAAAAAGGTGATTGCTAGTTTGGAATACACTGCCTCTTTAAAAACTGATTTACTCCTGTAGGCATGTAAAGACCTGCTAGTGCTACAGCTGCAACAAAGCAGGGAATTTGTCTACAAAAGCAATGTGTCTAGTCATAATCTCCTTCTAAAACATGAGAGTGCTTATTTTTGATTTTATTGCACTTATAATATTAAGTTATTATAGCAGGTCCTGGCATTCCTGTCCTGGAACTGTCATTTCTACTATGCACTCCGTTTCTTAAGCATTCATAACTTAGCAGTTTTAATTCATATCTGGCTGAAATTCAGTACATTATTCAGCTTGCATACAAATTTCCTCTGAAAAAGTGGGGGAAAAAAAAGCTTTAGATTTCTTCCTTAGGAGTCCAAGATATTATTATAAATGTAGATACTTAAATTTACAATCATATTTTATTTTAATAATCAATGCCTTGGTCTAATAGTATGGATTCAGTGGTTTCCAACCCAAACTGTACCAGAACTGCACTGGCCTTAGGCCTTCTTAGGTAGCTCTGCACCATAGTGTGAAACTACGGACGGCAAAGGGGAACCTTTGCAGAGACATCTGAATGCCACAGGGATGGGTGCTCTCAAGTTGCTACCTGGCACTACCCTGAAACAATTCTGGGAGGCAATGATTCCTATTTTGCACTAGGATCTAGAAAATTCCAAAGATTCAGACTTTGAATCCTGAACGTGACCTTCAACGGGTTTCTTAGTTTAATTCAGGTTGAACAGAGAACTTGAGCTGCCACTTAATACATCAAGATTATGACGAGTCTTATTACATATTCCTCAAATAACTTGCAACATACCCCTAAAGTCTGACGGCATATAATATGTTCTAATAATGCCTATCACTTTTTGTATTCAAAAGCGAGTTCATTAAGCTCACGGGAACTCTAGGTGTGGCCTGAACAACCTAAGAACTCCTATTTTGTGAGGCTGTCTCTAGATTACTTTCAGATTTTCTGTTAGCAGACATGCAATAGCAGATATTTTAAGTATGGGTATATGAATTTACACTAATAGCAGCATCTTCCATTGTCTTCTTTTTGGCATAACTCAGGAAAATACAATAACAAAATATGAGAAAATCACATGCGGTGAAGTCTTACAAAACATATAGATGCATTGATTTGATACTGGTTTGCTTATATCATAGATGTGTAACTACACTCATTCCATGAACACTGTATATACAGTGTTCAAAATTCCAAAATTTTCTATACATTTTATTACAGAGTAAGCTTTTGGTCTTCTTCGACAGGGTTGTCTAATTTCCCTGCATCGGCACATCAATTTGCACTACATATAAAGGAAAGAAGCAATGTCACTATGTGGAAGAGCAAAGAAACTGCTTTACTAACTACATCACAGATACTTGCAAAATTCAGGTATTTCAGAGAAAAGTGCGCACTACTATTATTTTATATAATACATCTTTTTATATATATATATATATATATAATGCTACTGTTACATTTTCCCAAATGATCAGATCAATAAGATAAGCTTCCTTCCACTAAGTCTGTGAGACTTTTACTATACAAGTTTCTTTAGGAAACACCGGCCTGTCTGGACAGAAGGCACGTTAACAGTGCACGTACGTACACATCTCCCTCACTGAAAAGACCCCGTGTCACCTCAAAGCATGCCACTGTCACAGGGACAGCGAATTACCTATTACCAGTTGGGCTAGGAAAAGTAAACAAGAACTTTCTTTCGGCTTCATTTTAATCCTACTGAGGTGGAGGAGCTACCCAGAATTATGAGAGGCAAAGGTAGGTCTGTCTGCAGAATTACAAACTTCATTTAAGCGAAAGGGAGAGCTGTAGATAACTGAATAATAGATCAGCTGGCTATTTTTCAAAATATCAGTCCACTATTTTACAAAGATTTGGCTTCCATGCTTCACTGCTAATCATTTTCTTTAAACAGAACAATGGTGGCTTTATAAAAGGAGATGTACTTCCATCCAAGACATAAGTTAGCTAGGTCATTCCTCTGCCACAGAGAGATATTTAGTGTGAGCTATAATTGACTTACAACAGAGTTGAGTACATTTCTTTAGGCTCTTCATATGGGTAGCCAAAAGGGACTATTGATAGACTTTTCAACCAATTTAAATCAGCAGCAATAGGAACATCATGGTACAAAGGTTTATGACTTTTAGGATGTTGTGTGTGTAAGGGGAGAACTTGCTTCTATAAACTAAAAAATGTATTGCATACATTTACGTACAGCAGAAAATACATCAAAATATGTCTTCTTGCTTCGTCATCTCACTTAAGAAAGGCAGTGTGACCGCCAATATGAGGTTCAGTATTTTCACTTGTCCAAAAAAATGTGGAAATGTATATGAAAATAAGGCAAAGCAGAACTTTTTTCAAGCTGATTTCATTGATAAAGAAGCACAAATCTGGCAAGAACGGGTACATGCAAGGTAGTTATGCATGCAGCCTCTCAACTAGGCTGAGTGCTGAATGGGAACTGACATTTCATATTCTTGTGCGGTTTTCTCTCTTTTTTTTTTTTTTAAAGCAATAAAAAAAATAACCTTCTTATCCTAAATTAAGACCTATATGGCAAAGAAACCTGGAAGCAAAAGTACAATTTGAATGTTCCTAGAACAGGAAGTGAATCTGTGGAATCAATAATTAGTAAAGTGGAGATAACTACTGTCTTTTAAGAGGGTCTCCAGGTCTGTCAGAAACACATTAAAAAGGTTCCCCACTCCCCTGGCCTGACAGTCCCATACAGAAGTCACCAGGCAGAAAAAACGAACAAAGATATCCAGATGTAACTGGAATGACAGCATGAAAAATATTTTGTGGCAGACATCCTGGGTGAATTTGCTGTTAAGTTTGCACTGTTTATGCTGGAAAGTGTTAATGGCTTCTGCCAAATACAAATTTGTTTAGAGCCACAGGTGTGTCCCTGCATAGGCCTTTGTTTTACCCTTTCCCTCTTATCCCTACCATGAGCCTCAGGCTCAATGCTTATATCTGCACTAACTCCAAAGCAGCAGTTCAGTGCAAGCTTGAGGGCAAAAACTGGCACAAAATTACCAATAACTTGTAATTGATAGCATTCTTCCTGCCTTAATTTCTGGCCCTAACAACCAGTGCTCTCCCAGGTAACACCGAAAAAGCTGAAGGAATGGTATGGGCCACAGACTGCTCCCAGCTGGTTGAATGAATGAGGTCCCCAAGCTGTTGGTGACGCACATGTGCACATCAGAAGTGCTTATTCTGTAACAGAAAATGGACCTTGCTTGTTTCCTTTACAGTGCATACAAAGACTATGCATCTCTCTCCTCCTCTATGATGTAGTTTTACTCTCTACAGTGAAAATAAAAGGCACCTGGCTGGTCTCTTTTTCCCTTTCGTTGACCTCTTCCACCACATCGCAGGATTTGGAAAACCCAAACAAGGACGGAACAGCTCATGGCTATAGCTGCTACCCTGCAGCACACGACCTACAGCTGCAAGCTGATCTCGTCAGGCAAGCAGAACTGATGCTTTCCAACTACTTCTCAAGTATTACTGCTTTTCCAAGGTTCTGGATTTATCAACATCCATGGCCTCTTACCTAATGAATTCTAGGACATTTTCAATGCTCAGGTATAATATTAAAGAGTCTCTGTGTTATAGCCATGAACACAAGAGGAACATGAGCCAGCTGAGTGTACGGGATTCCTTTCCTTGGCTAAAATGCAAACTACACACACACAGAGAGGCATATGCTGTTTCAGACCAACAAATCAGTCTACAAATGATGTTAACAAAGGTTGTAGTTTCTACACGGACTGTACCAAATAAGCCTACTTCCATGGAACTGTGGTAATTCACAGTCTGCTAAAATTGGACACAGTATATATTGGTATTTCTTGGTAAAGACCACCCTGTAGTCTACTGCATATGAGTTTAATACTGACCACATCTGGCACAAGAACACACACGGGAGCTCCACACACATATAAAAAAGACACCCGAAAAGACGGGAAAAAAATCACAGAACAAATTCTAGCACAAGCTCTGCTGTATGCTGCAGACAGAAACCAAACATTCAGAAAGAACTATTTGTTACCTGTTATTTTATGGGGTACAGTTACATTACAGGAAACAAAAGCAGACAATATACAAGTGGAATGAAGAATGCTCAGCTCTGCCTGGTTTCACCGAGATCACTGCAAGCAAAACCAATTGCCTCAAAGGCAAAAACATAACTTTGTCTGATGTACGCTTTTATTTTTATTCCTTTTTTCCCCCCTCATGTAACTGGTTCTGCTGCCATGGCTCTGATCAGCAGTAAATTAGGATTAGGTAGGATGAGGGGGTAATGTAAAAGCTGGAGGGCAGGAATGAGAAAAGAGAACTGATAAATAATACACAGGTCTCTTCTGTGAAAAGTTGGCAGAGCTGCTGAGGAATAACTCGAAATACTATCCAAATGCCACTGAGAGAAAAAATCATCAGGGGAGAAGGGTTTACATCCAGAGAGGAACCCACTAACTGAAAAATCTGTTTGAGATTCCTTGACCTCAGGGGAAAAAGACAGTGGTAAACACAGGGATCTCACACAATTGACGAGTAGCAGGGTTTGCAGAAGACTATCTGAAGTGCTTTGGAGATACCTATTTAATGTCATGAACCTTACTATATCTTCTAGAGAAAGGATAACTGTTGAGAAGAAACTGTCCTGGCAATGAAATATGTGTCTGTCTCCATAAACCAAATGGGCAATGGAGGGACAAAGCAAAAGAAAGATGGGGGAGGAAAGGGGAGATTTTTTGAGGTACTTCTAGGCTACAAAAAATACTTCAATATTGTCAGTGCTTTCAGCACAGTTTTCAAGGAATAGTGAGATCCTCTTCAGCAAAAAGATCCACTAGCTTACTGCTTGTCTCTTGGCTGATAGGAGAGATCTTAAGATTCAATATCGTTACAAGACAATAGACAGGCCTATCTGTGTGGCAACCTTCCCAGAGTTTTCAGATGAAAAAGTGAGTTTGACAGAATTACATTTTAAAACTCACTTTACCTGTCTGCCTTCAAAAGGCTGTCTTCTGGTTGGGCATATGGAAACACACACACATAACAGATAACCCTCCTGCTTTACGGCAGAAGATGATCGGTAAGCACCAGGAGAGTGCTGAGGAGGAAGCAAGAATAATTCAACAGAAAGAAAAGTGTAAGAAAACTTGATATACTACAAAGGCAAAGGGCACTGCCATTATACAGGCGAGGAGATAAATGAGGCAAGTCTGGGAGGAACAAGGAGAGCTCAGCATAAGTGAAAAGGGAGATTCTCTCTCCATCTGGATGATGATGCTTCATGCTGAGTACACACCCAGACTCTACAACCCAGCACTAAACATCACACCAAAACATTGCTGGTGACTGGGAACTTGAAAATCTTAACTCCCCAAAGTAACAAGTCTCAGAAGAATACCGCAAAGCCAAGGATAACATGCTTTCTTACTGCTATAAAATCAGTGAGGAGACACCTATGAGATGCTTTCCAGCTCCAAAGACAGAGGTGATAACGGAAAGAAGAACCCTGCTCTCTTAGGAAATCACCTACATGTTGAAAAAGAGACCACTGGTCACAAAGCAGAAGTTAAATACATTTACCTTCCAAATGACAACATATAATCAGAACTTAGGAACAAAAGGTATAACAGCCACACTCAACACACTACCATAAAACAAGTAATACTTGTTCTTCAAAAAATAGGACCTCCATCAATTGTGCTGAGGTATTTTTCATAACTTCCAGGATGTTAACATTACAAAACGTGTCTTGATATGCAACTTAATACTTTGGGTCTTAATTTCATGTTATTCCATCTAGATATACCACCTGAGTCCATATGGTCTTTTCAAAAATTTTGCACAAAGTTCTTCCATTTGTACAGATCTGTCATATGGTGATGCTATACTATTTTTCTTCCTTTTCTTCCTTTCTTATAATCATTCCCTCTAGTCTCTAATAATTTTTAATGCTCTGCTGCAAGTTTCAGCCAATTAACCTATATCTTCAGGTGCTCAAATTTGGATTCAGCTTTCCCGATATTGTCTTTCCTTTTATTTTGTGCATTTGTTTTAAAAATAGCTCTTAATAATTATGCCAACGCCTGTAAAGAAAGCACTATAAAAAAAAAACACACCAAAAAACTAGAACTAAGGTCTTTTAAAAGCCAAAAATTGTAAATTACTCTGTTTACTCAAAATCAATGCAGTTTTACACAAATAAAGAAACCATTTTTAATGAGAAAAGAGTGTTACAAAGGAGAGAGAGGAAGATGGACAGTTGAGAGTATTTTAATACTTACAATAACATGCAATAGCTAGAATTTTACTTTTGTAAGCTTTTAAAGCATCAATACTGACTACCACTACAAAACACATGTGAGACAAATTTAAGCATTAGTTATATCTTTTCTAAACTATTTGTTTCCAGTTTAACCACAGGCCTACCATAGTTTGAGTATCTTTATAAAAAACATAAATAACACACATTAAAACAAACAATGTCCCTGCTGCTAAAGCTGGAAGTTGGCTTGTCTGTCCTCATAGTAACTTAAAAAACAGTTTAGAAAGTAGTAAAGTAATGAATAAAAACAATTATTATCAATAGGCAATCCTTAAAGGCAGATAGATATACAATAATCAACCTAAAGTCACCTTGATAGTCAATTTAGAGATATTTGTATGTTTCCTAAGCCAAAGGATAAACTCGTCAGTACTAAAATTTGCCATTATTAGAAAAGTTGATTTCAGTGTTCAGCCTCTAACTTGTTATCTGTAATTAAGAAAAATCAGATTTCTAAGCAACAAGAGAAGACTGTGATAAAGCTATTTGAAGCACTCTCTGGCAGGGATAAAGCCAGCAGAGAGGTGGCTGTCATAAAATAGCCAAATGGCTTTTTCCACCTCCATCAAGGTCACTTTACTGATGATGTGCTCAATAAGATGATAATGCATTTAACCACTTTCCTTGCATCTGACTTCGACCTTACTGCAAATCCAAATGGCCTTGTTTAACTACCCTGGCCTTTCAACATTTCCCTGAACAAAGATAATTAAGGAGATATACTGCCCCCTACTATCACAGGAATTGAAAGACAAATAAACTTTTAAGAGCACAGCCAGGTGTCTATTGCATTAATGTACAGTGCTTAAGCAGCGGGTAAAATGAAATAATGGTTAAATAATTATAAAAGGTTGACAAAGTTAACTTTTACATAAGGCTATTCTACTCTATTTAAAAGAAAGAACATAAAAGGCTTTCCAGGCTACTTTTTACAACTCCCTGGACAACAGTTTTTTCTTTAACACAGTTTATGACTGAAGAGGAAAAATGTTCTGCAAAAAATAACTCTGAAATTTCTGCAGATTTGGAAATGGTTATAATTCATACATGTGTACAGTAACATTTTATGAAAAAGCAGGTCTATATGATTAAACCAGAAGTTGCTCTTAAAAAAGCACTTCAGTTGCTTTTTTTCCTTTGTGTGTGGTCAGCAACCATACTAGAGGTGAAAATTAAAGTAGTTTAAAAATTAATTTGGCAGTTATGACAATCTGGAAGCTTAATGTAGTGCTTTTTCATGATTTATACAATGATGAAAACCAACCAAATAATATAATTCTGTAACAGCAGTTGCTTTCTTCTTTAATTTTGATTAATATATACTCTTACACTCCAAAGAGTTCTCCAGGACACTAATTTTTCTTGATACAAAAAAACAAAAGCCCCATATCAATAGCTTTTGGACTAATAACAACTGAAATGGAATAAAAACAATTAAAAAGTGGGTAAAGCAGTCGGATGTTATTTTTGCAGTTCCATACAACAGATTACATTTTAATTTTTTTTTCTTCTAAATCTGTTTTTCTTCTAAACATCCTAGAAATATTGTTGTATAGGTCTGAATCCTCTTCAAAAGCAAGAAAGAGGCAAAACAGCAAGATCTATCAGAAAGATAAAAACACATAACTCACTGTTGATGTGATACTAGATATGTTAGCTCACTGCTACTGCAAAAATTACTGTTCCTTTGCCACACAAAATAAAGTATGAAGAAGCCCTGTTACATGTATTTAATCAAAGTTTTATCATAATGCAGGTCTTCAGAAAGAACACCAATGTATAACTCTGCCATTTTGTCAGGCCACTGTTACTTTGAGTTGCAGGTGTAGTCTGTGCAAATATCAACACGTACAGGTATTTGGCTTAATCTCTTGCTGTAATGCAGTACATTTGCTTGTAATGCAGACCCAACTCCTGAATTCTAAATACACCAGAATTTAAACCTTCTATAAAGATACCTCCTAGTACTCAACACAAAAAATCAGTGATTACCATATCAAAAACATGAAGTTTGCAATGATTCATATACCACTGCTGTGCAAAATCCTTTCTGCTCTATACAACAAGTCATAAATAAGCTTTTCAATCCGAGCTAGGCCTCAAAATTATAACCCTGTGTTTCATTTCCCATGTAGAGTCCACCAGAATGATATACTGTATCCAGATAGGAGAATTCTGCCTCCTTCTTATATTTAAAGGACTTGCTTCATGAACAATTTACATTATAGCAGTTCACACAAAACAATTATTTCAAGTTTGGATAACTGGTTGCCCTAGCCAATCTCGAAAGAAGACTATGTACCTTTGTTGTTACCTTCAGGGACTTCTGAAGTTTTCCTGTATATATGCACTTTGAATTCCTTCAATCCTAGACAAAGAAGGTGGGTGACTTTTTCCATTCAGAGTACTTCAGCCACTTATCTATCCTGTTGAGCGTTTTAACGTGGGTGAAGTTTTCTACAGGAACACAAGTGTCATTTTTTCCACTTGTCCCTAACATTTAAAAAGCTTAACTTAAACTGGAAAAAGACAGAAACGTTTTATTAGTACAGTTACTTTATTCATCCTAATCCCTTATTTTGCATAAAAACCTTCAAATCTAAAAGGAGGTATACATCTTCAAACCATTAGGGAGGTCACCAGCTCACAGCATCATCTTTCGTACATCACTGAACATACAAAAGCCCTCTTGCTATTCTGAAATGCCTAAATCTGTAACAACCTCTGGAGAAAGTCTTTCAAAACCACAGAGAGAGTGCTTATAGCCGTATTTAGAATGTAATAACCAGCAATAAGGCCTTTGTATACATGCAAAAAGGACAGAAAATATAATGTCCCTTCTCATTTTGGAAAACAATACAGTTAAGTCCTATTTTCTGGTATCACCACTCAAATGCCTACATTGTGCACAGCGTACATATTATGTCATTTTCCCTTGTTCAGTTCAACAAGTGAATGGGGAAGCAATAAAAGTTACAGGAATAAAAGTTATAAAGTCTGATCTCATAATTGCTTATCAGACCATTTCAGTAATTTGACAAGTCCTGTTAAATCTTCACAGACGCACATTAGAAATGCAAGAATACAGCTCAAGACAAATTCCTTAAGTTGGGTCTGTTTGCATCATATTCTGATATTCAGAGATATTTCCATATCTAGCAATCCAAAGGATAAACTGTTCAGAACTAAAATTTGACATTATTAGAAAGGTTTATTTCAACATTCAACCTCTTACTCATTATCTGTAATTAAGAAAAATCAGATTTCAAAGCTGATGGGTGCTTGGCAGCATTCTACTGTGGACCTTTAGAATGAACACACATCTGACATAACATTTTACATTTTTTTAAAACATCAATTATCAATTTTTCTAGACAGGTACAACATCAGCTGCTTTTCTCAAAAAGGAAAACAATAAAATAAAATATATCCCATATTGCATGAAACATGTAACTTCTCAAATTCTCAACTCTACTACAGAAAGTTTAGAAAGCGAAAATGACAAGCCAAAGCCATCTAATCATTAAATGTTTTCTTAGGGGTCCTGTTTCTGTAGGTTTCTTGCTATATTGTAACATACCCTTTTTATAACTCCTTGAAAGAAAAAAACCTTGTACTATGACATATATGAGGCCATTCTCCACACAGAGTTACAAAGTGATTAATCAAAAAATTTTATCACGTCTCATTTGTAGTTACTGAACTGCTTGACAGTTTTGAGCCCCGGTGTGATGGATAAGAAAACAGTAACCTAGATTTTTCTGTTCCTGTTTGAGCCCTTCCCGCTTCCCAGGTTTTACTGAAACACTTCCACCTAAACTTACTGAGAATATACTAAAAGATTTACCTTTGAAAGAAAAGAAGGAAAAGCGAACTACACCAGCTAAGCCCACATCACCTAGAAGTTCAGGGAAATAAACCCGGTCCCTTTAGTACTATTATGCAAATTACAAATTCTTATCTTAATGATAGCCTGTACTTAACATCAGGCAATTAGATCCTTGTGTCTGTTAAGCAATTAATACACTTTCTGAAGGATAGGGGACTCTTGCCATCTTCAGTAACTTGTCCACACATTTTTAGTGAATTTACTCTATGGAGTAGAGAGCTTAGAAGAGAAGGTACTTCCCTTCCTCTCCCTCCATTGTTCTCTACCTTCAAAGCTGCTAACAAACATCTCGAGAGTAGCTCATTCTTTGTCTGAGAGTCCGGTAGTTAACATCCTAAGTTTCTTTCCCCATCGCAGAAATATCAGAAGGCAAGGTTTCTGAAAGCTTTCCACAGGAACAGCCAGAAAACAGACACAAAGTTAACTAAGGGAAGCCAACCCTGCAAAGTGTCAGGTTTGTTTACTGGACCAGATTGGTATTTCCCCATATCTTCAAAGTTCAGATTTTTAAGTGAGGTGAACATAAGCGAAAATGGTTTAAAACAAAACATTCTACAGATGGATGGGTAGTTCAAATTCAGATTCATGTGGATGAACAGGAAAACTAAAACGTAGTGTGCACAAAAGATGCAATGATATGTTCATGCACTGGAATACAGACATTATAATTTTACGTAAATTTAATTGCTGACATAAGTTTCTCACAGATTTTTTTTCACTCAGTCCTTCCTTAAAGTCTACTCGAGCAATTAACACAGGTCTCTGGATGGCTCACCTAAATATTTAAAGCTGAAGAACAAAAGGTTTATTTTAAAAATGAAAACCTTGACTTGTACAACTCCAGACGTGAATCTGCTTTCAATTACTGAAAGTATTTCCACTTCAGTGAAAAAGGATCAAATCTTCAACTACACCATCTTTAGGCAATGAATTCGATTATATTATGCTCTAAGAATACAGAATGACTTTGTGACACAGCTGTATATTCTATGCGTATTGTTTATAAGGTATACAAAAAAGAAGGAGCTGGCACTTTAAATGAGAAGCAGACAGAAATGTGTCTGCTCACAGCAGCGCTGTACTTCCATACCAGAGCTCTGCTTTAGGGTTGGTTTTTTTTTTCAGGTGCCCATGTAAATGTCAAAGATTACACTAAGCTTTAAATGAAGGATTTTACAATCCTTTCGAAATTATTCTGGGCTGATTTCTTCCATACTTTTATTTGCATAATTTGCACTGTACTTGTAAAGTTAGATTTTTCTTTCTAGACTTTTGAACGAGCACAATCTCTTCCACATCCCCCCCACTGCTGCAGCTACCGCAGCCTCTAGTAAGCACAAAAATCAGAAGCACTTTATACTCTTCCCATTACACGAGCGTAACAGAGTCGGGCGAGGGAGCTCGAAGGCTTCACTGCGCAGCGAGATGCGATACCTCAAACGCAAATTATGCAAAAAAACTTCTCATTTCTTACATCTCCGATTCCGCAAATCTCTCCTACCGCATCCCAGCCAGACACCGGGTCGGGCTCTTTCAGCAGCACGGCACGAAGCAGGACAAAAGCGGTTACCTCTCGGCTTAGCCCCACCACCCGCGCCCGGCGGCCGGTCCCGCTGCCCGCCGGCTCCTCCAGCGCTGCCCGAGCCGCGCAATGAGCCGGCACCGCCCCCGGCCCCGGCCCGGCACCGCCCCCGCCCCGCCCCGCCCCGCGCCCCACCCCGCGCCGCC
>JAWMRA010000130.1:39481029-39652911 GCA_035584735.1 Pseudotriccus pelzelni | reverse complement strand
AACAACAAACCCAAACCTCTGCCCCAATAAACAGAAAAAAAAAAAAAAAAAAAAAAGGAAGGAAAAGAGAAGAACGCACCAGACTTACTGGTCATGGATTTCTCCCTAACTTTCCCTTCTACCTTTTCAGTTTTATGAATTTCTTAGCTGATACATCCTCCTTATCATCAAATTATGCTCTCCTCCAGTTGTTTTTCAATACACATCCTCTTAAACTGATTTATTTAACAGGGCTTTTTGTTTTCTATCTAAGGCAGTTTTCAACACAAACTTGAAAGAATCATTTCAAGTTTTGGATTTGAAATTTTTTTTTGAGTTTGTAAAGTATGTTTTTAATTTGCCAAGACAGATTTTCCATTACAGTCTTTCACACAGATAATATTTCCTGGTTTTCATTTTCCTCTATTTAACAGTCATAAATTAATCTGTTCACTCATCTAAGCCAGCATTAACTGTGATTTTTTTCTTCTTTTTTAGACATCAATATATGTTTAATAAAGAATTTATTGTACCAATATTTTAGCCATCTATTATTTTTTTGAATGTTCTGAGTAATTTTAGTACTGCTAGCATAAGGCATACAGAACATTCTCTCTCCACTCAAGTCCCCACAATAACACATACAATTTTTTTCCCCTTAGATATTATAGGTAGGTTCTTAATGAGTCACATGAGTCACATCACACCCCTGGTGTGATTTTCTGTCATAGTTTCTCGATCAAGTTCAACACTGAGCATGTTTTCAGACCCAATTACTTTAATGCTAATTGTTCTGTTAGGTAGTGACAAAAGGCAGAAAACCCCATGTTGGCCATACAATACAGTCTTTCTACGGAAATGTATTATTTGTTACCTGAATTGTGTAAACTGAAATAAAAATGACAAGAAAAAATAAAGCTTGTTCGGTGTAGCAGTAATTTTAAACAATGTCATAAACAAATTGTCTTGCACTTTTCTACAAATATACTCTGCACTGTCTGTTAGTCAACATATTTTATAATCAGATTTTGGTGCTCTATGATACACACAAACTCAGAAGTATAGATGTTGCCATAATAACGTTGTTACTAAAATGCTATTTGTACTCAGCATATTAATTTTTCTTCTTACTGCTTTACTGTCTTTTTTCTTCTACCTTTATTTGATGTAACTAAAGTGTTTTTATTTATAGACATTCCCATTTGTAACTTTGGAAATATTTGTCATTTGTCTTTTATGTATAACGTAGGTGAATTATATTTGTGATCTCCTTTGGAAATACAGCAGCTTCTATACCCTATACTGAAAAAGTAATGTGCTTAAAATAAAATTTCCCTTCATCCTCAGATATACCTGAATATCATTAAGACTACCAGCATATATGAGCTTAATTTTTTCTTTCCAGGTCCAAGTAATCTCCTTAAACTGTGAATACTCCATTTCAAGTAAGGCATGGCTTTCTTATGTAGCCCTTCTGCAACTATTGTGTCAAAATATATTTATTTGTATTTATCTATTAGTGAAATAAAGAGAATTATAACACAAAAGCAAATGTAAAATTCAAGACTGAATTGTCTTTCAAGGAGCTGGCAAATGAATTGATAGATGAGCAATTCTCCCCATAAATTGTCAGCAAAGTCATTTCACATCAATGATTTACCAGTGTTGAGAAAAAACAAACAAACAAACAAAAAGAAATGTTTTAACATTTTTTCTTTCACCTCTCACTTCCTGTTTTTTAAAGAAATATAAAATGTATGTATTAACACGTTTCAGACAGTTAGAGTCTAAGCGTTCCTCACTGGCATCCAACAGATCACTGCCAAAATGATGAGACAACCATGCAGTCAAATGTGCCATCAGGCTTGAAAATCTCTGTGGTCAGCAAACTTTGTTGTACAAAAAGGCTGACCTTTACTACCTTATTTTATTTTATTTTTAAAGAAAGGTTAATTTGGAGATCTGTTAACTCACACAAAAATAGATTTAATGAGGTCTTTCATGCTTCTGGATGAGACGTTGATTTACGGGTTGCCACCAGCAGGTGCTGAACAGAAAAGAGTAACTTGTTAACTTGGACGATGTCAAACAGGTTTAAATTGAATGAAATGGCTTGAAAGAAATTAGTTGAAAGGCTGCAGATTGTTTTACAATGCATTTTCACAATGCATTATTCACTAGTAATGATTTTAATGACTGGAAAAGTATTATAGACACTAGTTATATGAGTGCATGTTAAATCACATGTTAAAAAGGGTAAGGGTGTTTTTTCATTCTATCTTAGTGATACTATGCTGAGGTTTTACTAAATTTCTATATGGAAAACAAATCTCATTTCTTGAATTTCTTGATTACTCTTTGTTTTCAGAACCAGAGCAGGTTTAAAAACAAATGTGCCTAACAAAAAACTTAGTTACTTTCAAGAATTTGCTGCTGCTTTGTAAAATAGGGACACACCTTCCTTCCATTTCTTATATAAACATTTTTCCAATTACACACCTAAGGATGGATGTCTACATACAGATGCTAAAATACCTGACCTGGCAAGTATGCAAGTACCTCTGAGCTGCGAAACATCAAAGCGTGTTAGCACTGTGCGGCACCTCTTGACAAGGTCTATTAGCCTGGGTGAAGCTCCCGGCTTAATGCGGACAGACTTCAGCACCCAAAGTGGCATGACTGCAGTGGTGCTTTTTAACACACAGATCCATCAGCTGCGGTCAAGTGAAACTGGGACTTTTCTGCACTTCATTGCTCAGTGTAAAATAAGCCCCGTCTTTTCAGTGGTTTCTCTGAAACACTGCTACCTTTACTTTTACAAATCCTATAGTGAAGAAGACACAAATCAGACTTAAGGAAATGTTTGATCTTAGACAAGAACCTAGCAAAATTACCCCTGTTGGAATAAATATGTTTCAGATATGCTAAAATAGGGCAAACTGGACCAAAATAATCTGGGAACATGCAGGCTGTTTTCATCCACACTTCACAGATCATAGAAAAAGCTGTTGCTATTCTCTTCTTTGTCTCTTCCCTGTTTTCCTTTGTCTTTTTGCATTAAGTCTGGCTTATGTTGTTCCATTTCAGCAAGTCACCTTTAACCTTCTGATTAGTAACCTGCTTGCTCTGTCTATGACATATTAACAGAGCAAACCCATAGCCAAAGACAGATATAATGGGCTTAGTGGGGAGGAAGTCACATAAATGCTTCCATATTGACTTGCTGCCAGAAAAATGTGATGAGCTCCTGTAAAGAAAAACAGAGTTTGCAATTAAACTTTTTTTTTCTGCAATTTGCTAAGTCTAGGCCTGGAATTACAGCCTTATAATATTTGGAAAGGAATACTGTTACCAAGTTGCAAAACAGAAATTCTTCCCAGTTTCAAAACTAAGTTTGGCTTATTAAAATAAATTAAATCAAAACATTACAATATATTTTCCTGACTTCTTGCCTTATCCTTTAAAAACACAAACAAAACAAAACAATCAAACAACTCACTAATGATTCTTCTGCTGTCCCTAGTAGTCAGAAAGTTGAATTAGAAAAGGAAAAAGGAATACCGTGCTAGCTCAAGCCGTTTTTCAAAAGAACAAAAGATTTTAAAGGTGAAAAAAGCCCTGCTTTTGCCATTTCACTGTACATACTGTTCCTACCTCATGTATGACCCTTGTATCCTTCCCCTATGACGCATTATGATGACCTCTGGCTTTCCAAGCCCATGCCACACTCCCAAAGCTTCCTCCAAGTCCCCATGCTGGCATCCACCCACATCCAAACACACTGCAGCCATTCCACAGCATGTCCCTTGTACTGACACAAAATGCCCTTCATGCCCACACCTCTTAGAGCACCAAGGAAAACCAATCCATCATAAACGTTGTTTCTTGGCCCAGTCCTGTATATATCCTCACTCCCTCTTTGAATCAGGATCTCTGTGCTGCCAGCAGGAAGAAGCTCGTCTGAGAAGGATCACCAGATATTATCTGTCTAAAACAACCTTTGGTGTGCTGGTGCTAATGAGGGAATTACACCCTCTCAGTACCCAAAAATGCTTAGACTTGTACCACCCGCCTTGGGTCCCTAACTTTTCTGACACACTGAGCTCACCCTGGAGATAGAGGGTTTCTAATCTAGCAGTACACAGTGTCCAAGTCTTCTGAGGTTCATTAATGGGCAACTTAACAAATCAGCAGCTTTATACCAGCTAGCAAACATACAAAACCTGGAGTTTGGAGACTCCAGAAGAGTAACAAAAGAAGAGCAAGAAAAAATCTTTACCTTATGCCACAGTTCACACATCTTCTGCCCCGAGGGACTAGAGGACTACACTATATAAATAAAATTGCCAGAATTATCAACCATTATAAGATCTAACCAACACAGACATCCAGTGAAAATCTGCACCTTTAAAGAAATTGCAAGTACCTCAGATAGACAATTTGATAGGATTCACAAGAGAAAAAGATTAACAAGGTGCAGATAGGTCTATAAAATTACATGATAAAAGCTCATAGCAGGGTCTGGCCCTCTACTAATCGATTAGCAAGTTAAGCAGTTTAAATATTAAACTTCACGTACAATAATATGAATGTATGAAAAGCCAATTACTTAGAACACTAACTGGAGGGGGGATAAAGATGCTATTTGATATAATGTATAAGCCTCTGTTGTTCCTGACAGTGAACACAACAATCTTAAAAGATGACCTATGAGTTCCTTTATATCTAATTATATTTCACTTAATAAGGACTTTATTCATACAGCTTGGGAAGAAAATTTCTAACCTGATTTTATACAAATATAGTATATAAATATATTTAAACTGCTGTGAAGCGGTCTGGCATTTAGATCATGCTTCAGGACTTCTCAAATGTCCCTCTTGGTACTTTACATAGTCTTGCAATGGTGAGTTCTGTTCAGATATTTCAGGAGTTATAAGCAGGTGTGTATGAGGGTATCTAAGTTCAATTTGTAATTCCCTCTGTTATATTCAGCCATAAGTATAAACAGGATCATCAGCAGTACGGTAGACCAGAATCTGTAGTGACTAACACTGGTGGAACCCAGTGAATAAGCAGGTACAAACATTGAGTGTTACCAGTTGAGGCTTTCCAAGGAAGGCAGATAAGGCCCAAGGGACTAAAGAAGGGATGAGGACATCATGATTCAGGCCCCACAGGCTACCAGCTACTGAAAAAGTCAACTACAGAGCTTTCTATAGGTAAGCAAATTGCATTCTGGCTACACTTACTGATTTCTGGCAATATAATTTTCTAAATTGTTAGGGCAAAATATTACAACTCTGCTAATAAGCTGCAAGCTGTACTTTCTGAGCCTTGCTGTCAAAAATATATTCATGCATTTTATAATAATAACTCAGTTGCGAAATGGCTGGAAAAGACAAACTATGGAAACAACTAATGGAAATCAATTCCAAGTAACTCCTCCCCTGATACAGACCAGTACCATATCAGCAGATTGGCTGCGTATTTCCAGTGCCATCCAGAGGTGAATTTTAACTGCAGCTACTTTAACATCACAAACATTAAATTAATGCAAATTGTCTGCCCCTATTCATATTTTGCTCAGTTGGTAGTTAGTGTGCTCCCTTCCTCATGCTAAAGGGAAACCAGCAGTTCCTTACAGCACAAATCTGATTTCTGGCCCTTTGCTATATAAGAAATACAAATTAGCAAACCCAAAAAACCCCCAACAAAATAGCATACAATACTACTACAGTGAGGATTGGGGTACAATATGCTTACAAATATGAGTAACTCTGTTGCTATTTAAGTGTATATTTGGGCCCTTACATAGGTCAAAAAATCACTCTGATTAACACTACTATGTAAAACACCTTTGCATGTTTTTCTCAGTGAATATGAAACACTTTCACTATCCAAAAGCCACAACTTTCACTTCTGGTTTTCTCTATCTCTAGATTCCGTCCATGTTATCAGTTCAGAAGCATCAAAAGGATACACTCCATAAATGTGATACTACATACCCAATAGCTGCACAAATGTTTTGAGATAAAACAGCAGTTCTTATATTTGTCATTTTAAGAACGAGAAACACATGACTGGGAAAGGGTAAGGGAGACAACACATTTCAGATACACTTCTTATCTTAAGATATCAGATGCACAAATGTGCTACTCAATTTTAGAACAAGCTAATGTCTAGTGAATATGAACATTGCTAACATAAATTCATATCGAATCAAGAAACCCTTGTAACTATGGGATACATATAACTCTAATAACATACCAAAGAATCTTTTCTCCCACCTGCCAAAGACTGATGTATTCTGATGGCTAGAGACCAGATAATTTTTTTAACTATCATGATATAAAAGTCACTTTCAGAGGAAGTATGTGTAGTTTTCAGCCTTTTTTATTAATTTTTTTTTTCTTCACAAAGCCTTAAGAATTTTTCTGTGAAGATGAAGATCTCTGTAAAGCAAATTTGATCTTGCCAAGCTCAATTTTCTCGGTTACCTTAAAAGTTTTCTGTGGTTGGTAATTGAGAACCACAGACTGTCAAGTGGACTCCAAAGTCCTGAGGGGTACCTTGTAGAAGTAGTTGAACCTCATGAGAAAGCCCTAAGTTTTATTACATCTTGTCTTTCAGAAAAAAAGAATTGTAAAAACAGAGCTAAAAAAGACCTGACCTAGTGCAAGGGAGTGCTAAGGAGGAACTCTGCCTAACGTTGTCCTTATTACAGCACACAGATGAACACACAAAAAGTGGTGAACCAGCTTTGGACAGAGTTTACATGGTCACTATGTGCCTGAACTTTCATGAACATCCAGTCTGGTTCATAAGCAAAATTATACCATTGTAAACTTCACTTCCCCAGACAACAGATTTAAATTTCACTAATAGGAAGGAAGGGGAAGGGAGAGTAAAGGAGGGGAAGAAATCTGACAGTAACTAATATGTGAACTCAACTGTGCCACACAATGTCATTTCTCTTATGGTGCCATATTCAACTGTGTATAATACACATGAACAAATACTACAGAGAGCAACAAACCTACACATTTGTGATGAAATAACCCACTGTATGCCTGCCCATATTGACAACTGAGTGTTTTACTAAGATAGCAGACAAGAACTTCAAGCTAGAGGAATCACAGGCTTCTTCAAAAAAGACACACAATACATGCATGTATACATGTATTTTATCCCGCACCTCCTCATGAATGCCAGCTCTCCTAATTTAGAAAGTGCACTATGTTATTTTCAGGGGAAAATAAAAAAACTGTTATTTTCAGGGACAGTTATTCTCTAGACTCACCAAAAAGGCTGTTACATATCCTGTCTACTCAAGATACTAGGAAAAACATTATGAGCATATGTCAATGTGTGCAAGGTGGAGTTCAGGTATTTGAAGGGAAACATAAACTAGCCTATTGCTAGATGACAAAAAACTATAGAAAATGCACAGGAGGAAGGAAAAAAGTTCATTTTATCCCTATCAATATTGTCACTTCTGACACTTTCTTGAATGAGACTACTTTCTTTGCCAACTGACAGTTGCCTTGATATCGCTGTACTCTCATTGCCAATACTCCCCACAAGGAGTGCCTCAAAATCACTTGGCTTCAGAATGTCTTATCAAAATAATCTTTCATGAGTACTTGCAAGAACCTCATCTACCCCTTGGTATTTACAAAATTTTGACACAGAAATTGGAGACACCTCTCAGTGAAAAGTTACTAGATTTCATACACATTAAGCTGATGTTTCTGAAGCTACTAAATACACTATGGGCCCATAATGCTCTCCCTTCAAGGGAATAAATTCATTTGTCTTAGAACACTAACAAATGAGCAAGGAACCTCTGTAATACCTTGTGAAATAACAGACCCCACTGTGAAAAGAGCAGACTCACTTCTCTTTGGCCAATGGATTGCGTTAAGCAGTTTCTAAAAACATGGTTTTGTGCAGCCTAAACCCACCAGTACGGTGCAATTCACAAACAGCCAAAACACCTATTAGATGCTTCTGGTAAAGTGTGTTAAGAGTCCTATCTATGCACCACTGAAATACTAACATGATAGAGATACCCATCATCTGCATTCAGCACTATACACTGAGCTGAATCTACAAATCCAAAGCCTTGTGGGCCCCTGAATGTGTTACAGAGAATGTGGTACTCAACACAGCCGTGCACTACTGACAAAAATATCTATTAGTTTAAAAACCATCTTTCCTAAGCTTCTTAAGAGGAAATATTGTGAGTTTGAACTGCAAGGTATTCCCACACTGATGTGTGTGAGTGAGATACTTCCCATTCTCCTTCCAACTTCAAGTTTAATATTCCTTTGAGATAGGAATACAGTCCTGCACCTTAGACTTTGAGGGCAATCTAACCATTCTCTTTAATGTAAGACATGCAAAATATCGAACTAGTCATGGATACATCTGCATGCTGGAGAATGTGTTCCACACAAACCTTTTAGAAGCTTTCTAAGGAATAGTTGGGGTCCTCATCAATTGTCTGCTTTGGAATATGGAAAGATTGTTTCATCTCCCATATGCAAAGTATCCCATGATGAGGAACTCTTCTATTTGTACACTTTTCCCAAGACTTTGGGAAACTGCTTCCATATTTTAGTGATTCTCCTTCAAATAATCATAGACAGCTTTGCAGTTGGAAACAGTGTCTCTTCTCCCAGCGCAAGACTGAGCACAGGGGTTCTGGAGGTACTAATAATGCAAACACAGGGACCGAGTTTGCTACCACTCCTTACTAAAAAAATTCCAAGTTGCCTTTAGAGCTTTAAGTCAGAGAAGAAATGCTTGAAGAATTTCAGTGCCTGACACTGAATCTCTCTATCAGATCACAGAGCTGGTTTTATGGCTTTAACTCTCAAATTTACTAATTGCCATTTTATGTTGCAATAATGAATTCATCTTGTGGCTACACATGTTCAGGTCCTGGAATTGCCCTGGGTAAAGACATTTCTAGTTAATATTAATGCTTTTAAAATAGATGATGACAAACTAGATGTTCTAGTGACTGAAGATGTGTTATGCCCAAAGGAGTAGGAGTCAGGAAATAAGAGCAGCAAATACAAATATGAAGTATAATTGAGTGACCAAACCAAGCATCTGTTTGACCCCATGGTTCAAACAGATCTACGAATAGTGGACTTCAAGGCCACTCTGACAAAGAAATATCAGATGTGTCAGAGAAAACTGTTTAGAAGTTTTTAGTATTACAGAAAACCACATGCTAGGCAAAGAACAACCCTGCATCAATAACTTAGAATTGAAGGCTTTTGGCTTTGGTAAAGTCTGTGTTCTGGTTTGAAGATTGTAACGTATGAATAAAAAGACCTCCATGGGCTGAAATCAAAAGTATTTTTACTTCAGTTATGGAACCCAAGTATTATGTACAACATTAAATCTGTGTGGTTGTAAAATCTGATTGCAGTCTCTTACGGAAAACACAGCAATCTTGTCCTATGGGAAAAATAATAAAATACAATGATGTTGAACATTTATAAATGACCTTTCCATTCATAAAAATCTAAGAGTCTCAAAGGAATCTTGCAATAAACTTGCATATGAGTTTATCTTTAATCTATCATGGGGAAAAAAAAAACCCAAACTAAAACCCCTCAAGCTGGGAGAGTATTTTACTAATCTCTTCCAAGTCCAGTGGAGCAGAAGCCTGCATACTCTAGCTGTAATATTTTGCTGCATCAGAACAGCAAGTTGCCCGTCATGGGTCACATATATTGCTTATCAACAGAGAAGTGTTGGTTCACATCTATATATATATCAGAAGTCAAATCTCCAGGCCAGTGATACTTTTCACCTCCAAAAGTGCATCTTGAGTTGTATGTCCATCTAACAGGCAAAAATGAAACAATAAAATATAAGGCTAGTCAGTGTGTGGTAATGAGGTTATTAATTTTACCATGCTAAAAAAGAATCTAAAAAAAGGAAATGAGCACATTAAATCTCTTCGTAAGCAGAAAAATCAACCTTTAAGTCAAGGTAGGTTTTTTAAAACAAGAAAAAACATTCTATCATCCTGTGGATTTAAGAATGTAACATGCTGTTTTTCTCATCTTTGCTATTTCATCTTCAAGCCCAGGAGAAACATTTTCACCAATTAAAAAAAAGAGAATTTCATTATAATTTCTGGTGTCTACACCATGACACCTATGCAGCAATTTATCTGCAATCTATGTTACAGGGAAGTATGTACTTAGGGCGCACATGTAGCTATCTAAGAATGTACTCATATGGGATCTAATTGTATCAGAAGGCATTAAAAAAATATTTCAAACACCAAGGAGAAATTTGTCTTTTGAATCTGAATTACTACATATTCTGCAGATAATTTGTATGTGTAATTCTCCATGAAATCAGAAGGAATCTGCCATGATGATAGATGGATAGTATAAAAAAGAATCTACAGCACAAATACTGGAACAGACTGTTGATCCACAAAAAGGACTTTTTGCTCATATTTCATTTTAACTTTGATGGTATTATGATGTGAACAGCCGCCAAATTAATTAAAATATCCCTTTGGTACAAGCAAGGATTTTGGCTAAAGGAAAAAAGCCCTAGTAACGTAGGTATGTTTTAATTCTGTGTACAAGACTATTTGTGATTCTAGTAGCAAATCTTTGAATGTAATCACTTACTTTTCACCAAATTCAAAGGAAACAGGTTGCCAATTTGTCATAACTAAGACAGCTATTCATATAAAAGTTACTTTTTTGAAACATACATACGGCCAGCCTTAGAGCATTTCATATATACCATTTTCCAGTAAAAAAACACTGCCAAGTAAGTTTTCATTATACTGGCACTAGAAATAAACAAACATATTACCAGTTTAAAACAAACTGTAAAAGGTGGTGTATACAACAAAAACATTTCAGTGGTATCAGGAAAAATGTTGAATGTCCATAAGCTTCAACTCTCAATTCAACTCAATCAGTTCAAAGGATATTTAAACTCCAAATGCATTAAAATGGTCAGTTTAAAGGATCACTTACATGAGGAAACTGCTAAGAAAGAAAGCAACAGCTTGTTAGCCAGCCTGACTATTTACAGACATTAGCACAAAAACAGTGGCTGTACATACTTAGTAACCATACCCAGATGAAGTTTTGGCACTCAGACAACCAGAACTCATGCATCTTAATATTTATAGAAGTCCAACAGGATAAAAACCACTAATTTAAGAACCTGACCTGGCCTAGCATATGTTTTTCATACTTAAGACGACAATCTAAATTAATAGTTGAGAATAAACCTTAGAAAAATTGTTCTAATATCTCTGGTCAGCCAGTATCACTAAGCTTTTTTCTTTTACAATAGAGAACTTCTGTTTTGAAAAGTGCACCAGGGCATGCTTCACTTACAGACACACACAGATTGAATCAGGACCAAGCAAATGAGAGGAGCCTTCTTATACCATTTATATGGCACAAGAATGATTCTTTGTCAGGATTTGATTCAGAGAGTGCTTTAAAATAGATCTCTGACTTTCAAGAAATGTGCTCTGACAGACTACCAGATTGAACATCTTTGGGCAGGTCTCTGTCAGCCTTCTCTATTAAAACTGTTCTTCCTTGCCTAGAAAACTTTTAGTCACATGTGGCAGTTGCAGCAGACTCCTCCATGTTCCGAATGACTGCCAGAAATACTGACACTCCAGCAGTCTCAAATGTTTCTCATGAGATAAGGGTTCAAATAATTCTGTAAAGAGAAGGGTTTAATACATACATGTACTAGATATATGTATGTATGTGTAAATAACCTAATTATCTGTAGTAATTTTTGAGGGATGCCAAAAGACAAAATTGCATAGGGCATTTCCTTCTAATTTTGCAAGACAGTGTAGATATGCTTGGAGCACTCAGATCCAAAGGAAAAATTCCTTTATTATTAATGTAAATGTTCAGGTGTCATCTTACAGCCCCAGGCACAAGTTCCTGCCCAGGTATTACTTCTGCAGCACCTTCTTCTTTTGTACTTGCTTGGCTACATGAGTGATGCCACAAAATGGCTCAATCTTTTGTGAATATCAGTGTAAAACATCTGCACAGTCCATGTAATTAATACACCATTAGGAAGTGTATCCACAAGTCAGATGCAGGACTGAAACTGGATCTCACTTTTCTGAACTCATATGTAACACACATTTAATCGTTAAATACAACTTGAAAAAGCAAAACTATCTCTGGAGATACTTCTCACATGCTGAAGTTAATAATGTGCTTTTCAAATCCAGAGGCTCTCTCTTAACTTGCAGACAGATTTAACAAAAAAATCCCATAACATACCAAATATGCCAATTTTGAAGCCTTATACAAAACAGCTTTTAAAGGAAGAATCAATAGAACTCCCTCTAGCCGGTTTGTACTAGAATCACAATGCTAGTTAGGAAACCTGCAAATGCACCTACCTTCAACAGCTGTGCTGCTTTTCACATTCTGTAATATTCTTTGAAAACACAGAAGGTGTTTATGCAGTTTGTGCCGGTGACAATCATTAAGAGGCAAAATTCTCTTGCTCCTTTCACTGGTGCAGAAAATGAAAAGCCTTGCAAAGCCTGCCCTTGCTCACTAACTGTAAGAGGAGAGCTGTTTGGCAAAGGTCTGCAAGGCATCTTGCTCCTTCCTGTGGGATTTGGAGCAGATTCCTGCAGGGGTGCAAAGACGAGCCTTTCTGAGGGAAGCCAGACACACTGAAACATGAAACATGAAGCATTTCTCTAGTTGAAAAGTATAATGGCACAATTATTTCTGTAAACAAGGTGTGTGGTGAATCTGCAGACTATGATCTGGTCTCTGGGAAAGAATCCTCTCTTACCCGTTCTTGTTTCTTACAGACCAGCATTGCATGAGGGGCCATGAATTTCAGTCTAAAATTTTCCTGACTAAGCTTTTAATGGGTTAATTTTAGATATGTATCTCTTCTGCAGACGGTTCAATTCCACATTCTCCCTCTTAGGATGCCGAGTATATGCCAAGCATTTCTCCATTTGTTTCAGAAGTGTCATATCAGGAATAAATCGATGTGTTAAGAATTGCCTGATAATGTTGTTGTGGGATTAATCTTACAGAACAGATCATCGGCACGACTACCTTTGGCACTCTGTGTGCACATTGTTCCATTTTA
Organism: Pseudotriccus pelzelni; assembly: GCA_035584735.1. Lineage (NCBI taxonomy): Eukaryota > Metazoa > Chordata > Aves > Passeriformes > Tyrannidae > Pseudotriccus > Pseudotriccus pelzelni. The sequence continues at coordinate 39,639,768 of JAWMRA010000130.1, read as the reverse complement.
AGCATGAAAAGGCTTCTAATGCCAAAGTAGAAGAGCCATATATTGAATGATCTGCCACCATTCAATATTTAATCCTGCAATTGAAGCCACTAAAGGGATACAGAAAAGTAACAAGATGAATGAATTGTGACCTTAAACTTACAAAAAGACAACCCAAACAATTTATCTTTCTGGCCCATAGTGCATCCTGTGGCCAATACTCCTATCACTTCTCTGCAGTTCGGGATCTGTAGATTGATCAATGCCACATTAGCAAAGTACCTGCGAAGACAGCTTAGGAATTCAGACAATCCACTGCATATGTTGTAAGAATATTCTGTGTCAATTTGGCTTATCTGTAGCTGAAAGTAAAGGCTCCTTAATAAAAAAATCAATTCCATTTTCAAAAATGCATTTCTAAACAACAATGGCAAGGTGACTAGAAATAAAGCTTTTGCTAATCAACAAAACGCAAATAAAATATTCTGAAAATCAGGTTAGCCCAAATAAACCATCAGACTGATGCAATTCTAACATCTGCTAAGAGCTTATTTTGCAATTTAATTTTCAAAGTACATTTATTTCCATTTCCTTGCAAAAGAAAAGAATATCAATATCATAAGCACATAGTGATACTAAGACTGATGGGATGAAGGCCATTAAGACCTCAGAGGTCACCAACTAAGTAGGTGCAAATCTTCTGCTCATGCCCTCTGTCATAACCAAAGAATTTTTCAAGGTACATGCTAAGGTTGACGTGGTTGTCCTACCTAAACCCATATACTAGCAAGTATTCCATGACAGGGTGGTGGGAGGCACACATAAAACAGTCAACAATGTGTATCACCTATTTACCTGCTAAGTGTAAACCTCCCAAATCATGAGAAAACATACAGCCACGCTTGACTTTAAGTACCTTTCCTGTCCACTTATCTCATGGCACCTAACTGGACTTTGGAAATCAGCATCCCTTCTTAGGGACAATGCTTTCCTTGACTGAGACTGTTGCTCTTTATTTATAAGGTGTCAGTAGTATTTATTAGTACATATAAGACACAAATTCCAACCAGTCACACATCAAGGAAACATTCTAAGATCTCTTAACATTAAATTAGTCACAAAAGGCCTGTGGTGTTTGGATTTGACCACAGGTACTTTACTACAGTCTCTCTGAGTAGATTAACTAAAATAATTTTTAAAACCCAACAACAAATAGATCTTAATCAGGGCTTCTAAACTTGTGATTTTAAAACTCTGTTTTTTCCCTCATAAGACTTCCTGCACATTGAACTAATTAAATTTATCTGACTAAAACTTATGTGGTAGTAGAGTAGATAAGCCAGGAGATCCAAATGTGGCTGCACTTGACTGATTAAGATGAAAACTTTATTTCTTTTTTCATGAGTGTATTTACTTTGTGCCCCAGTTACAGATCAATGGATCAGAAATGAACAGAATTAAACATGCCTAAATCAAAACAAAATGTTATTAAAAATGACAAAACAAGAACAATATCTTTGGTTTATAGTATTGTACTACTGCAACATAAATAAGAAGGGACCAAATTATGCCTTTCAGTGTACATTGATCACTCCCACAAGACTAGTATATGTAGACATATCCAGGTATAACATATTAGTTAGTTATTTTTAATGAGGGCATGAAAGCATAATTATTGATACTAGTAGCCTGTAGGTGATAAAACAAACTGGAGACAAAAATTAGTTTCTTAAAGAAATGTATCATCTATTTTGATAAAAATTTTATCCATAATATCACCTGTCAAAGGAGCTCAGCTAAGCAATATCACGGTAGGAACATGATCTAAAGTCTACAAGGTTAATGAAAGTCTACTGAATAAGGTGAGATTGATTAACAACCCTTACAAAATACACATCAAACATACTTTTTGTTTAATAAGACAGTACTTTTAACATAGCAAAGCTACTGAAGCAAACCGTAACTTCAGCCGAAGTAAAGTACTGTCCTTTTTTTCACATGTGGTGTTTGTTTTTTTTTTTCCTTAAATGCATCTACATTTGAGTGTAATCATTCACTATTTCCATCCTTTTTTTTTTTCTTTTTTTCCTTTTTCTTTTTTTTGTCTGTCCAAGAATTACCTAAGGAAGCTAATCAGTGATCAGCCAGCAGTTTCTCCTAGAGTTCAGTCTCTATTGTACATCCATAGTTCTCCGTTTGAATATGGCCCGTTGAAATAAGAAAAAATTAGTAACTGTTGCTTTCTTTATAAAGCTCAAAACAAAAACGTGCCTCAAGTCAAAAATTATTTCAAGTTCACAAAGGAATGAGCTCTTTAACTGTGTTACCAAGTTCATATTTGGCTTTGTGGATATGTAGTATGAGACACATGCTCGTAGATGGAATCTCCTCTGAAGTACTGTTTCCTTTAACAGTGTTAGAAATCTGTTTTAAAAATGCTGGCTTCTAAACTTCATTCACAAAGAAAAAGGAGGTTGTTAAGTTTTGAACACAAAGAACAAATATAATTATGAGTAATGATGTCTTTTACTGTTTTGTGTTTCTGTTTGGGTGCTTATAAAATCAGTTGGAATTTTGGAAACTGTGGAAACCCACAGAGATATAATCTGAGTTTAAAAAAAAAAGATATGAAATTGTTTTGTTTTGAAGATGCTTGTCTAAACTCTTTATTAATTGTTGTTCAATAACTTCAATGCTGGATTTGTTGATTTTACAAATAAAATCTCTTCATAGTTGCCAATGCTACCAATTCCTCCTGGGTCTAAATCAGATCTGCTCTTTCTGGGGAATTCTGTCTCAGCTGCATCAGTAAAACACCACCGTAAACACCTTGGAAAAAGCAGAGAGAAGTTTGAATGTTTACTTAAAGCTACCTAATTTTGTTAATTTACAAGCAAGACTGGGACAGACAATACACAATTCACTAATCCAAAGCTCTGTTAACTTTGCAAGACCAAAGGATTTATAAATCAGCATTTTCATTACTAAATGGAACTGTGAGCACATATAAAGCTCCCAACAGAGGAGTCAGAAATGGTCATTTCCTCAGAGCCTCTTTTCACATTAGAGCTATACATCAAACCTCCACCAGAAAACCTAAGCCTATTCAGGGAAATCTTGAATGCCTCTCAATGGCAAGACTTGCTTGCTTACCTTATCTAAAGAAAAGAACGTATCATTTCTTACATTAAGAACCGGATCTGTTGAATGTTGATACCTATCAGGCTTGGTCTACTATTTTACTGATATGAAAAGCTTTCACAATGCTCTCAGCCTCCACAGAGACTGAATGTTGCTGAACAGATGAAAAATAAATCACGTTATCATATCCCGATGCTCAAACCAGCATAAAGTCTGCAAGTGCCCTATAATCATTATCTCAGCTTTTTTTAGTAATGAAGCACTGGCGATTCCACAGAAATAAAAGCAGTAACATAGCATGTGAGAATCTGTATGGCATTGTTCCCCAACGTAGGGATGCAAAGAGAGAGTGACTGCCTCAGCTGGAGTTGGAAAACTCAGCTGTATCAGGATTAACTTCTATCATTTTATTCTACCACATATTTTCAGGTATAAAGATATTCTTTGACTGATTTCCACAAACCCAAAAAGCCCATTTTTTTGTTTCTTCTGTAGGAGAATTATCACCTTGCTTCCCAATACCTACTGGTCCCTCCATGAAGTTAAAGCGGAGTCCTGACAGAAGAAAAGAGAGGACGCACTGAACATTATTCAAGTTTCTAGTTGGCAATTTCTTTTTTTTTAAACATAAGTATAAATAATGACATGAAACTGTATTTAAAGGCAATCTCTCATGCCTCTCTTTTTGGAGGTCTTTATGTTACACATCCAAACAAAAATATTGTTTTTTTAAAAAACAGCGCTATATGGGTTTTCTATCTGACCAGTACCCCAGCTTTTGAGAGTAATACTACTGAAAAGAGTAATACCAAAGTTCTGTAATTCTATGTCATAGCTCTTACTCATGAAGATGGAACAGAAAATATGGACTGATATTTAAATGGATATAAGTCTCTATGCATGGAGAAGACTGCATTATGTTTTGATTTTCCAGAAGTGGACAGTAGGGATTAAAGAAGCAAGTGTCAAAATGTGACATTTTTAGACAGTTTTTACTGTATTTATTTAAGGAACCAGAAGACAGAATTTTATTCCTCTTAGCTGTAAAATGCTGAAGAAGTTCTACTGTCTATTCATCATCTTTTTTCTGGATTTGTGGAGCAGGTGGCATTTGGGATATTTAAAAGCTTATCAGAAGCCTATACAAAGGCACAGGTGATGGACAAGAATATGTTTCCTGAGCTTGAAGGGAAAGAAATCATACATGTGCACACTACATGCTGAGATAGAAATTAAAAAAGGCTGATATTGGTAGTAGACTGAAAAAATATCAATAGCTAAAAATGCAAATAAAAAGGAAAATACAGCATCATTGTACTATTTATTATCATTATTTTAAGAAGGGCAAAAAACATGTTTCAGCCCAGCTCTAAAAAGCAGACCTTTTTACCTGTTTATAAAAGAAAAAAACAACAACAAATTCTCAAAGGAGTCCTTGGGGGGAAAAGAAGGGAAAAAAAAAAGTTTAAAAACTTTGGTTTTCTTGAAGAGTGTGCTGCTGCTAACTTCTACTTATTTATACATCTCAGTGACTCAACAGCATCACACAGATAAAGCTCAAAGGAAATGTAGCAGTTAATAAATTATTAAGCCATTCTCCTTAATAACATCAGCACTGGGCAGTACCAAGACTTGGCATGCCATGTCAGATGCAAAAGGATCTGCAAATCTGAAAGAGTTATCGGAGCTGGGGAACAGCTGGCTCTGCAGATCCCAAGGCCCACCTGGGATCCACTTACTACAGCCTGTCATTCTCACTGAGTTTAATGCTTATACAGTCAATGAAACATTAGAGGAAGCTAAAGGGTACATCCCCAAAGAATCTGATTTATGCTTTGGGAAATGACCTTTAAACAGTCACCTTCTGATAGAAAATTAAGTACAGCTCCCTGCATCTGCAAAAACACCTAGATGTTTGTGAATTGTTCCTAATGGCACGCATGCACTACATTGGTTCTCTTTCTATTGAACTACCACATGTATATATGTATTTAGTTTTGGTTTCCTTTCATTTCGTATTTTCACACTTCAGCACACCAGATATTAGTTGCTAAAGTGACTAATTTAAAATTATAGCAGCCAATGGTTTTTCAGTGACAAGTGAAAGCCCAGAAACTCACTTAGCTTGTTGGTTTGTTTTAAAAATCAAACTTGCATTGCCTGTGGAAGCATTTTCAGAACTGTTTTATCAGTAGAACAACCAAACACATTATCCCATTTTATCAGAAGAGCAATAGCTTGGGTTTGATGGCTACTATCATGAGGAACATGACAAACAACCAGGATACTTTTTATGATCTTGATAAAGAAAAGTTCTTTATTAGGAACAGACCAAAGTAAAAATTATGTATGATATGGAAAAAAGAATATGTTTGTGAAATGACATAGGAAAAAAATGGCAAAAAAAGGCAAGCAAGCTAGGAGCATACTTTAAAGCAGAACAATGAAAATCAGATCTTAACACCGCCTTTGAAAGAGACCTGACCTCTTGCCTATCGCATACCTAATGCCATTTGCTGGGGAAAAAATGCTGGCAATTCAGAGACAACTCTCTCTCAGAGCTAAAGACCAACAAGTCATTGGCCATACCACAGCCACAAAAATCCCCCAAACCAAACCAAGTTTAGCATTCGCCCTGACCTATTCTTTCTCAGCTTGGACATGATGCACACGCTTCCAAATTTTGACTGCTTAGTAATTACTACTGGAGGAAAAAGAAGCGTGTCACATCCTGAAGATGCCAGTAGCACCAACAGCACATGTACATGTGCAGGAGAAGATCTAAGGCAAGCCACAAATCCTCCAGTTTTAAGAAAATGGCTGCAATAACATTTCTAACAATATTTAGTATCTTACATTTTGTAAGAGATAGAAACCAAATCTTTTGGAAATATTCTTCTAGTAACTTTGCATGCAGACTCTAAAACTCTGGTGTTGGTCTTCCAATTTTTACTGAGCACAACAAGGATTTCATTCCATCACTCATAAAATAGTATTTAATTCTATTTGAAAGAGGGCGGTCAACATTGCAAATAGCATACAGAAGAGAGTAGGCCACAACTTCAAACCACTACAAGTTTTGAGACTTCAGCTAACGGCTTTCTTTGAAGTAATCCCTGCCTGGATTACAGTACACGTGAGCACAACACAAACTTGAGGTCATTTGATACCAAATAGTGACTTGAATTTCCTGTGCATTTTTCCAAAGGTAAGGAAGTTTTATGGAATTTCAATGCCCCTCTGCAAAGCTAACTTTTGCAGAAAAAGACTAACTTTTGCAGCTAGGTTTGGAAAAAAATTATCAATTAAGCTATTTTATATTCTTATTTCCAGGTATATGCTACAAATTTCATAAAGAATAAAAAAATACTATAAGTACACTAAATACCATAGCAAAGTCACACAAGTATGTTTCAAATCTACATCCCTGAACGCTGAAGAAATGACCAAACTAATTTCTAAGCTTCAAAATGGCATATGGTAGCATGATATAAACTATTCTTGGAGGAGTGAAAACACACACACATTTGACTACAGCACAGAGGGTCTATGTTATTCCTATATTCTGTGCAGTGCACAGTATCTGTTGCCCCTAATATATACACTCTGGACTAAGAACAAAAAGCAAGTAGATACAGTCCTTCCCAAAAAACAAGGAGCATTTAAGAAATAGCCAGTTATAAGAAGAGTTATATTTGAATCTATGATTTTTATTAATTTTTTGCTATTTTCAGTCTTTGGAACAATTACACTTTAATGACATTTTTGCTGCAAAATACACATGCTCCTTTCAATATCAGTACCACCCGAACCCTTTCTTTGCACCACAGCTTTCTCAGTTTTGTTGTCAGTGGTGGCTGCTGTGGGAAGGAGGATTGGGGTTGGTTTGTTTGGGTTATGTTAACAGAATTATTCAACTCCTGTAATATAATTTCTGAAAATCACATTTCCCAAGCAAACTATGGATTAACCTTTTGGCCATATAACAAAAAGATGACAGTTTCCACTAGGAAAAAAAGAAAAAAAAAAAAGATTATTTCTTTTAAACTGACTTAAAATCTCAATAGTCCAAATATGCAACTAACCTCAGGTATAATGCTTTTTAATGCTTCCTCTACAGTTAAAGAAACACACACTAAAAAGCATATAATCTAAAATCAACTTGGGCATCCACTTATGCCCCAAAGTACTTGAACCACATGATAAATTTTCTCTACATTGATTGTGAAGGCATAGACTCCCTTCAGACAAATCCTTCTTGTGCTAACTTCGCCAAATAAGATTGACATTGGCACACAGAGAACTTAGGCTTGTAAAATCCTCCTAGAAGTCTGATTTTTTTTAATTTAAACAAAACAATATAGCAATAACTACAAGGGTAAAAAAAGCACAACTGACATAAATCTAATTACCAAAAAAATTATTCATTCCAGTTCGTTATATACACTTCATACATCCAGTTCATACATTCATTACACATATAAAAGACCAAAAAAAAAAAAAAAGGGAAGGTTGCAACCTCCTGAAGAATTCAGAATTGACAGAAACCTGCAGGGAGATGAATCCCCTCAGTACTGATACTTTAAGTCGAACTGAGTACATCCATGTGCTTCAATGCATTTGGAAAGAATTAGTTAAGTATACTAAATAAAAATACCTATCAGAGGTACTGTGCTAATACAAACAAGACCTCAGGGAGCTAGAAGAACAGTGTAACTCGGAGAGACTGTGAGAGGTTGAGACATAGCATTTTAAAAGAGTGTGAAAAAGCAATGTCAAAAACTGCACATGGTATCAAACACACATCACCTTTACTGACATCCTCTTAAACCTTAAAACCAAAGAAAACACAGACTACAGTTATACTATCTTATTCCTCAAGAGAAGGAATAGACAAGAGGGAGAAAACAGTGCTGCTTTTATTTTCAAGGCAGTTTCACTAGCACCTTAATAACACTATTTCTTAAGGCAATCAAGAAATGCACAAGATCTATGTGTATGTTTAATAATATATGAAAACGTATGGTTGTAGTTTGTCAGTATAATGTATTTTCTCAATATACCTTTTCCAGCCTCAAAATGACAAGAAAAGTTCATCCTTTCAATAGGAAAAATTATTTGTTATAGAAGTGTTTCTTACACATTTTGATGACAATTTTTGAGATACACTTTCTGTTTCAGAAGCTGAATAGCAAGTGCATATTGTGTGATGAATTTATAGCAGCTTTAAGTGACATTGAAAAAAAATAATTCACATAACTGCCGAACTTTACCTCTTGAGGTCTTAACTGGGATTATGTCATATCCCTTATGGACATTTGACGTAAATCATATGGCATTGTCCCTGAGGAGCTCAGCTATTCAACCTACCTGCACCTCACTCTTAGTTTGATTTTGTCTGCTCTGCATCTTAGTATTCTCACCCTATGGGCCAAAAGAGACTCCTTATCCACCTGAAAAGCAAAAAAACCCAGCACACATCTAAATCTCAAACTGATATTTGCATGTCCTTGTTATTTCAACAGGAGCTATGCAAATTCATTTCAACAATACAATTAAGAGTCTGAGAATTTCCAGAAACTCCCAGCAGATTTGACATTACATTTCCACCATTCATGGAAGCGGACCACGTTGGCAAAGAGAGCCACTTTAAGCCTCTGACCACTTGCAAATTTTTCTTCTAATTTACATCTGCTGCAAAACCCACAGTGTATACTTCCAGCCAAAGCAGTAATTTTCACCCTATGTGTTGTCAACATAAATGACCTCACTGTCTAATTTTCAGTCCAATTACTGTCTACCTGTTAGCTACCGAAACCATCCCACTGCTGAGGAGCTGTAGGAACATACCTCAATATCTTGTGGTGATTTTTACTGATGTTGGTTGTAGGGGTTTTTTCCAGTTGGTGTTAAGTGGATAGATCTCACCTGAAATAGATCATTTCCCATTCTTCATTCAGCCACCACATTTCATCCAAGAAATAGATACTAAAATCTTCACATTTATCTTCACATGTGCCTTCCACCTGCCTGTGTACTATTTGACAAGCAATTCTTAACTCCTTCGCTGAAAAATACAGTATTTTTAACTTTGTATATACTTGCTTTCCCTATAATAAATGCTTGGCCCAATCAGTAAACCAGTCTTTACATTTCTGCTCTGCCCCTGAAGAGGAGCCATACCACCATCCACCTTGTAGAAGTGATGAGGAATAGTGACACCTTAAAAAAAAATAAAGATGTGTGAAGCACTTCAAAACTCACAGCTACAAGGTATAAAACAGAAAAGCTATGTTCATCAATATGAAAATTTGCGAAGGGAATTTATAAGGTTAAACAATCGAAAAGATGAAACTCATGAAACATGCCAGGACTTATACAAGTAACACAACAAGGGGTGAGGAATGGCAATGCAAGGTCCAAGTAGAGAAGCACACTATTTCAAGGGTTTTTCACTTGCTGTAAGACCCTGCTATAGGGTCCTACCCATAAAACGCACCAGCCAAAGCTTTACAGTACCACAAGATGTTCCAGCACTGTTTTCCTGTACAGGTGATAGAAAAGCAATGGCAGAGAAACCTTTCTGGGGGAATCAGTCTCCCACTGAAATCATGAGACCTGACAGGTCTGATAAAAGCAGAGTCCTAGTGCTCACACCAAAAGAGACCAGGGGGAAATGAAGGCATTTCCTCACTTTGAACTTCTTGTAAGCTTTCCAGGAGGCAAGAGAATGCTATAGAGTTATTATAATGTCTTTTCAGGGCAAATATTCTTTGCATAGTAACATGAAAGAATCAAAAGCATGCAGATTCCTTATGCTGGAAGAAGAGCTCAGGTACAATTAGAATGTAGTATATAGAATTTCAGGTGCACGTTTTACAGAGAATTATACTGACTATATTGAATAGCAAAGTGCAAGTAATTCTTAATGGATGACAAGGAGATAGACTATGACCTCTGTACCTTAATTCTGACCTTCAGAATCACCTTGGACACATTTTTAAGGATATTACAGCTATGGTCCAGCTACTGAATCTGAGTTCATGTCAGTAAGTTAATTTTTTATACATGACTAACAACTATAGCATCACATAATATTGTTGATTAATTGAATGTGAAGTTGTTATCCCAAATCTTCCTTAGAAAGAGAATTGTCAGCTTTCTCATCTTATAAACATGCCTAAGTTTCTTCCTTTGATCAAGGATTGTCCATACTGAAAACTTCTCCTGCCTCAGTTTTGAATTCGTCCACACCTTCAAGCACAAATATCAGCCCCCATTTTGTCAGTGCTCCAAACCACCCAGCAGCATTTCTAATTAATTCTCTCCTCCTGCTTTGTTTTTGCCCTGGTTTCTCAGCACTCACTTCACTGCCCTCACCCCAGTATGGTATTTCTGAGTTGCAGGTGGATTGAAAAAAGCACTGGAAAGAGAGTGTGCTGGGGTGAAGTGAGCATGATGGCAGTATAGGTAGCAATTCCTGCTCTAGCACATTCTCTGTCTTCACATTTCTTTGTGTTTCCCCCTGCAAGGAAGGAAGTGGGGAGGAAAGTTACCGATTTACATAACTATAGACTGATGTTCATTTGTTAGGTTGAAAATACACTTAACAGTATTTTCATATTTGCCAGCAGAATCCTGTAAAACATTTGCTGGTCTGGAATTTTTTTTTCTTGTGCTAATAATGAAGTTTGGGCTGGAATCTGAAATACAGCACTTGGATGCCAAAAAACCTGGCAAATTCTCAAACCAGCAGGTGTTTGAGAAAATAAATAAATTATCAAAACAATTCTCAACTGTCCAGCTTGCAAAAGTGTTAAAAACAATAGATATGCATAGTTATTAAATACTATTTTAAGACCAGCTAACAGAGACAGGTGAAATATGCTAGACATTTTATTTTTGTCAGCTTTCAAAATGCAACATTTTTTACACATTGTTTATAGCAATCTGCAGGGACAGTAGATTCACAGTAATGAAAAAGACAGTGAGCAGGATTATCCATTCTTAATAGAACAATAACCTAATCTTAAAACCTCCGGGAGACAGGTCTCACAGTCTTCCCAAGACATCTCAAACACCGCTTAGCTACCCTAATGCCCAAGGAACATCTCTCTTGCAACAATTAGCACATTATTTCTTGACCTGCTGACAGAATGACCAAAAATATTGTTCCCTGCCCCTTATTATCAGTCTTGGACATTCCTGAAAAAGTACAAGATCCTTCCAGCCTTTTCCCTTCTTTAGAAGAAGTCTAGTTAGGCCATTGTTTTTTCACAGGAAATACTCTGCACTTTGTATTTCAGATTATTCTGTTTCTTTTCCAATGTCTAGGATCCAAAATTTATTGATTTGCGAATCCCAGTGGTGGGTCATACTATAGGTGAGGCCTTACAAGTGCTGAGAGATGCTGAAGAAATTGCTTTATGATTATTTCATGTGGCACTCATGCTCACATCCCAACAGATTTTATTTTTTCTTTCACTTCACAAAATGATTACTTGGTTGATTCACAGCCTATAAACAATCCCTTACAGTAGCTGGTTTCTTTCCTACAGAATTTCTGCAAGTCAAGTGGTTATCCCATCCTAGTGTGAATTAATTATTGCTACTTTAAAAATGCACCTGCACTTTCTCTTATTGAATTGCAGATTTACTTACTACAGTTTTATGCTCACAAGCCCAACACATGAAGATTGTAATCCTCATCCCTTCCAGCCAAGCGTTTGTGGCTCCTCCTAGCCTGGCAATGATAGGAAAAGTTTATAGAATTACTCCAAACATTGGAAAAGCTTCATGAAAACATTCACCAGGAGTGGTTGTTTAGATGGTAGACTGATCAGCCTTCCCTCTGCATATACAGTGGCCTGTAATTTTGTTGTTCTTATATCTGAGGTGTAACACGACATGTAATGGAAGTGAAATGCAATGTACATTCTAAAATTCCCAAATTTATCGCTCCATTTGCTAAGACACAAAATAAAATACTCACTCCTAGGCTATAAAAGGCTATTCTCACTGGTGTGTCTGAAAATCCTCATCATCAAGTCATTAAGGCTGGAAAAGACCTCTAAGATCATAGAGTCCAATAGTAATGCTGTGGCTGCTTCTGTATTTACTACATGGAATATTCAGATTGATTGAAACCTTACACCAAGACTAATTTATAAATTTGGTTTGTCTCCAAGGCTGTATTTTCAAAAAGCTTCATGCTGTTAATAAAGGTGCGAGTGATAATGGCACACTAATCAAAATCAGTAAATAGACAAGGGCTAGAATCACGTATCTTTTCATGTAATGGAAGCAGGTAACTTCTGTTTTCACTGTTTGGTGACATTAATGCAGTAATACTGAGTAACTGCTGACAATTAGCCAGAAGATGGAGCAGAGGTCTTGCAAGAAAATCACTCCCTGGTGGCAAAATATTGAAAATTCAATTACACTCTGTTTATTACAGGCCTACATTAGGAACTGCATTCATAATAAAGACTTTGATAATACACAAATTAATCGCAGCTCAGGGGAGTGCTTTAGTAACTTTTTTACTCCTTGATGTATTCTTCAATATTAAGTTTTTAATATATCCAGAGACATACTGAACTGCTTTCTATGAAGCTTTTCAACTAAAATTCCTTAAATACAGCAGCATGATATGTGCATAATGTTCTGAAAGACCAGATCATTTCTATTATAGTTCTTTGAATAAAACAAGGTGTAGATACCAATTTTTAAATACCCTTTAGGTATTTTCCAAATCTGAAGATCATATTTGTGTTTCTATGAAGTATGCTTTCATAAAAACATCATTAAAGTCATATAGTCGTACAGGCTACAGACTTGCACCGTTTTCTGCATATGCTCACATTTACATATGCGAATACTTTCTTTAAATCTGAGAAAAGCCAGGGACTCGGAGGCATGCATATCCAATTTCTGCAGATATTGCAGATCCGTTTGAAGTGATTGAATAATCTAGTTCCTACTATTCAAGTCATAGCAATTGCACAAAATGCTCCCAAGAAGAGTAGCTAGTTATAAATTCATGCTATGACAACATGTATTGGATACTGTTGAATAATTTAGTTTCTGAATGGATTTAGTCAGCAGTTTGTTTAGACTTTTAATAGTCTATTGCCTACTTTAAAGACTTCTAGTTGCAAGTTCTTCAGCGCAAAGGCTTTAAACTGATGTATTTCAAATCTCTCTATATGCTTACTGATTTTAATTGCATTTTGCCATTGCAAGCATTAAGGCCTGAAGTGGAATAAAAAGTCCATTGTCTTCACATTTAATTTAGTCGTATGTGTTATTTGAAAAATGCAAGCTCTAGGAAAAAAGTACTGAACACATGCACAATATTCCACAGGTTAGCTGTATCCAATTTTGTTTGAGAGAGATTCCTAAAGAATTCTGGTACCAGTGTTTCATTATCAAATACTGCAGATGTGAAACGGTCCTGCCTGACTAGGTTCTATGTTTCTTGAACTCTCTTTGGATCCAAATATCCCAAACCTCACTTGTAAAATCCATCCACATAGACTCTGAGTCTTAAGCTTTCTGCTTTGTAAAGGGATTACCTGAATCTGCAAAGTACAGTAAGTCGTAGTGCTGCTCAAGCCACTGACATTCAAGGTGGGCCCAAAAGACTGGAGCAGATAGGACCTTGGTTCTTCAAGAATATGCCCCAACTAGGACAATCGATTGCACAGGAGGTAACTGATGACAGCTCTGGTATTTGAAATTGGCTGGAACAATAACCAGGCAGCCTTGTCCAGCTAAGCTTGGACGCTTCTCTGACAATCAGGAAAAAAACCCCAACACACAGATGAGTTTAGGATGATCAGAAAATAAAGGTATCTAGCAATGAACCCAATTCACAATTAAGTAGAAATTATTAATTTGGTATTCTATTCTGTGGCAAATGAACTTTTTACAGGTAGGTCAGTCTCACACTGCCCACACAAACCCCTTCAGCAGCCACACCTAAGTCATCATTTAACTACTTTGAAAATGCCGTATCACTGCAGAACCCATGGAAATAGAGACTTTATATGATAAGATCTCCTTGTGAAGCAGACTCCTTCCTGGCAAAAATGAGATGAATGAATGTCACATCCTTTTAGCTTTCAAGTGTGATGCTTTTCAGGACTTGTTCTCTGAAGTCATCACAAAAATGACATGCAGAAAAACACTGTGGGACAGTTTGACAAATTTCAAAACCTGGAAGAAAGACTGGGTACTTTGTGTTCATTCTAACATCACGAGTATCTGCAAGTTACTCAGCCCGCCTGGTGCATTTGATGTGAATGGTCACAACAAAGAAAAGAACAAAATCTCCACGTGTTCATGGCGTGCAGACACCAAGCTGGATCTTGCTCCATAAAATCAGTCTGAACCATATAATCAGTCTGATCAGGTGGTACCTGGAAGGGCATTACACAAACTCCAGCTAAACCTGTATATGTTATGAGTGAAGTCTTGAAAGCAGCAATACATTTGCATGCATGATTTCACATTTCCAGCTATCCACATACAGCCTTCATAGGGCTGCACTTTTTTTCCATCTCTCAGTCACCTGACTGGTGATGGCTCCAAACAACTCTTAAAATCTAGAATATTATAAGCTGATACGTTACAGCTTTCATGACATCCTGGTTGATCCTGCGTGCTTTACATGTCTTCTGGAAATGTCAGTCAATCTGCACATGGATTCAGTCCCTCCTCAAGCACACTTCCAGAACTGACATACTGTCATGCTTAGCTGCCTGGAAAATCCTTTTTTAACTATGCCCTGTGTTACAGGCCACACAGTGACACTGTAAATGGAATACATCTCACAGAAGAGAGCCTTACAAGTTACAAAGCTGTGCACCAGACGAGTTTGAAGAAGGGAAGCAACAAAATGAGAAGGTTTACCAATAAAAATCTACGGAGTTATTTAGTCTCTGAAATGTTGACATCTGACTGGTTAAAATCATCCAACATTTCAGAATGAGAAAATAATACGCTCACAAGCATTTTCTCTTGAATTCTGCCACGCCATCATCGAGGGCTGCAAAACAAATGAGGCCACTTCTGGTTACAGCAAACTCTGAGAAGGGACTGGGTGGGTGCTGCATAGAAAATACAGCACAGCAGACACGTGTCAGATGCACATGCACATGGTGTCAGAGCATTCAGCAGAAAAAGGCAATGCTTTGACCAGACAGGGCTGCTACCATGCTTTTGGTGGAATGGGAAGAAAGGCCATTGCTTCATTTAGATGCAATGAGATCAGTACAGATAGTTCCAGAAACTTGACTGACCTCCTCTCTCATGATTTGTGAATCCTCTGGGAAAACAACAAGCACATTGAGCATGGCAGTACATGCAGCTCTCCAAACAGGAGAGGGAGACACTTGTGCCCATTTTCTAAAAAAAGAAAATTAATCTGTTACTGAATGAATCTGTTACAGAATTTGAAGCCTCAGGTTAAAGAGCCCTGAACAAGAGATAAGAGAAAATGTAAAAACAGTGTTATAGAAGAATGTGAAAAATGTCAGTACTTGATCTAAGAGTACTGATAGAATCAAAAAATCAAAAGAATCAATTCAGGAAGTTTGTAGCAATTTATCCAAAGCCTGTACAAGAATACTGGCTCAGTTGTACTCTGCTATAATGGGAGGTGTCATGGCATCGAAGAAGGGGTGGTAACATCTCTGCTTTTTTACTCTTGTAAAAGTAGGTAAAGTAATAGCAATTTCACATACACTTTAAGAACATACAAAAATATATGCATTTATTCAGAATGTGCACACACAAGCATCTTAAAATGCATATAATTTGTGCAGTAGTTTTACCTGAATCTCATCTGAAATTATGAGAGATTATCTAGATTTTGCACCCACCTTATTTTTTTAGTTGTATAAAATTTAGTGGGATTATTTGCAGGATTCAGAAGCCTTTCTGAATTTATAAAAGTTAGGCTTTTCATAAAGTTACTGAAAATGTAATTGTATTTTTATTTTTTATGCACACACACATGTACACATATATACACAAAAGATTCCTAAGTTTAGTTCAAAAAGGTAAAAAAAAGGCAGAGTTGTAAGTCTGATAGAAAACAAGCAGTATGATGTTCATTTTTAAGTAGGAAAACAAAACCAGAAAGATAACATGCAAATGCAGAGACAGCAAATTAGTGACCAAATCAGGATTTCATTGCAGAACCTCTTACTTCAAAGCAAACACTTTGAAGGCTTCCCGTATGTAAAGTTCAGAAGAAATTGATAAGCAGAACGAAAGTCACAGGAACCCAAGTTTAGCTGAGCTAACAGCTGTGCTTTAGTAATTACAGGTGATCAGGACACAGAGTCTAACCTGCCTGACCTGAACACATAGCACCGAATCAGTACTAAATTTAATGGACATAATGAACCATTATCATCACATCCAGGACTACGGTACTTTTTTTCTTTGATTATTTCTACAGACTATCCAAAACTCAAGTACACTTAGCTTGTGAATGCTGATGAGAGCACAGCCTGAGGTAATACAGACACAAAAACAACTCATAAAAGATTAGGCTAGGCTTGATTTAAAAAGGAAATATAAAGAAGGACAACAATGGGAAAAAAGGTTGTGGGCGTTTTTGTATTTTTTGGGGGGGTGTTGGGCTTTATTTGTTGTTTTAGTTTTGGGGTTTTTTATTGTTTTTCTTTGCTTGTTTCTTAAGGCAAAAGAGCATAATCACACATTTTGCATAAAAACATAATACACTGTCTGGTTTCTGGGAAGAACGATTGCTCCATAAAAGCAGAACCAGAGAGCGTGATAAAAAACACTCAGAAATCCTATTTTGTTTGTTTGTTTATATGATCAGAAATTACATATTCAAAGTCTACTTTAAAATATTTTAAATCACAAATTTTCAAATAATCAATACTACCAAATGGTTACTTCAAATTCACATCAAAAATTCTGGGGTAACCAGAATCAGTAGGGAAGCAGTTCCCCATGAGACGTTGCCTCGTATTTACCAAGCATAGATATCTTTCTCATTGTAAACAAAAGAGAAATCTCTCAGTTCAATTAACTCTCCAGCCCCAACAGAAGTAACATTGCAGCAGAATCTTTTTTAAAGGAATAATTTATCAGAATTCTCTTTAATGCTTTTTTCATAACATTGAAATACCTCAGAAAGAGGATGAAAAATTCAATTGTGTAGAGCTGATCAGAGGAACAAAAATCCATTCTGAATGAAGGTAAGCTGATTAACTTTTTTTTATAAAAATCAATGCATTTGATACTGCAAAGAACAGAGAATTTGTAGGAAAACAAGAAAAGAATGAGCCTTTTTTAAAGAAAATTGCTAACTAAAAGTACATAGACTCTGTTACCATATTTTCAATATTGTTATAGCATTGTTAAATATGTTCCCTAAATCCCAGAAGTGCAAAAATGACTCTCTGGATAAGGAGAATGTTATTAATGTTTGCGAAGTGGACACCAGCATTTTCTGGATAAGTTCACTTAATAGTTTTATATGATATGTCACGTTTGGGAAAAAGGTACGAACCCTAACTTATCTTTTAAAAAATGTTTCTGGGCATTTGTAATGACTAAAACTGAATTTCAAAATCTATATACATGTCACAGAGCCGTCTAAGCCACTCTTGACATATAATGCCTTTTATCATGGGGACTCCAACATTATTCTAGTTTAAGTAAGGTTGAAAAATAGATAACTTCCAAGTTAATAAATTTTATTAACTCCTAATTGCAGGCAGAAGACAAAAGAATTATTAGAAAGCTGTACACGGCTACACCTACATTGTGGTGAAACCCACTTTTTCAAGTCAACAGGTTCTGGTCAGCTTGAGACATGGCCTTGCTGGAAATAAGCATTGCAGCTGCTAGAATAGTAAGAAGAGTGGTTTTCCCCATCGACATGAAAAAGTATTTCAGTATTTTTCGGTATTTCAGCTACCCATCTTCTGGCAACCTAAAAAAATAACAGAGGAATGACACAACTACATAAAACTACCTTGGCAGCATCAAGATGGCACAAGAAAACTGCATTGCAGTCACCCTTGAAGGGATAAAACTGTAAGCGAGTAAGAATCCTCACTGCCCAGTGAATAAGAAATTTATGAGTTGGACAGAGAGTGAAGTGAACTTAAGGAAAATATTGAGAAGGAGTAATAAAAAACCTGAATTCCTGAGTTTAACCTCTGGCTGACAGGTCGCCAACAAGCAACACTTAGATGGAGTAGTCACAAGTCATTCCTTTCATGCCAAGAAAGCAGTCACTTTGACTTTGTTTGCTCCCTGTATGAAGTCAAACGCTGCTGCATTTTTTATGTCATGGGGATTGTTGGATAGGAATAAAAAAAGGCATATGAACTCGTTCTTTGCTTATTTCTACTCACAGCCTAATGGCCAGCAGATCCCAAAACATTCTGATAAACTGCATTTTGGGTTAAGGCAGCAATACTCTTAAGACATTAAAGAAACTTCAGTCTCAAAAACAATACAAACTGTCTTCCAGGAGATTACTAGCACTGTATAAATAAAACCAAAGTCTGCTGAGGAACTACCAGATCCTGAAACCTGAACTGTGTATAGGAACTGCCAGTAAATTTAAATAACCAGCACAGCTATTTGGCACCTTGGAGCTTTTCTTTTGAAACTAAAAGGCTTGTGGCTATAGATTCCCTCCATTCCACAGTACTTCCTGCTGTTTTTTGACAGAGCCAACCTCAATTTTCAGTAAAATATAGAGAGGAAACAAGAAGGAGGGGGAGTAGCGACCACAAAAATGTGAACCAATTTGTCCATCCATCCATTTGTTCTCTGCAACATCTACACACAACAGGAGAGATATAAATTCAGCAAATACACTGGCTGAACAATTCTAGAGCCAGGACTTCTGGTAAGATCCCCCATCACTTTGCAGCTGCAGAAGGAATCAATGAAAGACAGCTGAAGCACAACACAGCTAATCTAACGAGCAAAAGTGAGTCTGGGAACAATAGACTTACACGCTGAGCCCACTTCTATATCAAGTCTTTTTGTGAATTAAATCAACATTCTCTATACTAATTTGATTTTTCTGGGAAAGATTTTCAATAGCACTTCTATGATTTAGAAGCACAAGTCCTATTACAACTCATGAGGATGTGAGCTCTAAATCTCCAGGGCACTTTAAAAAAAAATCTCACTCTACCTGTAAAATGGAAAAACAATCATTGCTTTCTACCTTCTAACTACACTGATACAAGGACAAATGGGAATATTCAGCTTTGCTCCTGCGTGAACTCCTCACTTTTCCAAGACTCGAGAGGCTAATATAACCTTATCATGACTTCAGGTCAAAAGATTGAGTCTAATGGACCAATGGAAGGAATTAATTTCAGACCTCAGGACCTTTAATTGAGAACAGATGGTGCCTAGTCCCTATAAATTTAAAGTCTGGGGCCTGTTAACAAAAGCATCTAATCTCATCTCAATTGCCATAAGCAGCCAGGATCCAGCAATATTGAGTTTACAAAACAATGTAACGATCTCTTAGAACTCCACTGAAAGCAAACAAGCAGCAAAGACAGTTAATGAAAAAGACGTCATATGTTCTCTGCAGCTAAAGTAGTTAAGGGAACGAGTAGCAGAATTCCCTACGACTGAGTGCAGCTTTTAAGCAATTTTAAATAAATCTCCTTATAGAGCATACAGCAATCACGCTTAGCAGCTTGAACAATGCTAGTTAAATCTACATGGAGAGAGACTGGATACTGTTCATTTAACTAAGGGCATTTCCTTCAAAGTCATTTTGACCCAGATATCTTGGAAACTTTCAATATTCAAAAGAACTTAAAAGATTATAAACTATCTTGATACATTCAATATCCA
Source organism: Pseudotriccus pelzelni (assembly GCA_035584735.1). Taxonomy (NCBI): domain Eukaryota; kingdom Metazoa; phylum Chordata; class Aves; order Passeriformes; family Tyrannidae; genus Pseudotriccus; species Pseudotriccus pelzelni. Next base: position 39,619,761 of record JAWMRA010000130.1, on the reverse strand, counting down.
TCTTCAACAGCAGGCAGGAAAGACAATTCTGAAACCTTATCAAAGAACTAAATTTTGCCCAAAAATATCTTACACTTCTCATTTCTGCTATTTTTCTTCAAACAGCACAAGTCACCAATGCAGTTGGGTTCCGTGAAACCCACTACAAAAACAAATTTAAGTTTTGTAGACAAACAAAGCAACCCAAACTCTTTAGTCCACCACAGGTGCAGACCGAGACTCCATAGTATTAGTCACCAGCAATTATCCAAAGCAATTTATTTGTAACTCTAAAGTAGTTTATAGAAGTATTACATTTATAAAACCCCAGGAGTTTTATAAAAATTGGAGGGGGGATTCAATCTCTTTCTCCAGTGTAAGTAATTCACTGGCAGATGTGTAACACTGGTTCCTTTGCTCATGCTCATGACTGACTGCACATGGATTCGCTAAGAAAATGCTCTAAAGTTTCTAGGTCATTTGAAGAAGAAACAACTGATCTTCAGCCCTATATGTTTGATCCGTACAAGTGCCACAAGTGTATAAGCTGTAAGAAAAAAACATATAAGAAAAGGTGTTGTAAGGACAGCCACATATATGCATACATAGCCATATAACCTACATTTATTAATATATTTCACCACAAGACAAAAAGTAACCATAATGCAGTCAACCAGAGAAGTCATCCTGTTGTCAAGTCTTTTTCTGTCGTGGCCTGACAATGAAAAAACAGGGTTTCCCAGGTCAGTAGCTTCTTTTCTGCTGTGAACACTGCACCAAAGATGGAAATGCTCACATTTTGTCTCAGATGTACCTCGTCAGACGCCACAGTACCCCAGGGAGGGATTCACCAGCAGCAGTACAGATCTGGCATGGCAGCTGAACAGACTCTTCAAACTCTGAGAAAACTGTTATTTATTATGGATACTTTTAGAGCCGATATGAGACACACACCTACTAAACATTTGCACATTTGTGATTTAATCCCTAAGTGTTTCGCTTCACCTTTCTTTACTTAATGCTGTGGGTTCACAATTGTGAAATTTTAAAAAAAAAAAAAAAAGAACTAATATCAAAGTAAGATATTGATATGAATTTTGCAAATTTCCATGTACCATACAGAAACCTGGACTAAGCCACAATAATCACAGCAGTCAAAGGCCTTTCCACTGAAAAGTTTCTAAGATAGAATGAAAAAAAAATGATTCTTCCTAGTTTCAGTAAGCTAAAACCACATTTATTCTTCTTTACAGGTAAAACCAATAGATAGTTAAACACAAACCTGATATAATTTAGGAAAAAATGGTATACTGAATGGGCAGGGATAAGGGATATGTGGAATAAAAATCAAAACTGCAGCTTCTTAACAAGCATTACTTTTTCTGAGATTTGAGACTTCATCCTCTTCTCACCTTAAATCAATAAAAGCAGCTTAAATTTTGCCAACAGATCAGTATATTACATAGATCAAAAAAAGTTCTGAACAGTTCCACCCACATATTAATAATTGTAAAAAAAATTAATTTTCAAATCTGACTTGAAATTTAATTTTACAGTGAATTCTTGTTTGCATCAAAGAAAAATAAACTTTTTATCCAGAAAACATCAAAGTAAGTCATTACAGGGTTTAATAAGAGTTAAAGAACTGTCTATTCCAAAAGCCTTTGCAGCTTTCTGTAAAAGAGAAATCTTCTTGACAAATTTTTTCTGGCTGTTATTTGACCAGCATACAAAAACTGTCAACTGTAATTATTACTGATACTCTCTTACAACAGCACAACCAATGCTATTTTAAAGCTGAAATCATTATTAGATTATTTCTCAATATGACGTATTTAATTATAAAAGTAAATGCAATTAAAATCTTATTGCAAATCAAAATTAGATGAAGCTTAAAAAAACACCTTTAAAACAACTGAATATGAATAAGCCTACTTTTTATATAGAACAGGTATTATTCAAACTTTACCTCTGACATTACTTTGATTTTAGCTGATGAATATAAAAATATGGGTATATATGTGAATGTACATATGCCCACGTACCCATCACTATATCGACATAACCATACAAGAAATGAAGAAAGTGGTAGTTGAGAAACTTTCTTACAAATGAAAGCAAACCAAATAATGTCACAGTCGACAGATATTTTTTTCCTTCTTTTTCTTCTAGTAACAATTATGTCAATAAACCTGATTTAGCAAATATTTTCCTCTCTAATTCATTAATTAAAACCATTTATTGCTACCACTGTTATTTTTCAAGGACATAAAAACCACATTCCAAATCAAAACAGCAGAGATTATCGGTTTATAGATGTGCAAAGCATGATTTACTCTCATAGCAACCTCACAATTAAAACACAACTTAGATAAAAAAGAGCTGTTTGCTTTCAGGTTTCTTTGCAGAAGTACATCCAGAACAACACATTTTGTTTAGAGGAACTGAAAAGCAATATTTTTATATCAAACTTATAACAAAAAAAAAAAAAGTCTATGGAAAGTTAACCATTGCCAATTAGAAGAAAAACTATATAAATATTAATATTATATTAAGCTGTAGAGCAAACTTTTTATAGCTTTAATCTTCTCAACATGCTTCCTGCTTATCAATTTTTGGGTTGAATGAAACAATTGACTCACAAAGAAACAAAATCAGAAAGGAAGTGAAGAATTTCTATTGTCTACCTTCATTCACAAAGACCAACAGTGACTACACCAGCATTTAAAAATTGTTTTGGAAAATACGTTAGATGATTAAATATCTGCATCTCTTTCATCTCTCTCTTTCACTGAGCTACTCTTGGAATGCCATTGTCTGACTAACTTGTACTTTTTGGTATTCACACTATTTGCCTCTGGCCCTATTTGCCATATGTGGCCTTTGTAACAGCAGCCATATCTAGACAGAACACAGTAGGCACAGCAGGCTGAGCTCTCCCAATCTGTTCTAGCGTCGTGCGTTTAAAGCTTCTGATCATGCTTGTTAACCTTTCTCTAGGCCTCCCATTGTCTGGCATTTTCCTCAAAATGTAGTCCCAAAACCAGTGACAAACAGTTATTTCTGCCCGCACTGCACTGATGCAGCAGCAGGATTATTTCAGCAGACACATTATAAACTCGTGGGAGAAGCACTAACATATCACAGAAAACACCACTGACCAATAACCACTGTGACCTTGAGGTGATGGCTATCCAGGGGGAAGACATACACGTTTCCTGGACACGCAGGACGGGGAATGGAGAAGCGAAAGCTCAACCACAGTTGAGAAGCCCTCGGAGGAAAAGCGAGCTGTTTGGCACCGCATTTGCACGACAGGCATGCACAAGTCCAGGGGCCCTGACACGAGGCCCTGTCACTGGAAGACCACTCTCAGATTCCTTGAAATGTCACGGCAATGGAGGAAGGCTCCTGATGACTATTCAGAAGATTAAGAGCGTGTTATCTTCAAGACGGGTAAGGAGTATATGTGGCAAATAGAGGCAGTCACCTCACCCCAGTCTGCCAGGGAAGATTACGGAACAAACACTGCTGGGGTCATTCTTCATATGCCAGGATAGGCCTCCAGGAAAAGAAAGTGAATGAGAACAGCTAACATGTACTTACCAAAGACAAATCACAGCCAAACAACCCCACTGCTGATTAGCTAATGAGCAGCTAATTGTCTCAGCAGAGAAAGGGAAAGCAGCAGATATTGTTTACCTTGACTTTGGCAAGACTTTCAACATGGTCTCCCATAGTACCTGGTAGCCAAGCTGGAGAGAGATGGACTGAGTGGGTGAGCTACGAAATGCAGTTTGTGGGAAACTGGTTGTATGAAGAGGCCGAAAGAACAGTGTTTTGAAGTGCAGAGAGCAACTGTTGGCCGACACTACTGGCATTCCTCAGGCGCTAATATTGGGATTGATAGTGTTTTATGTCTGTATTACATTTAACATATTGAGAATTAATAGGATGGAATGTGCCCTTAGCAAGTTTGTGGATGACACCAAGCTGGAAAGAGTGATCAACACACTGCAGGGCAGGGTTGTCTTTCAGAAGGATCTCAGTGGGCTGTAAGAATTGGCTGAAAAAAACCTCATGAATTCCAAAGGCAGAATAACCACATCTAACAGTACTAGCTGGAAGCCTGCTGGAAAGCAGCTTTGTAGTAAAGGACCTGGGGAGTCACTGTGGACAAGTTCAGCAATGTGCCCTTTCAACAGTAAGGCCTAACTACATACTGGGTTGTATTCAGAAGAATGGAGCCAGCATACCATGGGAAGTGATTAGTTCCTTTTAGTCAGAATTTGAAGACCTTACCTACAGTATAATATTCCATATGGGGCTTGCCAGTCCAACACTGACAAATTGGAATGAGTTCAGTGAAGGCTGCCCATGATGACTGGAGTGCATACAACTTGAGGAGAAGCTGAGTGAGCCTGGAAGAGGCAAAAGATAGAAATCTAACTTTGGTGTTCCACCATCCAATGCAGCGGTCACAGCTGCAGCAAGAGAAACTGATTAGATATAAAAGAGGAAAATTTTACAATTAAGTTGTTAAGCACCAGAACAGTTACCCTGACGTGATGTGGAATCTCTCTTGCAGTTTTTCAAGACTGAACAAGACTTTGAGCAAGCTCATCTAAATCAGTCTTTGCACTTGTATTTACTGAACTGCATTTTTCTTGCAGAATTATTTATCCAGGTTACATCCTGTCCTACAAAGTCTATGTGATTCTTTCTGAGTTACAACATTCTATTTGCATTACCTAAGTCATTAAAAAAATCTCAACACACTATGTGGCACACTGCTTGATTCAACTTGCCAATTCATGAAGTAATGGTAACCATTCCTTGTGGATTTTTCCAGTAAGTTGTACATTTGCCTTGTAATAATGAACATAGACCTCACCTCCCTATTCATGAGGATGTCAGGAGTGAGGCAGTGTCAGAAGCCCCCCCCAGTACCAAAACACCTTTTACTACTATCTTCTGCTCAGTTTTCCTTATCAAGGAGTGGCTTACACTTTTGCAAAAAGGAAAATATTACAACTTGGCAAGACTCGTTAAGTACAAACACATACTTATTGTTAGAAAACAAACTTTTTATATTTTTTTTCTTGGCTTTTTGCCATCTAACTGATTGGGCATGTTCCTTCTCCTTTTTACCTTCCAGAACCATATCCATCATCAATGACTTCTCACTCATGAACCATGAAAAGCCCAGAGGGTGTAGACACTCTATACATGCAGGAAAAAATTTATTTACCTAAGTAACCTGTAATCCTCTACTTAAGAGTATAAGTGATCAGTTACTCAAGTAGCAAATGCTGAAACAAAAACAACCAGAAGAAAACATATCAGCAATAGTCTTCCTTCACTGTTAAGTAATAAATCAACTCTGTCTTTTCCATTTTCCTAGCATTCATATTTCTCTACAACACTCTACTTTTTTACTGATTGTGTCTCAATTTTATTTCTACGCTTGGATTCCCCCAAAGTCCTCCCAAAGCCTCTTTGTAAGCTCTTCCTCACAAATTTGACCTTCCTTCCTTTTTCTGCATGTTTTTTTTTCCTTTAAGTTCAGGTATGTGGAGAAATCCTGAGCTATGACGGTCTTTAGATACCTCTTCCACCACTCCTTAATATGAGAAGGATTTATACGCTTAACAGCCAAGAGTGAATTCTCTGAAATTTTGTGCTTTGATTTGTTTTCCCTTACAGACTCCAATTCTAATTTTACTGCTGTCAGTTGTTGTTAAACCTAGAGTTCCTGCACATCAGAGCTAAGTGTTGCCAAAGAGCCTCATCCTCTGGCCTGTGTTCTGTACCAGGCTCCCATGACAAAAGCATAATAAAGATGGTCTTTTGGAATCTCATGTTTTTCCTCAACAGCACGTTTAGTGACACTTAAATCTCTGAAATCTAGGACATCCCAAAAAGTTACTGCAAAAAGGTCAGCCCAGCTGTTGCCTCTTTGGCTACCACTAGCCAAAGGAATTATGAACATGATTTTCAACTGAATAACAGTGAATGCTAAGAAGATAATTAACTGAAATATATCCACAGAACTACAATCACAATAGAATCTGAAAATTGGCATAACTATAGAAAACTTATGATAATATTGCAGAAAAACAGATGACCACTTTTGTCTATGGATTTCTGTTCCACATCTCGGTAACCAAAGAAAAACTTGCATGGCTATTTATGTATTAAATATTATTTCAGAGCTGACTGCTGTCAACAATAAAACAGACTGATTTCCTGGTCAAGAAGTTTCTTGGCAGCAAAGCAAGATTTAAGAGATATTGGCATGCTTTATGAGGAGTAGACAATTTCTGGATGAAACACTGTGGGAAAAAGTGAAGAAGCTGTAATTGGTGATATGGCAGTAAGATGAGGATTAATTCACCAGCTATGTGGCTGGTTTTGATCTGCAAGCTCAGCATTTGGTTGGCAGGTACCAAGCAGCTCCTATTCAATAGGGTTTATTTAAATCAAGTTTTGGGCCTTAGCATAAAGAGAGATGTTAAATGGGTGAAAACGTGTAACACTACTTCCTGAATTATGTGCATTATTTAAGAATGCAGAGTTCAGGTATATGTTACAGATGAACTGGGTTAGAGAGAAGAGATTTAAAATGTCTTGACAAGTATCTTACCAACGTATTTCTTGGGTTTCAGAGATCTGAATGCCAGTAAATTCATCATTCTGGAAGGACAAGAGAGTATTAGATTCACAAGAATGCTGTCTTTAGAAACTGTCTGCAGTTGGAGAGGAAGCAAGCAGGTGCTCACACATCTGATAAACTGATACTTTCTCTTTATAGAAGTTCTCAGCAATGAACATTCTACCAGCAATATCTATTTTTCTGTAGCTGTGAAAAATCGGTCCAAGTTTCAACCATTTATATAATCAATTCTGAATGACTGCCTGAGACCACGAACTTGCACTCCTCTCTCCCCTTATTCTTTTTATTTTGTTACATCCTGATCTCCACTGGTCTTCTAACAAACACCTATCAGTGCAAAAATCTCACTAAATAAATAAAAAAAATAATCCCCATATTCTAGTGCCATCAGAAGTACTTTCTGTGCCCCTGGGCAGTCTTTGTGGTAGTCAGCTATGTGGCACACGTGTCTGGAGTGCCCAGCTCCTTTTCAGAAGCACTGTCACTACTGCTTCCAAAGGAGTAGAAGGTGACAGGGACTTGACATAAGTCTTAAGTCTTATATGAGCGACTTTCCAATCAGAATCACTGCCACAGCCTAACTTTCAGGCCAGCACAAGAAGTACATACAAAACTGGTCATATAACTTTACAGGGATAAATAATAAGGTGCTGCACTTTTGGAATAACTTGCTCAATTAGCTTCCATGTCTTGCTTATTAACCTTCTGATGTCTCATTAAGTCAGGGATTGCAGTTTAATGGATTTAAAAAATAATCTAAATATGTAAGTGGAATCTAAGATACCTTAAAAATATATTGAACCTTTAAGCAAATGGGCCATTTGAAGCCTAACTACAACTTCTAGCTCATACCCTGCTGGAATATTTATCCAGTTTAAAAGACAAGCTTTAGTAATCTCAGAACATCTTAACAACATAAAGTAACTGCTGCTTGTATTTCAATGCGACAGCTCCTACAACAATTACCAACATAAATTTCTAGTGCAGCATTTATGAAACAACTTGCAACGGGAACGGAGAAGAAAGCCTGAAGAAACATGTGCATGCTCAGTACGCTCCAACCAATACATCATACTGAATGTGGCACTGGTAGGTTGCCCAGATTAACAGATGCAGGTCCTCCTTCAAGGGAGGCTGACATGACAAATCTCTCGGAATATGATGCCAAGAGTCATATATGGAACTTGAATGAAGCAAAGAAAAATATTTCTCTTCAGAATTATTTACTGAGCAGTAACTTAAAACTTTGATGTGAGAATACATCTGTAAACCTTGTGTTTGATAAACCCTGTATTGTTTTCTAAAAATAATTTTAAAAAGTAATAATAAAAAAATCTGCTGGTATTCATGGTATGTTCTTAGTATATATAAAATTTTGCAACTTGATCATATGCAATGTTATTTGTTTAAAGAAACTTCTAAACATTCCAATATTATTTACAAATTTAAGTCACTTTTTTAGGATCTTAGAAACATACTGTTAAGACCTGACAAGTAAAAGTGTTTTCAGCAAACTATGCCACTTACTTAACTATGCAACAGAACTGCAAGTTTTGCTTCGTGAGGGATATGCAATCCACAACTATTCCAGATGACCCAATATACACAATGGTTACAAGGAAGGAAAGGAAATGGTACTTTATTGCCAAGCTTCTCTTCTTTCCTAACTTGCAAGAAAGAAAACCCCAAGTACATTTGTCAAATTTTTAATCCTGAGGTCATAAACCTATAGGATAAGTCAAAGTTCTCATCATCCTGACAAGTCCAATTAACTCCAATAATGTCTGCTTATGGAAATGGATTATTTAAACAGTGAATAGTTTTACTGTGTGAACAGTGGGATTGCTCAAACACCGAGGCCTTTACTCGAGGAAAGTGTGATCTGATGGTGCTGTGTTTTGTTAATCATAACTGGTTGCTCCTTATTCACCTGAGAGGTAAACATGCTGGATAGAAATGCATTTACCTGTAAAACAGTTCCATCAGAATTCAGACAGGAATCTTTCACACACAAAGGGTGATGCAGTGCAGAGGACTTGTAACTCTAAATTTGGTTTCATAGCCTTATCAGGTTTGTCGGATTTTAACAGTATACTGGCACAGCTGTTAACTTTAGGCCATAAATTAACAAAACTCACACCTGCAGTTTAGTCCTTTGATTAGGGCACCTGCTCCTCCCAGGCCACTACAGTTTCCCTGCTTTTAAATGCTTTTTAAAAAAAATTCTACTGTGAGGATTAAGCATACAGAGTTCCAACCACGTGTATAAAATGATTTCTCAGCCAAGCCTTCCATGTTCAGTGGGAACAAAAATTCAGAGGAAAAATACCAAAGAAGATCAAGCTTTTCACCGCTAACACTGCCGCTGAAACAGCAGCCCATGACATGGTCCACGTTATATATGTTTCATAACCCTAGGGGACTCTCAAGCCATCAAAATTTCATTAGCCTCACAGCAGTCCCAGTACATTCTTAAGTTGGACTGCTGGCCTCCCTATTAATAAATAAATCAACTGTAATCCTTTTTAGTGGCTAAACTCTTCATTGAAGTTGTATCAAACGCCAGACACTCCTTGCATGACTTTAACCACTGCAGAATAATGTATTTTCTAACATATTGACAGTCTTCTCACACACAAAAAAACCCCACCACACTCTAACTTTAAACTGATGGAAGAAGTTTTGGCATATCGTAACTGACAATTTGCCTTTTTAAAAATTGTAGATATAAAATCTATTAAAAAGTATAGCAAACCTATGGTACTTCTGAAGCAGTCACCTCTATGGTAATCTAAAGATATGGTTTTCTATGGAAATAGTCTATGTGCATGCATGTGTATATAAATATTTTCAAGATCATTAACCTAGGGTTTTACAAAAGCTCAAGAGAATCTGTTTCAGCATAGACCTTTCCAAAAAAAAACAAAAAAAACACAAAAACACAGGACTGCTCAGCAATTTATTCTAGATTGCTTTGCAGCCGAAATATCAAATACTGTCCCACAGAAACTTCACTGTCAAAAGGCGGTAGGCAAGTACTCCTTTCCCCCTCTTTCAGACCTTGCCTTTGACTCAAAATAAGTTTTCCAAGCATGACACAAGACACCCGTGAACACAGAGCTGTCTGCTCAGGTACCATGGAGTATTCAGTCCAACACTAAAAGGAGGGTCCCATATGAGACAGCTGTTTTGCACAGGGATCTTTGGGTAGAACCAGCCACCGGAGGAAAAACAAGTATGAATAATACCAAAATATAGTTTTGGTTTTGTTTTTGCAAACTGAAGTTAAAATAATAAATAGGAAAAACTAAACTTTATTGCTTGTAGTTTAAAATGAAAGTGCATTATTCTTTTAAGGATTATCATACATACACACCTACATTGCTGCTTCCCACAACGTGTTACAGCTATTGCCAGAGGATAGCAATAAAATTGCCCTGACTTTTGCACAGCTGAACAGACAGGTTTAATAAATTAATAAAATTAGATGTAGACATGCAGGCTATAGCCATCACTAATTTTCAGTGTTGCTTTTTTTTTAATTTTCTTTTGAATTTTTCATTAAATTAATAGAACAATCGTTTTAAATCTAGTAAAGCTGAACATTTTCTACAGGTAAAAAGAAATTAAAGATAAAATGTTTTCCAAGATTTGTCATTTAGCATTCAACAACAGATTAGATTCTGTTCATAACCTCAAGAGGAGGTAAAAAAAACTTTGAAAAGCTTTAAAAATTAATCAGTCAATGGTATTAACCTATTTTCATTTAACCACTAAGACTCAATATACAGTGGTCATATCCCACATCCTACAAAGCTTCTGTTAAGATTTTTGTTACAGATTTTACTTGCACAGTAATCCAGTCCCACCAGCACATCCAAGGCCACTTGTCCCTCTTCACTACAATTCTAATTGCTCTCATCAGCTCAGAAGTTTAAAGCATGATCAAATTTGTTTTCCAATCAAATGAGTCCAGTTAATAGGCTATTCTTTGCGTTCAATCATCCATTCTAGATTCTGCAACTTCTCAAAGATGTCTTGAAGAACAGTTTACAGTGAAACTTTCGAATGCAAGTTGGCCTGGGGAACAACTTTATCACTGCTTAGCTGTTCCCCATAGGGTAATAGGTGACATGGCCTGAGATAATAATAATCTTTTTTTGTGATTAAACTCTTTCAAAATTACAGCTAAAACACCACACCCAAAGGTTGCATTAGTTAGGACTGATACTGAATATTGACTTTTCTGGGAAGGGAAGGGGGGGGGGAAGAAGGTAAATAATTCAAGGCCATTCCTTTAATGACTTAAAATTACTGGGTGTCAACCAAAACAGCAATAAAACATTAATTCATATAGGGGCATATGCGTAAGAACTTACCATTTTCACTGTCGGACTTGTTTTCGTGTTCGGTATCAGTCAGAGTGAGGGCTGAGTTGGAACGGCTCGACAGACAGGAACTGCGCCCTGATTTGACCCCCCTGCCCCAAAGTCTCATGGCATGCTCTGGAGACATCACTCCTTCATTTTCAGTATCAGCATCTGACCCTGCACTGATAGAGTAACCTCTGTGGGGGAGCCCCATTTCCGCACAAAATGCCAGTCCTCGACGAGCTGCTGGTTCACAAACTCCTAACTGCCTTAGGGTAAAATTCTGTCCTGATTAGGGGAAAAAAAGATAACAAAAGGTGAGAATTTTTTAATTATTTTGTTTTAAAGAATCTAAAAGTTAAAACTCTTAATGTGTATAATTGTCTCAGATATCACATAAGGTGTTTAGTCAAAACTCTGTCTGTATTACAATCAAGTGGATTCTTTTGTCTCCAGCTCTCTGCAGTGCCCTTTTTCATTCATAGGAGACCTCAGCACTGTTTTGTCAACTGCTTAAACACATCAAAAGTGTTCCCAGGTAGCAAATAAACAAAACAGAACCTGCTAACTAGGAAAAGCCAATTCAGAATACAAAAGGATTAAAATAAATTATAAACTTTTTCTTTTTTTTTTTCTTTCTTTTTTTTTTTTTTTTAAATTATCTTCCAAAGCATTTAACAGGGTATTTGTCAGGATTTTTAGTTGGTTGGTTTTGAAGTGGTTTTTCTTTTTTTGTTTGTTTTTTGGTTTTTTTTTGTTTACTCTGGTTAGAGGCCAAAGCAACAGGCTATTTTCCCCATGCAGATGTCCCCTAATGTGACAATTAGAAAGCTAAATGGGAACCAAACTCAGTTGGTTATTTGATCTCTCTGCCACACTTTAATACACAAATACAAATAAACAGGAACATGGCCACCTGTTACCTGCAAGTACTACAGTAAAGTTGTTATTTTTTGTGTCACCATATTTTGAGAAGCATTTTTCACTTTTACTGCTGAAGCAGAGCCTATGCATTCTAACAGACTTTTAGCCTCTGTTTTGGGGCAGAGCAAGAGACAGAAGTGAATCCCAAATGATTGTATTAATAAATTAGGTGCAATAAAGTTGTGACACTTCAATAACTTAGAGTGTCTAAATTATGCGACACTCAAAAATGACTGCCTTTTTAATGGCAGTGTCTTCATCTTACTTTTATGTCTGTAAATTTAAGACATTTCATGATATATAGACACTTGGCAAGCTCCTTTGCATGCCTATATCCATAATGCTTTTCCACCCTAGCTCACAATTATTTCATAGCTCTGAGAACAAATTAGGACATATATTCAATTTTTGAATCTGACAAGCATCCTAATTTCTCCAAAATTAGTCACTTAACACAGAAACACAGTAGCAAAATAATTAAAGCTTATAATATGGCAAGAACAGAATCCTATCATTGAAAAAATAATAGAATTGCAGAAGCATGTATACAGAAAAGTAAATAATTCATTAATGCAGTTAATGCACTGGTCACTAAGCTTTTTTAAGTGATCTATTATTTTATTGTTGCAGTCACACAAAGCTGTTGCTATAAGTTTCTTAGCAGTCAGAACCATAAAAGAATTCTGGCAATTACTTTCATAAATAAAAAAAATCAATTACTACAATTAGGTAAAAATGTAAGTATTTTTTACACAGATGTGAATGTATTATTTTAACGAAAACACAGCTGGGAAGGTAAATATAAAGGAGTAAGCACATCTATGACTATGTCTGAACAGTGTGAAGGGTATAAGAAAGGGGATTACGATGCACACCGATAGTATCTTGTAATTTTTTTAAGCTGTCATGCCATGTGAATTTTCAGGTTTTATGAGAGCTGAAACTAATCAGCAAAGGCAACAGGCCAAACAAACCGCCCAGTGGTGATAGGGTCAGAGCTGAGAGTAGTAAAGCGTCTAATAAGCTTATTATTATTTTGCATTTTGATATATGTATGCTAAGGGTGACAGTCTAGAACACTAGTTTATGTGTTTGGTACATTATTATGTGAATCTACATTTTCAAACAGTTGGCTCAAGTCAGATACAAACATAGGAGAAGCCTACGTGCACGAGTGCATGTATACAGGTGTCTCTACACATATGGAGGGGCTAAGGTGTATGCACAATTGCACAAGCAGCATCTCATTTGTTCTAAAAGAGGGAGGCTTTAGAAGCAAAAAGGAAAGTAAAGGGTTATTTTTGACCAAAGACAAGGTTACTTGAACCAGTAACAAAACTGCTGCTGACTTCAGTGCTACAAGCTGTTATTCCTATGGTCCCCACAACCTCACAGTGCTGAGATGTGCAGGCGAGGAAGGATGCAGACAGAAACAAAAAGTGCCTCTTGAGCTACAACAGGACCAGCTGCAGCGGGTGAGCATCACAACCTGCAGCTCTTCTGCCAGCCTGTACCACACACCCCAGGCTCCCCTCACTGCAAAAACAGCCTCTTTGCACTCATGGAGACATCTGTGCAGGCACAGCAATTTGAAGAGACTATTCCCCCCCACACACACACACTTATTTTCCTCTTAAACGCTTCTTTTTAAGAGAAACTACTTCAGGCATTATGTAACATCTTCCTTGATCTTTCTGGGAGAGTTGGTCTCGGGCACAACATATCACCATCTATTAATGTATTTTATTTTTTACTTTAAGTTTACAATAGCCTACCTCCACATAAAATATTTTCTTCTGTTTTCCCCCTCTTAAGAATGTTAAACACCCCCCCCCCCACAAGATTGCATTTCACAGGGCCAAAACAGAAAAGGGAACCGGTTTTGAATATTGTTCTCTCATCCTATTCAATGTATTAGAGTTTTTCACTACACTGAAAAGTTTTACAACATATCCCAGAAATGTTGTAACAGCTTTAGAATCATCGGGCTACATAATCTTCTGAATTAAAGCTTTCCTAAGAGCTTCACTAAGAGGATTGTACTCCATGTAAGTTGCCTACGCAAATGAAAAAACAAAAAAACCCCAAACAATCCACAAAAGCCAAACTGAAAAGCTGACATGGAAAAATAAAAATATTTATTTGTGTAGGAATTTATATCCCAAAGGAAATTATATATATGTAGCAGAAAAATTTTACATCACCTTGGGATTTCTGAACAATGAAAACAGGAAATCTTCCAGGATCCAGGGGAAGCTGAACACAGCTGGGATCCAGACCAAATGAGTAGCAGACTAGTTTGGAGCTTTTACCTGATAATGAACAATGCTATGAAATCAAAATAAGAGCTGAAAAGAAGGTTGTAGGAGCTTAGTGGGAAAAAAGAGCACAAAGAGAGGATGTTCTTCTTGTGTTCAAAGATTTTCTAATTAACCTCTCCAGAATGACTTCCATGTCAGGGATTTAATCATCAGTTTCTTATATTATACACACATTCGCAATTTCTCCCACTGACAGTGAGTGTCTCAAGAGCTCATAAAGACTTAAAAACAGCTTGGCTACTGTAATGAACTAATTCCTGAGCAGAAAATGTAGACACAGAATAAACAGATAGGTATAACGCTTTGTGGGTTTTCTCCTTTCCTTTAAAAAAGCATGAAACAAAATTAGACACAACCTTTCAAGGAGACTTGTTCTGGAGACACCTTTGGTGGTTTTGGACTATTTGAGATGATGTATCATGAAGCCGCATTTTAAAAACTGACAATAGTGATGTTTACCACCACTCAACCATTAGATACTACATTTCTCTTGTCTAGGAATATCAGTTAATGGCTATTGTAAGGACTGCTGACATCCTACATTTGTCTAGACAAGAACAAGATTAATTAATAACTCTACAAAAAATTTTCAGAAGCTCCTGCAGCAATCACTTCTAAAAACAGCTTTTGCCAACAGTAACCATACAAGTGTACCTGTTATGCTGCAACTACTTTCTGTGTAAGCAATGACCCACATATGATTGGTTAAATACATACTTTTTTGTATGTATACCAACATACTTATAATATATATAGTCAATAATTATAATTATTATTCTTAAAAGATTATATATATATATATCTTTCTCTGCCAGAGTCACAACGGTTATACTGTCTAGAAATGGAAGTGATTTCTTTTTCAGTTTAATCAAATACTGCTATAAGCAAGTTTGATATATTCAGAAATGACGTATTACTTTAGAAAGCCAGAAGTTAAAAGCTGGAATTAAACTGAAAGCTGCTGCAGTTGTGCCACTAACCAAAAGAAAAGATCCCATGTTTCTGCAGTTATCAGTCCTTGCTCTAAGTTGGATCTATACTAAATATATGCACAGAGATGTTATCTTAAAAACCGTGAAAAGGTGAAAGAAAAAAGCAGAAGGAATGAACAAAAAAATTGCCAAAATAAAATTTGTCTGCATCTTCAGACATCAGCACTGTCCTTACTAATTCATTAACCCCTGATATGTTGACAAGTCAGGTTTTAGCAACAAGAGACTATTTTGAAAAAGAAGGAAAGACAAATATAAACCTGAAAAACCTCCCAAGCACCTGCCTAGTTAGCATAAAAATATACCCACTTCCCCAGCTTTTAAACCAGAGGAATTATAGTTTTAGTGACTTTGCTGACTTTAGTCTTGTCCTAACAGGACTGACAATACCAAAAAGGCAGAGGTCTCAAACCTATCCAAGTACATACTCAAAATTCTGTTTAGTTTGGCTCTTGCAGGACCATGCTGCTTTCTGCCACTGATATGGGCAAAGTACTTATTTGCTTTTGATTTCATATTTCGACACTCTATAGGGGATATGTTTTTCCTATTGGAGCTCTTGATGCAGAGCTCATTCTCAATACCTCCAAACACTTCCTATGAAGCACAAGCCAGAACACAGCTGCACCATATTTGAAGTGCTTCATCATGTCTGTACAACCAAGAGCTCAACACTACTGACCTAATTCAACAGTACTGTGCCATCCTAACTCATATACATGACAAGTATGAAGGAATGGCTCTGTTAAATGCAAATAAGCTAGTCTATTCACCTTACTAATTCCTGAAAAATATAATGTTTCATTACATGCTAGTCAAAACGCAAAAAGTAGCTTTTTATATGATAGTAGGCAGCAAAACTGACCCTTTTATTTGCAGGGTATTCAGTAGTCACTACAGGACCAATAAGAACACGGGGTAGACATCATCTTCCTAGATCACCAAATAAGATCTGGGCTGGTTTAGCAAGAACCATCTTTCGTTTTGGTTTAGCATCTTTCGAATGCAAATTCTAGCTGATTTCTTAAGGGAAAATATGTAACTTCTTCGTAAATGTTGTTTTCCATTTACTGGGGCAAATACAGTGTGGCACACTTACTTACAATGAAGTCCTTTGTAAAGAAAGGTCTTGAGAAGGACATAGAAATGGAAATAAATGTATAATAGGATTACAAATTTGCTGGAAATGAAAGGATGATGATTTTTTTTTTATTTAAAAAAACAGCAAAACTGATACCTCAGATGCTCTAGAAAACTCTAACAAGAAGGATACAAATGTAGCCTCCAGAAGTGAGAATGTGAGGTAGGTAGAATGCAGTTATACAAAAGAGAGTGTCTAATGGATATGATACATCCACTCTGTCACACAAACTTCACAATATATTTAGTTAAGAGGAGTTTTCAAAGCTGTACTTGCAGAATTCTGTTTGCTAGGATGCAAGAAATTGCAGTGAAGAATGAATGAACTTTGCCTATGTCAATGTTTTCCTTCTGATTTGATGTAGTATTTTGCTGTTATTACTTCAGACTGATTTTTTCTTTTGCTTTTGAGAAAATTATCTGTGAAATTTAAACCATCCTAATCCACTGTATCACATTTCCTCTTGTTCTTAATTCCTATTTTTCTTTTCACTCATCACAACCATCTTCCTTGTCCCCTCTTAATCTCTCTTTCTTGACCTTTCCGCTCTATTCACTCTTCCATCTTAACCTCCTTTTCTTGTCATCATGTGACTTGGAGTGGAGCTGTAAGATTCGTATGAAAGACATTTGCTTCTTTAATATATCCAGTAAGCTACACAATAATAAAGAGCATTAAAATACATTAAATCTCATCAAGTGTGCATAGTTTTCAAATGCTCATTATTCTCAAAAACTATTAACCACACAGTTCTCCTATTCCTCATGGACTTACAAAAGCATTTGGGGCCATAAGTCATGGTCCTGGCAACTTCTGAAAAGGTTAGTGACAGATATTCTAAGTTCTCTGAGCTGTACTTACTGTGCAACTCTTGATAGAAGAGCTTTATGAAAGACTCAAAACTCAAGTAAATTCTTGGGGAAAAAAAAGTACATACATATACTTGTGAAAAATAAAGTATTTTAAACCTGTTATTTAAACCAGCCATGTATTTTTATTACTAAAGAATTACAAGGAGACACTGATTGAAAAGATAGGCTTGAGGTGGCAGGGGATCTTCAGTACTAATCCACAGCCTAGAACATAAGAAACACTTCTTAAACCAGTATAAGGATAAAGATTGTTTGTCAAGCCCTTCTGAAGTTACTGCAGAGTAAGATTAAAGTCAGACAAAGATAATTTCATAATTGCACAGCTCAAAGCTTCGAAGCTACAGAAAATATGTTCCAATAAGGGAATTAATAATTGAAGCATTATGATTCCAAATTTGGGGATTTTATATAAAAATCTGATTTTATTACTACAATTACATAATATATAAACTAAATTAAGAGAAACTAACACAGCTGTCCTGATCATGGGCTGCAAGAGGGAAAGAAAAAGGGATTTGTGGAATTAGAAAAGAAATACAACTCCATGAGTGGCAAAGAACACAAAGTCTTGATCATGAGCAGAGTGACAGTATAGACGTTTTAGGCCCCTGTCTTAATCCTTGCATCCTGAGACCAAATCATCAGCATCCTAGCATCCCTTTATTACAAGGCAAGAATAAAGCGTAAATTTGATAGATGTGAAGAAAATACGACTCAAGAGTAAGCAACGTAGAGATGATGGATATCTGGCACGCAAAGAGCCTACAACCACAGATCTGACAGGTATGAACTCCCATTACGGTCAGTACAATGCTAATAACATGACAGACAGCTTGACATGACAAAAGAGGGTGAGGTGGAAGGAGGCAACAAGAAGAAAAGCATGCAAACTAGAGCTCAGGCTTACTGCTATTCCTCCATATGGGGAGAAGAGAAAATTCCACAGTTATTTATGCCTTCCCATGAGGGAAAAAGCATGTCTGCCTCCACAAGTGAGCAGATAGACCCTCTACATAGTAGAAAACTTGATTAACTCTACAGTCTATGAACTGGAACAAAGGAAAAACCCAACACATAGCAGCCTATAAATTTCAGTTTGTGGAGTTTGATATAGAAGCATCCCACGTGTACGGGAATTGACTCTTCAGTGCATGGACAGAGTGAGGTGCTCTGGCCATCACTGTAGCTAAATGCAAGCAACAACACAGAATACAGACCCAAAAACTTCTGTAGAAATTAAAACCTCTTATTCCCTCTATCGCTCTACATGCCACAACTCCTCAAGAGGTTTTCCACTCTGTAAACCCCCATAATAAATGTAGTGTAGCAGTGTCTTAATTTAGATGTCCTAGCAAAATGTCCATTATGCTGAAAACAAGAAAGTATCTATGACTCAGAGATATTTATGGCACTGCAAAACAAAAAAGCAGAAAAACAAAGCTTGAAGCAAATGTGTTCCCTTGCCTTTGCCATTTCCTCAATTGGCTTTAATGAGCTCTGTAACACAGAGTACTGTCTCTCAAGCCAGTAAGTTGTGACACTTTACAAACTAATTTCAGAAAGTATCATGGAACTTTCTGAGGAATTACTCCTGTTTAACATCTCTGCTTCACTTTATACATTTATTTGCCAGTGATGGAATAAGCAATCACTCACAGCTTGGCCTCCATCCCTGAATCTCAGCCCTAAGCACTAAATCAACAGACAGCAGAGACAGGACTCTTCAGCCTCTCTCCTTCCCCCTCACCCCATCTCTAACCACAAACATTTCTGGCTTTATTCTCTCCATAGATGTGAACATGCTGAAGTCATCTTTCACAGCCACGCATGTGATCCATTCATCTCCCTAGTCCTCACTTTAGCTTTTATTATGAACAGAGGCATCAGAAGCATCTCATACATCTCAGTATATGGTCTACGGAAAGATATAAAAGGATTACAGACCTTCTACAGTATCTTCCTTTCCATAAGGTTGAACATCCTTGTGAAGGCCCCTTGCTCAACTTATGAATCCTTAATCATTATGATCAAGAACTTAACTCTCCTATTCTGCAACTGGACTATTGGAAGTCAAGGTTTTTACTCTATGGACCTGTAGTAGCAGTGTCGAAATTCCTGATCAAGCAACCTACTGCCAATAACCAAGGTTGATTTCTCCCTGGAGAATCACAACTGCCCTTTGTCTCTGGATCTGTAGCTCACACACCGGCCATGACCCACAAGGGGCCAATTTCAACTAGATGAATACCTTAGAGCATGTGTGCGTATCACTGAGTGTGAGCTAAATATACCTCTAATCAAATGTTTTTCTTAGTACCACTTTGTAGCTAATAGAATAAGTTTAAAAGTCAACAGATCCTTATCACCTGGAACCTGAAAACCAATTAACTTCTTATTGTTGCTTTAAGTAACTAGTATAGCAACATGAGGTTTTAATACTACTTAGCACTTACAGTGCTTTTCATCTTCAAAGCATTTTGCAAACATAAACTAATTAATCTTCCCAACATGCCTGTGAGGTGAGTAGGTGGTATTGTTCCTATAATACAGAGGGTAAAAAAAAGAAAAAGAACCAACTCTGGCAGAAGGGTATGTGCTTAGCTCAAGGCCACAAAATTATCCATAACATACTGGCACTGTATGCTGCTTACAGAAGATACTCACTGAAATCAGGCAGACACTGCAGGTGACCATGTTTTAGCATAACAAAAAAGGATCTGTCATGACAACAATCAGGATACATATTGCACTGCAGCCAGGAAACATAAAACACTAATTCTAGTATGGGCCTCTGATTTTGAGAGACAGCGCTTGACATGTCACCGAATGGTAATTAATTTGCTCATTGGGAGATCACAAAGTCACTAATACATTATTGCATAGCTCTGTGTAAATAGCCTGCAAAGCAAGCTAATTCAGTTCTTGAGGATCGCTTGCCCACTTAATAGTCAAAAATCAGCTCATCAATAAGGCACAGGTAGGGGAAAATCAAAAATGATCTACCCTTCCCCTGCTTCAGGCAGGTAGGTATAAACTACTCAAGCTGTAGGTTTAAAAACATGACCATTTAAATCCTTTAATCCTACAGTTGACATTTATGGTGACTAAAAAGATTAAACATTTTGCTATCCAAATAACTCATTTTGAGCAGCTAGTATTTAAAAGCAATAGACTTTGGAGTCATATTACATTAGGATAGAAGTTGCAATTAAGGTTCAGGTTTCTGAAGTCTTAAAAACGTATCTTTGACAGTGTTTAATATCTTATATAATAAAATAAAATTGTCATATATATCACTGTTTCAGGTCCCACTTTTGCTGAATGGTGATATTTTTCCAGCACCTAAATCTAATTGCCACGCGAATAGCAGGTGAACAATAGCTGCGATATATCTACACACTGGAATGTACTGTAAATGGCTTTGCTTTTTAGCACCCTGGTATCAATGATCCAGGGTGGACTTGTGAAGGAAAGGAATTCTTTTCCTTTACTCTCTTGGTGCGGTCAGTTTGTCTTTTACCAGCTTCAAAGGGTTCTTAGGCCGTTTAATCTAATTTAGACACTTAAGTAAAGGTACAAAACCCTGCATAGGAGTAGTTTCTCCTGCAAAACTGAAAGAGATAGCATGAAAATAAATTGATATTGAGGCTTGGCTGACAAGAAATTGTTTGATTGATAAACACAGTGAAGTCATTCTCACAGCCATCTAAAAAGATCAAATACCTTTACCTGCATTCTAAGCCATACTTGATTCAAGCTTACAAAAAGTAAAAAATTAACAAAACCCGCACTATCTCATTGGGTCTTCTAATAAAAAAGGGTGCCCTGCAGCTCAGCTTTTCAAGGCACACAGTTTGCAAAAAGTGCTCTGATTATTTTGTAAGGAATGATGAATACTCACAAATCTGCATCCTGCCACCTGTGCTTATGATTCAGCCTCTTGCTCCTGTGCAAAAACTCACTGACAGGATACCTGAATCACTCTATAGGACCACTATACTCTTCTGCAACAACAAAAATCTTTGAAATGGAATAGTGACTACTTGAATTGAATATTCCTCTCTCCCCTTTAACATGTATCTGATGGTAAATATAACACAGGTTTTGCCTGCTGGCATTTTTCTTACTAACAATATAAAGTTTTTCAGTGCTTCTGAATCCAGGTTTGATTCATGATCTCTTTCAAATTATTTTAATATTGTTATGTTATTACTTCCAATTATTTTTTCCAAAACCATTTCAAAAATACTGCTTTCTATATTTCTACAATTCTTCCCACTCATACCATAGTCATGTCATACTTTCAGACATTTTTGCATAGCAGTCTCTGTACTTTATATCACTTCACACAGTTGTTTAATTTTCTAAACACAGGAATTTTTCTTGGTACAGAAATTCAACTTCATACAGTCAGCTTTACTCCTGAATTCAGCAAGAGTTGGACATAATGCAATATATATTCATAGAATCAATCACAGAATGATTTGGGTTGGAAGGGGCCTGAAGATCATATAATAGTTTCAATCCCTCAGCCGTGGGCAGGGACTCCTGATCAACTACAAGCATTTGGGTTGCTAAATTCTATTAGAGAAGTTGTACATTTAAATCAAGCTGCTCTCTATAGTTGGATACTTCAAAGTGTAAGAAAATGAGTGTCTTCTTCCTCCCTAACACATAAACAGCAAACAATCATCACACCTAGGAAAGTAAATAATATTTCATTGAGCTTCATTCATTGTCAAGCATGGGATTAGGTATATTCTCAAACAAGCAATATAAAATTGAGTATCTATCTTAAAACTTCTTTTCAGAAAAAAAGCTTCATGGCCTTCATTTACATGGCTGGGTGCTGAGTTTAAGTATTCATAGACTTATCGATTTTTTCCATTCTTATATGGGGTTTATAAACTAAGTAAATATAAAAAACTAATTTAGAAGTTCTCAAAAGAGTAGGCTAAATAATCCTTATGTAAAGTTTTAAAAAAAACCACCAGTTTTGCAACAGATGAAGGGACTTGAGAAAAACGGAAGGAAACAACAGCAAGTCTCACCTGTCATTGACACTAACTGAGAGCATGTTGAATAGAAGTAGCTACAATTTCCTAAACAAGCACACCTGCTCTTTCCCTCTTGTCAACTGGGTTTCAAAAGTGATAAAATAATCTCATTTATACAACAGTTTTCTGTTTAAATATTGTACAGTATTTTTTAAATGCTCTTTTTAGAATTATAATGACAAATATTTTTAGACTCTTATTCCTATTTATGCATTTAATCTAAAGCAACAGAAATTCAACAGATGAGGAAAAAGATCCTGTGACTGAAACTGACAATTGGAGAATCTGCTCTCCACAAGTAAAGATCTCACGGCATAAAGCTACTGCTAAACAAAGCTCATCTAACTCCAACAGCAGTATCCCTTTCTGACTTCCTGCTTTTGGATTTTGGGAAGCAGGAAGCAGGAAGACATCTGATTCATTAGCAGAAAGCTTTGAAAAGCTTTACCCTACAATATTGTTCATAAAAAAAAAAAAGACATTTCTAACTGTGTCACATTGGAGAGACTTGAGAAACTCGTATAACTGCTCCAGTAACTTCCCCGAGGACACTGGAAATTTCATATTGCTATTTTACACAGTCTGGGCCAAAAAAGTGAATCATTGATCATGATAAATTTTAAAATAAGTTCCCAATTAAAGTTATTTATTACAGCTTGTCTTTTTTTACTTATAGATTTCTTTCTTGTTGATTTAACAGGTTGTCAACAAAGCCACATATCAATTTCTAGGCGGGGGGGGGGGAACCCAAAACCACACGGAAGCATGTTTTATATATTATTTAAAATCCTCTGGAATGACCTTCAAGACCTTTTTCACAAAATACTTCCTATGCCAGAAGCTGAAAACTCTCAGTCAAAGATGAATCAAAGGAATACACTACTTAGGACTGCAAAACAAGCCCTTTATTTCCTGACCCTATCAAACCTGCAGGTAGTCCCTGAAGGTGCCACACCAGCCTGCATTACAGGAAGCCAATAAGTGATAAAAAAAAGAATTGAAAGGATAATGAGGGAAATCAAATGGGCACAGATGACTGTGCTGAGACCACTGAAAGGTGAAGAGGACATTACGCATCCCAGACTACCATTTTAGGCCTATAGACATGTAATTTATTGCATATTGGGCAATAAGTATTGGCTAAATGCTACGTGTTTTTCTGAAGAAAGTGAACAGGGAATAAAACCCAAGGCCCAGTGCACCACCAT
The DNA here is from genome assembly GCA_035584735.1 of Pseudotriccus pelzelni. Lineage (NCBI taxonomy): Eukaryota > Metazoa > Chordata > Aves > Passeriformes > Tyrannidae > Pseudotriccus > Pseudotriccus pelzelni. The sequence goes on along the minus strand of JAWMRA010000130.1, from coordinate 39,596,221 downwards.
ATGTCATATGCCAGCCCACATAACTTCCATTTTTTTATTGCTATTTAAAAAAGAATAGCACTCTATTCAGGCAATAGTTTATGAATTCATTAAATAAATGGTGCCTGTTTTGATATAATTTCCTCACTAATACTAAGAAAGTGCCTACAGTACAGGTCTTAGAAAACATCCTCTTGAATTTACCTCATAAAAGCAATGAAGGAAAGGTGACTAATGACCTGAAAACTAGAAAACAGTGATGACCTGAAGTTTCAACACATCACAGAAACCAAAAATAAACATCAGAAAGTAGACTACAGTAGCAGCAAATCTCAGCTACATAAGCCTAAGAGAAATATTTTTATTTGCCTTACAAACATTGGTAGGCAAAAAAGTCAACACCATCTGCCCAGCTCTCTTTCTAATGTAAAGTTATTCTATGTGGAACAAAGAAAAGATACCAATGGGGAAAATAGTTTTAAACATTCTAAAACTAAAACTAAAGACTTCCTCAAAAGGAGAAAAATTTATTTTTCCAAACCTAAATCTACTCTTGCTTCTGCATAAAAGAGAAGACAGATTTAAACAGAAGACTGAGACTTAGGTTCACACAGTTCTGGGCCTAAGATGCTTTCAAATAGCTGGGCTGCAGTACTCTCCAAATTTTCTAACTTTTTTTTCCCCCTCCTTATAATAAGTAGCTTAGTTGTGGAAACGTAAAAGTGTCAATTCCAGACTCTACAGTTTTGATTCCAATAGTGATGCTTAAGTGCTGAACTGGAGCCAAGTTCAGTCTCTCAGAATCAATGAGGTCCAAAGGGATCTCTTGAGATCATCTAGTCTTAACCCTCTGCTTAAGCACAGCAAGATGCCCAGGATCATAGTATCTCCTTGGATAGACTTCTCATGTCTTTCTAGTGATGGATCTGGAAATCCAACAGTGAGCTTTAGCAATCTGTTAAGAGTCTGGTTACATATCATAGATATCATAGATATCCACTAAAAAAATCCTCCAACACACTCAATTGTGTAAATTGTGAACTAATTCACCTTACTCACTGTACAGAGAGAGCTCTGTTACTACCCTTGTGAGCCTAAAGATAGACATTGAGCTAATGCATTATTTGGACGCTCATCCACACGTACTGTGTTTCCACAAACCTATTCATAGGGCTTGGCCTTCTTGAAACAGTTGTATTTATTTTTTTTTAATTAATTTTAGAGCTATTTATACTTTAGATATACAGGAGTGTCAAACTTTCGGGAAATTTGTTAATGAGCTGATTAACTGGGGGTCTAGTTTTTGAATTTTAAGGCCTGAATGCTTCACACTTGACTCTGCAATATTGTCACTGACCCACTGTCCAATATGGGCAATTTACTTCCTATGCATCACATATTTACTTCATAGTACAAAATGCTTTCCTCATATTTGTAAACATTTAGGGAGATAAAAGTGAAGTGTACTATGTGTGTAGAATATTATCAAAACTGATGAAACTGATATAATGGCATAGTCTTCCTGCAGCAAGAATACCTTGGACCTAATGAATTTATATACTCTGAATTAAAACATCTTGCCTACCTTGTCTGGTATACTCATCTGCTTCTCTGTGGACCAAATCTTTTACCCGGTTTCCATACAGCAACCTAGAGGAATCATGATCAAAAGCTTTCAGGGTTTCACTGGAGCTGTAAGACTTCTGCGTGGGCACTCTGCACTCCTCATTTTCTGCAGAAGAATTTGTATAGCGCCGCTCCTTGTCCCGTCTGCTCTTTGTCAGGGAGCAATAAGGCCTACGTTCCTTCACATCCATACTTCATTCCTTCTCTGTGCACATCAGTCCAGCTTATTTGGAAGTCTTCTCTACATTCAGCTTACATTCACCTATAATAAAATTAGAAAGACAACCACTGATGTGTTACAATGATCTCTAATTGCTGTAATTGCTCCCTAACTGTCTGGAAGAGAAAGAAAGAAAGATCTGCTCAACAATGAGTGAGAAGCACTTCTGTGCATATCTGCAAGACTTCCCAGAGTTCCACGAACAAGCTACCCTGATCTAAACCACAAACAAAGAAATTCTTGTGAACAACAACACAATACTACTGAATTTTATACAACAGATTAGAAGATCAAAAGCAGACCGAGAACTTGGAAGAAGAAAAAAGTAGTTTTTCAGCTTAAGGAATGTGTTACTTGCCTAAATTTAATTGTATGTAAGCTGTTTGCTCTTCTTCTGAGAAGAATGTATGCTTTAAGGACAAATTTGACTTCCTTCTGCTTGTCAGAAATTTGTGGGTTTAATGTTTGGGTTTTTATACTTCTTTTTATACTTTAAGACTTCTGTAACTTTATTGTAATTTCTAATCAAAGAATATTGTTCTCATCAAAAAACGTGAACACATGATTCCATAGCAAGCTACAAAAACATTTTAGGTGATGTCCAGGAAGGTTTCTCCAAGCCAGTATGTTCTATATAAGTTGTGCTAGAAAGTAAGAAAATATTTCATTTGTAAATGACAGAAAATGTTTTTCCTTCCCTCAAGTTTTAAAGGAGTATTACAGTAAGAATCTTAGTTTTATGACTATTTATTTTTCTTTAATATTTCGTTACACTTAGTTTTCAAAACCAGACTTAACCCTTAACCAAAATATCTACACTTCTGACACAAAGAAACAGTGTGTAAATTTTGCTTTTGTTTTTTAAAGAGAAGTGTTAAAATAAAATAAAGAATATAATTTGTATCTTTAAACAGCTAACAAAACATCTAAACAATTTGAATATTTTGCAACTGCACTTTAACTGATACCTTGTTATTTCTTGTTTAATACCTTAATATACTAGGGTTCCCTCCTTTGTCTCAGGGAGAACTTTCTTCTCAGCACTTTCCCTCAATTTCAAGTGCTTAACAGTAGAAAATAAAACCGAGAAAAGCTAAACTAAAAAAAACACACAACTGATTATTTTACTAAGTACTATCAGTCAATTCCTTTGTGAGGTAGAATTAAAATGACAGTTTACAGCCCATACTACATAGCAACAGCAACCTCCATTTACACTCTTTTCAGCAAAAACAAGGTTGCTTTATATCACTGTACTTATTTAAACATATAATATCAAACAAATTAGCTGCTACTTAGATTATTTTAGAGAATATTTACTACAGAACTATAATTCAAGCTTGTGAATGACAGCCAGTCCTTTATCATTCTGTTTTGAAATTTTCCAAAAAAGCTTTTGCATTTCTTGACCTATGTAAATCTCAACTTAGACTAAAAAAAGTAACAAAGACTTTCATTTAAGCTTCTATTTTAATTTTTATTTTCTCTTCTAATTTTATTTTCAAATATTAAGTGGTTAAAAAGAAATTTCTACATGATCAAAAAACATAAAGTTTTATAATAGAACAATTTATTTAATTTATGACTGTTTAGATATCTGCATGCCCACATAGCACACTTTTTTAGGGATCTGAAACACTCAGATTTTAAAATATTTGATTGACTAATCAATGTAAGTTCTTTCCATGTGAAAACCATTTTCTAGACATTTTATAAATTTTGCATTTTATTAACACTAAACTGAATTGTAAATTTAAAAATAATTATTAACAAATACACACAGGAATTCTTTTGCAATGTAAAGACTTTGTGGAAGCATATCTCTCCTTTCATCTAAGCCTTTCAAGACTTTAAAGGGCCACTAATCCTAGCGTCTCTAAACTGCACCACAGGAAAAATGATGTACCCTATTCACCATCCAAGATGAAATAATTTTTTTTCAAGTTTTCAAAATACTTTATAAAGTTAAAAAACCCCAAAAAATCCAAAAAAACCCCCACAACAAACCCCAAACCAATAAATCAAACTTTTAGCACAACACTTTGTTACTATACCAAGCTGAAATCATCAAAGATTTAATCTTTGCTGTAGCATGGAGCAAGTACTGATCTGTTTCCCACAGAAGTCAATGAATACAATAAAGCTTCAAAAAGCAGTTCTCTGAGTTATGTATTGCCTGTCCAGGCAAAGGATGAAAAGGCTAAAAAAATACAAGCTGTTTAATAGTACCACATTATGGAGACACTTTAGCAGTGATTACCCTGCCACAATAATGAAGACTAGTGCGTTTCCTGGGGGGGGGAAAGAAAGAAATCCATTAGCATGTAAGAACCTGATCCTTTTGAATCTGGCATTATACAAAACACCTGTTTAATTTCAGTAACCTTTAACTTTTAAAACTAATAGTATCTCTCAGCAAGTCTCAGGAAACAGTTAACATCTTCAGACTCCTGTCTTTGTTCACCACTGAATTACTACACATATCTAAAAATAAAAGCTCTCTTAAAGATATGTCTACAAATAAATGTTCTCTACCGTGATCAGACAACAAGCACAAAGAGAGAGAGAGCATAAATATATTTGCAGAACACAGAAACAAATATCTGCGTTAATGTTTAAGTCAGAAGTGACAAGTCAAACAAAAGAAGACCTGCAGATGGCCTTGTAAGATCTTAACTTGTCCCATTATAAATCATCACCTTTTTTTTCTAGAAACACCCCCCCACCCCCAAATAAGAGAACTATTTTCAAATATTGAGAAAACTATTGAGAAAACTGTCATTTACTGCATCTGTTCAGCTTCTTTCTTGTAAAGATCACTGTATCTAAAATATTAATAAATTTTCCCACTGAAGCCTTCAGATTTAAATGAACCACTGCTACATAAAATTGAACACATTTTCTTTTTTTCTTCTTCTCTGCTTTCTGTAATATAAAAGCAGCATCTTTGGGGGAGTTACCCAAATGCACAGCAACTAATTTGAAAAATCTGATTAAAGTTTTAAAGGACATAAAATTAAATGTATTTTGTGATGTTATAAAAACACTTCCCTTCATCTGCAAGGAATTTTTGCCCATACGTCAATATTTATGGTCTATCAGATAGCTTCGTTCCAACTAAATTAAGGAATTTTCATGGAGCAATATTTACAAAGCTATTGAACTATTAACTCATACACTCACAAAAGCACGTCAAAACAGCCGTGCTATATAACACTACACGTTATATTGCAGTGCTAACCTAAAATGGCCCGCTTATACTGTAGAAAATCGAAACAGATTTAACTGCTGCATGCCATTACTTCAAGTTTCGGTCTAATACTTTTCAAAGTATAAAAACTGAGGATGCTCATCTGTGTCACTGAGCATTGGGATCTCCCATGACCTTTTCAGTGATCTCTCCAATGTTACCGGCTCCTGGCTGAATTGCACAGGAGGGTGTACGCTAATCACCAGACTGACATGTCAGCTCTTATACAGTCATGCTCATCCCATTTCTTTACATAGCTTAGCTGATTGCAGACTCACACTGTACTTTCCCAGTGTGACTCCAAATTTTAAAAACGGTTCGAAACCATAAAGAGGAGATGCTCATTTTAAAATGAATACTTAAATATTTCTTTCAACCTAATTTAGAAGGAAAGCAAAAAAACCAGAGAAGCAATTCTTGTCATGACCAGATGACTGTGTAAGGGTACGCTGCAGATCTCTGACATCATCAGCACATTTAGCAATATATTTAATTACCAAGTCAGATAAGCTACAGACAATTAATAATTAAAAGAAATACATTATCAGAATTCTTTCTTTTACTTTAAGTGTTGCAGGGACACCAAGTGCCAACACCAAAACTGAGCACAAAGCATATTCACACACAGATGACAAAGCTGACATGGGAGCTTCAATGACTGAAGTCTCAGATACAAAGCTGACTGATGCCCATTAGAAGTTTTACTCTGCATTTAAAATTCCCCAAAACAGCCTTTCATCAATTCCTCTTAATCACCTATTGCAACATGAAATAAGGTCAATGTAGTAAAAAGGAAAAAAAAAACCACACCCAAACCACAGTTACTTACTTTTTTTACAGTAAAAAGCCTCAACACAGAAGTTCGACACTGTCATACAGAAAAGTACAACAGACATAAAGCACAGTATGTATTTTAATTGCCAAGATGTAAAAGAGCCATTAGGGTCATGCTACCGTGTTATCCAAAATACCCAGGTACAACTTTAGCATGCCTGCAGGACTTTTAAAGTATTATGGAAAATTATTGCATTTCATTCAGCAGCTTCAATTCTGAGTACCTCAAGGGGTTATTACAGTTTAGCCAACAGGATGGCAATCGTGCCTAACATACACAGTGCTCCTTCCCCATCTCTCACTCAGAGAGCCTTCTCACAGTATTAACCTGATTCAGTGAACATCAAGGTACCTGACTAAGAAGTCTAAATATACCTCAGTATTTTATGTCCTTTGATATCTAAAAATCTACACAGGCATGAAATAGTAAAGAGGTAAGAAATAGAATGTTTGTTAACAAAAGGAAGAGGTAATTGTATAGAAAAGATTATGTCACTGCTTGGGTTGATTTATGGATCTACTATAGTGTGTTTTGTAGCCCTTTTCAATGTCTATCTTCATTTTAGACATCTCAAAACATACAAAACAAAATTGGAATTAGTTCTGAGAATAATGAGCATCATTAATATATGCAATGCTGGAACAGAAAATATTTTAAAAATGGGAAGATAAAACTTGTACATTCCTTTATTACAGAGGAATAGAGTTTGAAATACTGTTATAAGGAAGGCCAAACAACATCTCTCCTAGCCTCACAAGGAGAAGCAGCAGTAAGGTAAGCAGCATGCTCTTTGGAACAGAGCCCTTCTTTGCTCCCTGAGGCAGCAAAATGGAGCCAGGGAAGGAACTTCGATATTACATCACAAATTTCCCTCCTAACACCTAAGTCTGAAAATTTAGGCATTCCGAAGAATCATAGTATTCCCAGATGCAAAGGCCTTCATTATTATTGAATTCCTATTATGTTTGTTATTAATTACCATTATTACAAATTAACAATTATCACTCTTTTTATGCTGACCACTTAGTACAAGCACAGTCTGAACACTGGCTTAGATGGGGACCAAATCTCCTTTCATGATATATAAACGATATAAACACAGGTACTATAAGAACCTACATAAACATAGGTAGTACAAGAACCCTAAGAGTTCTGGGAGAAGAATCAGGCTTTAACTTTGGTTGGTGCCTACTCTCAGCATTGACAACGGTTGCTGAAAATAGCATCTAAGTAGTGCTGTTCAATAGATACATGACTGCAAGTGCCATTATTTTAACGTAATAATAATTTCATTTGAATCTGTAATTGTTTACAGATTAAACTAATGTAAATATTGCATTAGTTACAAATTGCATTAGGTATAGTACTTGGATGCCTCTTAATACAAAAAGAACAAAGCAAATTCAACTCATACATGCAAACAAGTAGATTAAAAGGCTAAAGTGCAATATGCAAAAATTAAGAAAATCTTCTGTCCACAAAAAAAACTTCACAATTCCCACAACTAATCACCCATAAAACCTATTACAAACAAACACTAAGAAAAACTCAAAAAGCATAAAAGAGTGATGAAATTTCCACTTCAACGGCTGATAAAGTGAGATATGTCAGGAATCAACTGAGCTGGAAAAATGACACTTTGAAGAGGTGCTTAGGATGATCTGTAGCCATGGTATGCCATTAGTCAAACTGATGACTCTTAATACATGGACATTTCAGGTCATCATATCTAGAAACTCACTTCTTAATATAAAAAGTCTGTCTTCCAGCACAGAAACTAGAGAGGATGTATCCCAAGTCAGCCTTCTTAAGGGGGATTGGGAAACAGATGGCCTGTCAGACAGGCAGTTCACAAACTCCTTAAGTCACTAAATAACCCTACATTTTAGAATCAGATTAAGAACAAACAAAAAACCCAAACAAAAAACCACAAGAATAAGGAAGACCAGTAAAAAATGTTTTCTGTTTTTCTGCATGTCAGGAGAACAGAACACTGATATCTACCATCACTACAGGACGTAATGTTAATATAAGCTACTTTACTTAGTCTATCAAAAAATCTTAACTACATTAGAGACAGAATAAACAATGAATAAATGTACTCTATGTTCATTACAGAAGTTTCTTGCAATAAGAGTCAGGCAAATCATCAGGATAAAGAGTTCTGCAGGATCCTGGTTAGTCATAGAGGTTGATGTTCATATAACAATTTTGCTGCCATTGCTTAAAATTGAAATCCTTGAGCATGGGGGGAAGGGGGAAAGAACATGTGTTATCATGCTTTCCCTCACATAAGCAGAAAGAGATAATGCTCCCTTCTGTGACGATGGGAATCAAGGGAGTACTTCTCCGGATGGCATTTTCCTGTGAAGGTACAAAGACCATATAGCAGCATTTGAGATAGAGCTACGGCTATTTCTGTGCCCTGGAAGCCCTCCCACAGCAAGGTTACAAACCTTCTGATGAGAAAATTGAAACTAACCCTGAGCTGGCCATGCACACACACAGCCAAGGGCTGTGATGGCTAGTAAGTCGCCAAACAAGCCCTGCAGAAAAACTGTAACATGAAGGAAAGCAGGGCTGAGACACTGGACCAACTGCTCTGTAAAAAAGAACAGTCTCTTCAGAGGAACTTCCGTATAGGGTTACACTGACATATTCTCTTCCTCCTTTGGAGGAACGGTTTGTAGGAACTGTCATGAACTCTAGTCTTAAGAGGAAGTGTCTGCCTTTAATTTGGGGGATTTGTGTAAGATGTGTTTTATCTCAAAGGGCTGAGAGCTAAGTGATAACGAGAATATGAAGACCGAAAGAGTGTAATAATGTGGTGTGCTCCTGTAGAAAGGATGAGGATGAGAATATGTGATGAAAAGACAGAGAGGCAAAGGAAGTTAAGAGAGCAGAAATGCTGCAGTATAAAGAAAAATTTAATAACAAAACAAGCTCAGGACAGAAGGTAGAGGGAGACAGAATCAGTAGCACTCATTATAGCAACACTTAATGAGACCAAAAAGAGAATAGAGGAAGAGAACAAAAAAAACTTCAGAAAGGGGAAACTTTGTGACTCATTTACTTCAGAGAAAAGTAATGAACTCAGAGAGTCAGCACTGGGTAATTCATTACTCAGCAGCAACTAAAAAAGGCCTAAATACTTCCCTCCACTCATTTAAACTTGAAATTCATCCTTTATGGCATCATCTCCTTTCGTTCCCATCTTCTACACATTATGTCTCCCTCACCACATTCTTACTCAACCTATCTTAATGGTCTTCTAATTTATGCAAGTATAATCCCTTGTCAAATGGTGTCTCCCAAATTTACTTTTGCACTTTCTGAGTTCTTCCACGTAGTCCTCTTTCACTGTGGAACAAAGCCAGAAAAATCTAGGGATTTTTAAAAGAAGTGTGACGGAGAGGCTGACACAAGAACAACACATAGCAAGCTATGAACATCAGCAAAGGTGCTACAGTCCCGAAGTCCCCAGGCATGTACAGCACAGTTGTTTCTGCATTTCTGTTTGGAGAACAAAGCTATCAGTATGTCAGCTTCACCATCTGAACAGGCTGTCGATCATTCAACTCCCTCTTCAACAACTCAGAGTTAATTTCAATCTGACAGTAGTGAGGTTTCAAAAACAATACATCTCTCAAGTCACTATAAGGGAAATGAAATATATTGCATGTGACATGCAAGAGCTGGGCATACAGTCACAAGGCTGAGCTGAAAATGCTATTGTAAAAGTGTCTTGAAATGAAAGGAGGACCTGAGGAAACTGCAACAGGAATGTCATTGAGGACACATGGGAGAGGGAATTAAAAAATAGCCAAAGGTAGGAGCTGAAGCTATGGCTGTGGTGGCATGGCATAGGAGACATGCAGTGTCACCCTTAGTTTCCAAGTACAGATTCTCATAATGAAAACTGAAATTCCACATAAACATGAGACATTCACAAGATTTTTCTTTTCATAATGATCTGACAGGTAACCAGATTTTTCAGTCCGAATCACACTATAATTAGAATCCTGTTGCAGCCTAGAGAATTATTTAGTGACTCATCTTAATAAAGAGTGACTAGGAAGATTTATAAAGCATGCTGCCAATTTTTTTAATGCTCAAGAACTCTGCTTTGTTCAAACTTATCCAGTTGCAGCCCCCCACCTTTCTCAAAAGAGCAACAAATCAAAAGCATGCAGACACAAACAAGAAAAGTCCCAAATATGGAAAATCGCCACAGAAACACAAGTAGTCTATATTCATACTGTCACAACATTCATTTACTGCTCCTAACACAGTAATGTGAAAAATTATTAGCTAATGCCTACATAACATGTAGTAAAGCACTGTTTAGCTTGATTATGTTTACATTAGCAATATCTTCTACTGTATTTAACTCTCGCATCTATTCAGGCTGTATTAGCTGTCATGTGTTCTGTTACTCCCCAAGTTCCTGCTTCCCTCTCTGCACAAGCTGTGTCCTCTTGTCATAACCTCTAATTGTCTCTTCTTCAGCACGATCCAACATCAGCTGACAGTAGAGGCTGGAGGTTGTTTGCCCTGCTGGATCACTTCCTTTCTGCAATCCCTGTTCTAACTCTTTTAGACCATCCCTTCCATTGCATCAGATTTTTAGCTTTACCTTAAAGGTCATACACAACCTTTTTGTCCTGTAATCACACCATTCCATTCTTACCTCCCGGATTTTGTCTCAGATTTCAACAGAACTAAGACTTTGATTAGGGCAAACAAAAGAATAACACATTTTTAAAGTACGTTCTTTGGCTAACTATGTAAGACACAAAATTTCCCACAGTAATCAGCAATTATGTTCAAAGGATCATGTTTCTCTCTGAAAGCGTCTACACAGCCTACTCTGGCATGGCCCTATGTGACTATCAACCAAGATCCTCTCTGTTGACAGTACTTAAAGAACAATTAACCTTTAATAATTCAAAATCTTCTTCAGATACCTGGGGAAGCGGAACAAAGAACTACCTCCTGCCGACCTCCTCTTCCACTGGTGTGTGTTATCTGTAGGTATGGTACCTGGCTGTGCTTCCACATGCCACCAAATTTTGACCATGGGGATGCAGCTGACCTGCTGCTGGCAGAATGCTATGACAGCACCTGACCCACTGAACTCACATCTCAGAGAAACAAGTCTCAATTTGAAATAATGCTTCATTGACAAGTGATCCCAGTTTTGCAAAATAAGCACAAGCTTCTACCGTAAGTACCGAGCAGCTTAACATTATGCTTTTAGGGGGAAGAGAAGTTGCTTCTTTAAATCCTTTAAATTACCACTTAATATAATACTAGAAATTTCTTAGTACAATAATTGATTGAAAATCCTTTCTAATTCAGCAACAGATCTGAAGGTGACCTTTAAAGAATGGGCAATTTCCATCCTTTTAAAATATCTCTTAATAACACAAATGAAAATTTGGTCTCCAAACACATGGACAATTAATCATAACTGAATAATGAAAATATTTCACAGTTATCAACTAATTCCTTTTAGATCCAATAAGAGTTTGTAGTGAAGTTCCATAGTTCAGTTACACCAGAACTAAACAATATGGAATTGTATTTCTTACCAAGTAAGTTTAGCAAGCACAGGTGCAAGACTGAAAGCCAGGAACTCTGCAGGCTTCCACTCATTTATGGGACATGGAAAACACAAGCAGAACAATGAAGAGAATCTTTCCCACAGCGACAGTCAAAATGCCTCAAACAAGTCCATATGGACTACATGGATGGATGAGCAGCCATTTTAATTTCCATCCTGTTTCAAATATTTCTCTTTATTTTTTAATACAAAACACAGCGTGGAACATTAATTTTTTGCATGGTCTTATACCTAAAATGAAACTATTAGTGATTTTCTTACTGTATATTAAAGGACACAAATCTCATTGCAGTATAGGCAATTCCAAGCATTAACTTTTTGCTGACTTGTCTAGGAAACAGAAAGAGAACATGGGATGTATGAAGAGGATCTAGAAGCTGCCTTGATATACACAGTGGAGTAGAGGGACTCATGTCTCTCCTAAAGCAAAGAACTCTATAGCACAGTAGTAAGCCCAAGTTAAAGTTCTTTCCACTACAGTAACTATGTTTAAAAGCATTTAACTTTCAGAAAAAAAAAAAAATATAATTTTCTCCTACTCCTAAGGAGTGGTCCAGGACTGAAGAAATGCAGGCATTACAAAAAGGAGAAAACACCTTACATTTGTACTTGAACTTGGTGGCATCAAAATCTTGTCTCTGTATTTGCATAGCTGAACAACATGTGTAAAAAAGCACAGTACTGAGAGATCCAGTCTGTACTGAAAAGTTCTGCCAGCATAGTTGAATTTACTAGAAGTCATCGCTTAAGCTAGCAAAATTTATTGTGCAGATGCAGTGATGCTGACAGAAGAGTGCACTTTTAAAACCACTGATGTAGATAAGCTCTGAGACTGGAGCCGTTCTGATTAATATCATAGGCTCTTAACGCATCCAGGTGAAAGGATGAGCACAGGCAGCAGGGTGAATGAAGGGGTTCAGACTGCTCAGCTATTATTTCTGGACACACTCATCTTCTGGGGAGGCTTCATTCAGCTGAGAACAATGAATGTGGTACTGCACACCTTCAATTCATACACAGACTGCCTCATACAGCTCGTCCTGCCTCATACACAGCCGTACAAAGCTGTTGGGTAGGATTAGTTATACAAGGTTTTGTCTGTAAGTTAATCAAGGTTTCCAAGAAGCAGGTGTCAGAAAGAAAAATATCTAACATAGGTTATTTGATGGTATTGGGGGAGTTTATATTTCATATGGGGGAACGGGAGAGACAAGGGAAATCTCAGTATCTATATGTCATTCAATCTCCATATAACTTAAGTATATGTAAGCAAAGAATCCTCACACACACACACTCAGCAAGCAGTGCACACACAATCCAGAAAAAACACTAAACAAACCCACAAACACTAAGTAGAGATGTAACAAAGACAGACTTGCACAAAGAGTTTGAAATATACTGATGGAGATTAGAGCAAAGCAAGTAAAAGAGAGATTGAAAAGGTGAAGAGACATTTTATAGCTCTGTGGAATGACTAGACACATAACCATCAGATCTTAATCCACATGCAGCTCTTGTTTCCTTAATGCTTAAAAAGCTTCATTGAATGTTACAAAGTTAGTGAACTGTGAAGGTGAACATATATGTACATATAAAAATAATTTTTATATATAGAAAGAAAAATCACCCATGAAAGACATGTTATGGGAAAAGTATTATTAGAAGTATTCTCTTAAATATAAAGTAAAACCCACTAGTAACTAACCTAAGTCAGCTGCATTGAGAAATGCATATAACTAATCTGACTCCCCTACACCTTCAGCAACTGTATATTCCAAACCACCTAGATGCTGATAATTTGTCTCTTCACAAAATTATGGTAAAAGTGACCAAACCAAGACAACCAGAGAGCACTGGAGGAAGGGGCAAGGCAGGAATGTTCTTATAACTATATAAGTTGAGCTTTTAAATAGTCTCTCTTCCATCTCCCCTGAAGAATAACAGAGGATCCTTCCCCATTAAAAAAAAAAAAAAGGTTGAAGTTTTCAAATTTAGGTTACAAAGCAATTAGTCAAATGTGCAAAGTACCATTGTGAACTTTGAAGCTAGAAAAACATAAGACTGTAATTGCCTCCAAATTCCTTTTATCTATTTATTAAACTAAAATGAAATTTATTATGGAAAACAAAACCAGCACCACTAAAAATAGCGAAATATTGCTAACTATGTACTGCTCTGTATTTCCTAACCTGTTATTCCCTCAGGGCTACGTTCCAGTGTACCTGAGGGAGAAATTAGTATCTTTTGGCACAGGTGCCAGATTTATCAGGAGATGCTGCCTGAGAAATACTGCCTATCAGCAGGTCAAAAGCATTGCTGTGAGGCTACATCTACCGCCTCCTATTTAAGCATTTATTTACCTTTCGCAAAAGCATGTTATCAACAACAAAACCACTAAGGGCTGGTACATGACACTGATTTAAGGGCACTGACTGTCCTGCAGAACTGTTAAATTAGAAATTGTGTCACGGTGATTCAGTAACAGCTATAATATAAGGAACTAATGAAGTAGTACCTTACCTTACCTCACCACGATGTCAGTCCTGAACACTTACGCACACCACTTCAGTCTGTGCCGTGCTTGTGATAGGACACAATACAGTTTCCTTCGAAAGCAATCTGTCAGTCTCAATTTCTGAATCGAACTGAATTTCTGAAACCCTTATCCATAAATCATGAAGCATCTTGGCTTCCTCAAACGAGACATAGTTCAGAGTCGCAAAGTACTGTTTGCAAGAATCCTGGTGATAAAATTCTATAGTCTGGGTTTTCGTGCAACTACAGGAAAAAAAAAGGCTTATGAGTCTTTTCAGGGAGTCTATGTTCTCCCTATTGACTGAAGAGGAAGCAAACTGGATTTGGCAGATGCTTACCAGAAATTAAGCTTAAAATTTACTTAAAAAAAAAAAAAAATCAAATCAAACACCTTTTCTTGTTTTTTTCAAAAAGGAAGATGAAGAGCAATAGCAACTGTAAGAGAGATCCCTTCCCTTTCTCCTCCTTGCAGATGCTCTCATTTAAATAGTCATCCAAGAGGACCAACTCCGTGCTCTGATGCTCCACAACTGAACGGGCTTGAGCACCCCTGGGATCATCCCACACCTCTCCCGCTGAAGCTGGGCCTTGGTGCAGCACACAGGAGGGTCATGAGGCCAGGGGAGCAACAAGGAGTCTGATAGGGTTTGGAGAAGGCAGACAGCACAGTGTTAGCTTATTGCTCGTATCATCTTTGCTTTATCACTGCAGAAAAAAAAAAAAAAGGACCTTTTTATCCAGATTTAAATAAGAAGTTTCTGACCTGCAGCTATGACTTCAGTCTGGTTTTGAGTGCATTTGGTGCTATTGACCTACACAGCTCCCTCAGACAGAAAATAAAAGCCAGATGCACATGATTTCAGAAAGCTTTAATCTAATTGTATATGAAGTAGCACAATAAATACAATTCTTGCCAATGCTGGTGAAAGGCCAGAGGCTTTACACTGACTGGTCAGCACAGGGTCTCGAGAGTGCCTGGGCTTCTCTTGACCCAAGCTGGTTTTAACAGCTGCCAGGTGGTTGAGCAATTATTGCCTGGCCTGAGCCTGAAAATACAGAGGGAATGTCTGACGCCCTGCAGTAATCACCGGGTAACAAGGAGAACTCTTTGTGTCACCTGAGGCTGGGGAAGGCTTTGGAGCAACCCTGAAAACCCAGGCTGGGAATCGATGTGAACAAAGCAGGCTACAATAAAGCACATAAAAATAGCCCCAAGTGGACCATGATCAAGATGCCAGACTCACCATGAACACTCTGTGGTGGAGGGCAGGGAATACTGGTAACTTCATGGAAACAACCCCCACCTCTCGCCATTTTATTTCCACCCTCACAACCCAGAGGGACAACTAACACAAAAAATGGCAGGCACTTGGAAGTTCAATTTGAAAATCTTAAGTTATTTTTAAAGATGCTTTTCTGCATTCCATGGACTATTAGATTGTTCAGACATTAACTGGACTACTAGAAAATTGTTATTTCTTTATCTATGGCATGTGTCCTTTTAAGTTAAGAAGATTCTGAATTGATCAACAAAGTGCACCTTCCCATTGACGAGGGACAGTTTTTAAAAGCAAAGGAGAACTGTAAAAGCTTTGGAAGATTTTAAAAAACATGTTTCCCTGAGAGCTGCAGACTAACTCTCCAGTCACTTTCCACTGCTTTTCCCTCACTCTGTGTGTATGCAAAACCTTTGTCTTTAGTAACATGCAGTAGAGAGTAATGATGATAATGGATGCTGCCACACAAGCTCTCATTTGGGCAATAGCATCTGACTGATGAGTGTTTGTCATTGGACACTAATGACATGTTAAACCATGGCATAATTATTACACTCTGCATCCAACTGCCTGCTTTCCAGACTCATAATAATAAGCATCAATAGACTTCAGAATTTATAAACGAGAAGAAACTTTAAAGAATGTAGTATTAAATTTGATCTACTGAAACAAAAGAACTTTAACCACTGTATCATTAGAAGCTATCTGTTTCGAGGAAACCATAAATAGTCTGTATTTTAAGCAGGCAAAATCAAGAAGAGCCTTACCTTCCACCAAATATCAGTTATAACCAAGACAGTCTTACTGTCTGTCTTTGTTTGCAGTACATTTTGCTACTATGGGAATTGGTTTATTCATTTAGATGGACAGGTAATTTATATATCTAGTAATCATGGTATGGGTTAAAAGATCTGCTTTTTTAACACTGTAACCGACTCATGGAGGTTACTTGCTGAAACAGCAAACCATTTTCACAGAGCTTCTTTGTTCCATTACTGCATGAGACCTGTGACTAATATTAATGTTTATTTCAATACAGATTCTTACAAAAATAAGAAGAAAATATTCTCTTTCTTGATTCTTTGGAATAAATTGCCCTTGCTCCCACAGATCTTAAATACCCATATTCCCAGAGACTGTTTTGTGAAATGAATCCCTTGATGAGCTTCAGAAGCAGGCATTTTACAAAAAACCCAGCTCGTCTCAATACTCTGCTGCTGCCACCGTTGCTAACGATTACAAGCTTCCAGTACTGTGAATAATTCAGAAACTCATCTGTTCCTTTCAGTGTAAAGACAATGTTGAGAGAAAAAGGTCACTTTTTTTTCCTTTTCCAACTGACTTTTCTGTCCCAGCACTGGTCCGATCGCATGATACACCTAGTGTTTGACATGCATCCCCTGACAGCTTCTTAGCAGCAGTTAGTCTGTTTAGCTTAGACTCCAGAAATAATAGGAGCACAAAGGAATGACAAGTTTCAGCGGTTACACACACAGTACCAGGACTCACATTTGCTGTAGCTATTTCAGATACCTGATGTACAGGCCTATGTTTAATTATAAAACAGACAGATGCCAGCATACGTACTGTAACTGGGCAATATGGTAGTGATGCACAGAAACAGTGGTGCTTGAAAAACATTTCTTAAATACAAATATGAGCAGTACAATCATCTGTTTACCAAAGACTAACACTTGAAAATACATCACTCCAAGCCTTTTTGACAAGTCTGTAAATTCAATGCCACTTCTTCTTTAATCTTGTCATTAACAAGTGCACTATTGGGCTGTCAATATATACACATGCAATATAGAGTTTTATGTGAAAATGGTATCTGTCAGAGCAAGACAGACTCATGCAACATAATGTTTCAGGGATTAGTTACTCTTTACTTGAGTATTCTCCTCCCTTCAGTTAAATTATAAACATTTTTTTGCCAACAAATCTTATTTTAAATGCATACGCAAAGCATTTGTATTATAGTGAATGCTTCATCTTCCAAAAAAGAAGAGTTAAAACTTGACATTATAGTGAACTCTAACATGCACCCAATTGAAGGCTGCTTCACTGACCCATAGGTTTGTATTTAACCATGAGGAAGGCTGCAGTATTCTTTGATACTAAAAAAAAATCCTACTTAATACAGCAGAGCATAGTAGGTCTAGCAGGTTGTGGTTTGTAACCTGACATCTTTTCCCCATTTCCTTCTATCTCACCAAATAACTTCAGATATATCACAATGTCAAATTTGGTCTCCCTAGTTTTGCTGAAGGACTTTTCAATGTCTTCATTATTGAGATCAATGAACTCCTCTTTCAGGCTTCAGTAGAAAGAAAAGCAGCACTCTATACTGAAGAGGGTAACCTTTGTCCCAAGTGTTCTTCACTCACAACCACTCAATTTCATAAAAATTAAAAAAACAACCAATCAACAAAAACCCTTGTGTGTGCACTTGCTCATCTGCCATAAATTTTGTTTTAGTACTTTCTTGAGAGAAAATACCACAAATAGATATTTGTCATTCTAACAGCAGGACAAAGTCTCTGTTTCTAATTTCAAAGCTCCCTAAACATCTCAATTCTATACCAACTGTTGGCAGCATGGTGAAGAGTCAAAAGCGGTTATAAACTTCCCACCTTTCACGTACTGCATGTTTGCAATCTCCCACCACACACATTCCGTGCAAAACTGCGAAATACAGAGAGTCATAGCACATTCTGAGTTCTTGATCATTTTGTATGATCACCTCTGCATCTTTCAAAAAAATTTAATTACTACCATGTGTAGTTTTAGACTGTGCCAGGTATCAAAAGATTCTCATAAACATACAGGCTCCTTTGCACAGCTCTAAGGTAGCCAGATATTCTTTAGTGTCTGCTAAAGGGAGCAATTCAAGTACCTATTCTTGAGGTAGAATTTACATATACTCCATATATTCTAAATTATACAGTAATTTTAAGAAAAAGAATTTTTTTCCCCTTCAGTCAGGGAGGCTGCCTGTGTATTTGACAGACAGGAAGAGTACTGTGGATTGTCGGGCTACTGTCCTACCAATTAACAGAGCAGCTACTGCACTTAAAAATGGGAGTAATATGAGCTACTGTTCACGAGAGGCAGCTGCAGGTTCACCTTAGGCACACAACCTGCAGAATCATAGAATCAATCACTTAGGCTTGAGAAAATTTCTAAGATCACTGAGTGCAACTGTTAACCTACTGCCAAGTCCACCACAAATAATAAAATAGTGTAATATCTACATGTCTTTTGAACACCTCCAGGGATGGAAACTCAACCAGTTTCCTGGGCAGTCTGGTTCAGTTCTTGACAACGTTTTTGATGAAGAAATTTGTCCTCATATCCAATCTAAATGCTCCCTCCCCCCAGCATCACTTGAGGCTGCTCCTTCTCATCTTACATGAGTACTGAAGTCTTAGAAATCAGCCAGGGGTTTCTAAGGACAAAATAAACCACCCCTACCCAAAAAGGCCATGACAGAGCAAGACAACCAGCACACAGGAGACATACCTAGAAATTCATACTGTAAATTCAGCAAATTACTGCAGCTATTTAGCTTTTATAAACAAGGGACAAATACGCATAAGGTAAGGCCAATACAGACTACATCCAACCGATCAATAGGCACAGTAACTTCCCACTTTGACCAAGACTTTTAACTAAGACATTGAAATAACTCTTATCCCTCTGTTTTGTCTCAAGCCAGTAACAACCAGTAACATCACTGTGCCCTGTAAAATTGTTCGTGATTTTCCATGTTGGAAAGAGTCAAACGTTTTGGTTTCTCACACTTCTACTGGTAAAGAGTGAAAGAAAACTGAGCAGCAGAGCAAAAGAGACATCTCGTTCAATCTAATTAATTTGTACCAGCATGTTTCACTGTCCATTTCAGAACCCTGTCCTCTGGGCTGCTGAGATGAACACTGATAACCAGTGCTCGTGAACGTGAAACTTTTTGCTGGATTTGCTTACCACCGATAAACTTCATGGCACACCATGAAAAAAAAGGAAGGCAAACAAAAATGTAGAGCTAAGAATTTATCTTCACCTGTAAACAAGGAATTGGTTTAAAGACTACCAGGTACAATTCGTTTATTGTATTACATGCCTCAAAACAATCACTAATGCAAATTATACCAAGAAAAAAATTTTCAATATTTCAAATATTAATGTAAGGCACTATCAATTTTTATACAATTTGTAGTTTTTATATTAAAATTATTGCATGTAAGAAATATATAGAAAATACACACAACTGCCAGAATGAATCAAACCAATTAAAGCATCTCAGTTTAAGGTTCTTTCCTAAATTTTGAATTAACATGAAAACACTGATGAATGATGGAAAACACCTACATGAAAAATTTGCATTGGTACTTGCTTTAAAGTTTGTATGTTCAGTGAATGCATTATCAACATGAAATCTTAAAAAGATATTTATATTTGTTATTTATGAGATTCCCATTGTCTCCTCCTAATATGTTCAAACTGCGAATTGCTTGCCTCTTTATACTAAGATCATTAAGCATTACTGGTAGCAGTAAAAAAACCTGTTCATTAATTTTTATTGGAGGGTGGAGGAGGGAGGAAGAGGGCACTATGGTCCAGGCTCAGAGGAAAACAGCCATTAAATAAAAATGACAACAAATGGATTTTTTGAAGTGTGTACACAGCCATATGCCGCTAAACCTGCTAATACTTACATATATGCTTAATCTTACTACTTTGCAGAGTCTAATGTCTGGAACAAAATCACACACACAGTTTTCAAGGTTGCACACATGTATAAATTAGCCTATCACTGTGAAAAATTTGTCTTGCTCGTCAAATGAATTGCATTCCAGCATTCCAGTTTTAAATAAGCTTTGACAACTCACCTTAGAGCGATTATTCAGAATTTAGAATTTGTGATGAGTATTAAGAAAAGCATTGTTTGTAACACAGTGTATGGATGCTATCTATAATTACCATAGCTGTTTCTTTCATGGCTATTTAATTGCCTCTCCTAATAATTTACAATCCACATGCAGCTGTGCATACTATACAAAAACGTCTTGAACTGCATTGTATGAAAATGTTCAACTCCCCTAATATTTTCATATCTGGCTGTTCAGGTTCATATGGTGCCTCTAAAGAGTCTTCCAAATATCCTTTTTCATGACAACAAAGCAAACCTAATAGACAACACAGATTAAGATTTATGGCAAATTTTCACCTTTTTAGAAGTTATAGTACGAACTACATAAAGAACACATAATAGCAACCTTACTTAGTGTAAAAAATACTTGTCAGTGAAGCTCCACTGGTGCATAATGCTTTGAAACCCATGTTTCAAACAGAGAAAACAATCACAAATCACAACCTTCACTAAAAGATACAACATGTAAAGTATGGCTTGAAGCACTCTCTCGGGAAATGCAAACAATTTAAATATATAAAAATTTATCTTTATGTGCCAAAATAAGTCTGTCTCTCCCGGTCTTGGAATCTTTACCAATTTATACACTTTCTGCACTGATTTTTCTTCCAGCAGGAGCCAGCAGCAACTGCTGGAGGAAACAAAGGGTTTCCCTCCCTTCCTCTATAGCAGGTCAAGGTTTGCTACAACCCAAAAACCCCAAAACCAAGTTTACAGCAAAGGGGCTGCAAGCAATCTCTCTTCCTACAGCTCTTCCCACACAATATACTCTTCTGGTTTCACTGCCAACTACTCAATTTAACTCAGGTAAGGGGGATAAAGATTTCAGGCATAAGTTACAGGCATAGAACCCAATGGATTTGTTAAGAAGGTGTCTTTCATTTAAGGCTGCTGAATTCAGTATCCCTCACTACTTGTCATATAAAGCTTGCTAGTTTACAAAAACATATACCTTCTCATTAGTGGTTTCCAAACTTTCCCTGCAAGGCAAATGGTCTAAATAATCCCATTTTATCATAATCTGAAAAGATTAACACCATGGGTATAGCTACCATGTGTCATACTGGGGGTATGAAGGCAACTTTTAAGGTTTTCTACCAGCTTGGTGAAAATAGAGTTGAAGACAAGACCAGCTACCTGGCCCTGAGTATTGTTGGTAATTGAAAAGATGTAAAGATTTTTTCTTTCATTCAAAATGTTGTGATCAACAAAAAAAGGTTTTACAATGTTTATGTTAGAAGATCCTCTAAGATTATAATATCACCTTAGGAAAATCTACTTCCTACAGACAGCAAGGCTCCTTAAAAAAAAAAAAAAACAGAAAAAAAAACAAGCAAAAAATCCCACAAATAAACAAACAAACCACACACACAAAAAAAAAACCCAACAAAAAAAAACAAAAAAAAACAAACCAACAACAACAACAAAAAAACCAGGAACAGTAAAATACTTACAAGAGGGCACAGGATTTTCTTCATCCCTAGTTTTACAGATATTGCCTTCTAACCCCTCCAAACTGAAAACTATTTCAGAATATTATGGAGTCATAAGAATATAAATATTATAAAAGCACATGCATAGAGACCAACTAGCAGGAAAGTCTGAATTCATCCTGTACAAGAACTTTCTTTTTCATTGACCCAACAATTTGATAACATTTGAAAACAATGTCCTGGAGACATCTGTCAGACCGCTGCATCAGAGACAAAAAGTTAAACTCTTAAACTTCAAAGTAGCTCTGTAGCTTCTTGAATTACAATAATCAAATTCAGCTTTTTAAAGAGTAGTTGTCAAGAAATGGTAAAGGTATGAATGGTCAATTAATGGTAAAGAAATGGTTTGTTTATCTACACATGCACACAAGATATACATATAATATTCCATTGATTCAGTCAAGAATACTGTTTTTACAGCTCTCTCTTTTAGATCTTTCAAGTTTCTAGAAGAAATTTTTTTAACAGAAGTAAAAGGAGACATTTGATATGGTTCCTTGAAAGACAGGATCCAAAAATCTAAATTGCTGTGATGTAACAGGGAAAATACTCCCAAAGAGAAACTAACAGACAGGTAATAGCAAAATAGTGTACAAATAAATGCTTCCTCTATGGAGAAAGGTCCCACTGAGAATTGTGCTGAAAAACTAATAAAACATGGGAAAAAAAATAATTAATTGAGACTGAAGATATAACAATTCACTGTCCCTTACAACTAAAGAAATAGACATTTCTTCATATCTCTTCACATATGTGCACAGAAGGAAACAGGACACTAAACCAGCTGAATGCTTGGTCTGACGAGTATGTTTGTTCTTACACTTTTATTTTAGAAAATCCCAGTAGCACAAGCTGCAGCATTTAATTCAAACTACCAAAAGGCCACTGCCAGAAGTGGTATCCACTCCCTTCTACTCAATCATACTTTGCAGTGCTGTATGCCAGGATGAGCTAGAAAATCAGCCAACTGATTTTGCTGGGTTTCTTTTTCATGAGTCCACAGAGGCAGTATGTGAGGGAAAAAACCCCACTGGCTTCACACATGCACTTAAAATAAGGTTCTATCCTATGGAGAGTTGTAAGTTACGCAAGTAGCAAGAAGGTGGTTGGGGAAAAAACATCTGGAAAATGGAAAATTTCATAACTTTGACCTCACTTTAAGTAGATCAGAAACACCGTTTTTGAAAGCTTCTCAACTCATACAGGTTCACACTGGGTCAGTGAGCTGAAGCATCTCACCATGCTTAGTCCCAGAGCTGCTGTGCAGAGTGAAAGAAATGGCACAGCCCAGAGAAGGGTATCTTTTGGTGGTGACGAGTTATTTAGGTTGTCTCCATTCTCTTACATACCACTGTATACAACAGAACAAACATGGTTAAATATTCTATTAAGACTATTAATAATAGTTACAAAACACTCATTTTTCTGGATAAAATCAGGAAAACTGATGAAGACTCAGGATGTAACTGAAGAAAGTTTGAAAACCTATTGGTAAGTGAAGATTATTCATGTTCAGACAGTGCTTTGTTTAGGTTGAAAAGCACATTTATCTAACACACAATGTTGCTGGTTTACAATCGTGTAGTGCACACTATTTGAGGCATACAGAATAAAAATAGCTATCATACCCACTAAAAAAATATTTCCATCTCCACACTTCCAAACCAAAGTCTACTGCTTGCAACTTCTTCATAATAGCTGACTCTTCAAATCTAACCGTGTTTTGTTTCAAGTATTGTATACTTATCAAATCTTATGTTCACAAATACTGTCTTAAAGAAATCACTTCCATATTATACATTTTTATTTATCTGTAAAGTTGAGAATTTTACAAGGAATGTATTGATTCCAAGATAATAATAAATGGGAGCTGTGTTATCTACGTAGATTTTCCTCAGAAAAAGGATCAAGTGATAAAGTACTGTTGTGATTTGTAAAGGTCACATGCTGGCAGGTAAAATCAATCTTAATTTTGAGAATGGTGTAAGAATAAAAAAAAAAATTCAATTTCTAAGTGCTATATTCTTAGGAATGCCTAGCTTGAAAGAGCCAATCATAGCCATAGGTCTAAGTAAGATATTTTGATGAATTCACTGTATTAATTACTGTTTCTAAGACAGAAAACAGTGCTGTGAAATGTCTGTTTGCAGCAAAGTGAACTTTCTGCTCAGATACATTCTATCTCCCCATCTACCCTAGCTTCAATATTTTTTCCAGTATTGTGTTATTTTTATTACTAATAGAAAATTGCTCACACTAAACAAAACACCACACACACACACACACACACACACAATCAAGTAATTCAACCAAAATCTATTTGCATTTGGATTTAATCTATTTAACAATATTCGGTAAAGTGCATCTTGGACTTTGGAGAGAGCTTTTAAAACCAAATCTTTAAGCCTAAAAAAGAAATTCATTGCAAGATAACTGAAGGACAGAGGACTGGTCTATTTCCTTTGCCCTGCCTAAATATGTTTCAAGTAGAAATGCCATTGAAGCTGACATATAGAAGACTGTTGTTTAAGAAATACATGTGTTCTGTCCCTCTGAAATGAACAGTTCTCAGATTTGGGGGCCAAGTAGATTTTTACCAATGTGAAAAGTATTAGTTCTAGTTTCTTCTCAGAAGAACACTCATCTGAAGCAAAACCTCTTCTGAGATGTCTATTTTGTATGAACAATCTAGCAAAATACTCACATTACTTCGGTCTCTAGGCAATGGATGCCTAGACAGACTAAGTGAGAAACACTGCATATTTATTTTTGCGATTTCCTCAAACTTACAGATTGTTCCATTAGTTTTGCTATTCTTCATTAATAAATACACTAGAAATATTCTATCACTAGGGCTATTGCTACATTTATATTCTGTATGAAGCCTGCTGAGGAGTCTGTGTGAGTCTCTTGCATATGACTTACACCAAGCATGGCAGCAAGAGAGCACAAAGAAAAAAAACCCTTATGAATGTCTAATAGCATAACTATGAAAAACGAATATCTTCCAAGTTCCTTACCCTTTAATAGAAGTTTTATGCCTTCTAGGAAAAAAAAAATAATCTTCTCAATACCAATACAAAGTTACTGATCCTGGTCACAAGCAGGCAGCAAGAACACTAAGATTACTGGCATCTTCTTGTCCGGACTGGAGAAAGTTTATCCCTCTTACTTACTTGCAGATCCCAGATGCCGGGTGTGGATGCCAGCCACATCAGCCTCCACCAGCACGTCACAGCCACTTAGCACTTTTAACTTTGCGAAAGTGAAAAACATTGAGGTGTCTTTTGCTAAGAGTGCTCCAAGTAACACCTGCCAAAGGCTGAGCACTGTTGTGAGCACAGCTGCTGGACACTTCTACAGTGATACTGTTTATGACAGCATCTTCCAGCAGATGGAAACACACGCAACATACACAGCTGCTAGCTGTAGGAAAATCTCTCGCCCGCGCAGTAGAAAGTGAAGCACAGCAGCGGCTTCGCTAGAGCTGAGAAGACTGCTTACGCTACTGATGACAAAGTGATGGCAAGTAGCAAAGCTTGGTACTTGCAACCCTGCCACCTACAAACCAGGAGACGGGAGAGCATGTTCCCAAAGACAGAGCACACACTAGTTATGAATGAGCAAGGCAGGTAGCCAAGGAAGCTGAGCATTCAGCATCTAAGTCTGACAGTAAGAGGGGGCTACCTTGATGTGTATGATGTGCTGCCTCGACTGTCAGAGCAACCATCTTAGGGAAAGAGCAAGAATGAAGAATTAGGAGAGAAAAGAACTTGCGTTTCCACAAGTACAAGCCAGAAACTCAGCAACTGGGAGAGGAAGGGGTGAGGATCTAGTTCAGAAACAAAAAAGGGCTGTCATCAAGCAACAGAAATCAATTTCTATTAAAAGAGAAGGGAGGTGTTCAGCTAACCACAGTCCACTTCCTCTAGATGAGTATTCACATGTATAACATCCCATTCTAAATCAACAGTAAGAACAGAATAAAACGTGGGTTTTTTTCCCTTACACCAAAATGTCAAGTCAACATAAAACAATATTCCAGATTAAAATAAGAAACTAACTCGTAGATCATAACTAAGTCATATATCAAACCTAAAATTTTATTTCTACAAGTCACTATTACGGTAAGCTTAATGAAATAATAAATATATGCGTACACTGACAGAGGCACCACAATTTCATACTCTGATTAAGCCATAAATTTTTGATTCCCAACTCCTATTCCAACATAGCTCTTCAGGATATCTTATTATTTTTGTCTTTATATCTAAATGATAAAGAAATTATCATTAGAACCTTGCAAAATCTCTATTAAAGATGCTTAAACTACATTTCCATTTAAAAGGAGAACATTCATTCTGCAACTCAGAAGACTGATCCCAACAATAACTTCTCCTAACAATTACTTGCCTGCACTATGGCTCCTAAGAAGATACTAAATTACATCTGAAAAAAACCTCTCCAGATCTCTGCATACTCCTAAAGTATTGAAATACTATATGTGATAGACAAAATATTAAAGTAGGAAAGTGTTTCAGCAAAAAATGAAATTTTAAACTTTCAAATAAATAGAAGACTTTAAGGTCATCTGGGTAAAAATTTGTCTTTTGTACTTGAAAATTTGCCAACATTTTGTAACTGTTTAGACAGAATTAACTTCAAAACATAATACCTTTCAGAGCTACTCCCTGCTCAGTCAGTGAAGTCTAACTGAATTTGTCACGACGTGTAAACACCAATTTGGAAGGAACTGGTTTTCCTTAGCTCACATTTGAAGTTAAAACATTTTGACTGAAACAAACACAAGCCTCCAAATAGGCTCTGACCTTTGCATAACTGATCACCTCTTTTCAAGTTCTGCAGCTGTAGCCAGCAACAACACGGTAATGAAAAATTTGCCTGCATTCAACAATCTCCAAAGTGCCTTAACCCTTGACATTTAGAAAAAAAACCCCACACTTTCTTCGGCTGGAATCTGATGGTCGGAACATTATATCAGCTCTACAGATGATGAGAGATGGGGAGAGCTGAAACGCTGTCAATATAGGTAAGACTCAAGTTCAGAGCTAGAGCTGTTGTTGCAAATAACCTCTGCGGCTATCACACAGCAACACAGCTTGAGAATTGCCCCCTTGCCTCTTGCACCTTGCTAGTGGTGCAAGCTGGCAGCTTCCACTGCACTGCATACAGGCAATACATCTTGTTTCCACAAAAAGCATCAGCTTCTAGCTCTCACCAGTCCCTTAAAAATACCTCTTGGTCAGGCAGACTGACTCTTTGAATGCAAATGCAAGCTGGGAATTAATTTTAAATTAGAGAAGACACTGAAAAGGGTTACAAATCAGTGCAAAAAGTAGTCATGAGGAGTCTGTAGACTGGATCTCAAATAGTCTTTGATACTGGAACAAATTAAAGCTGTTTACAAAATACTCGCTTTTCGTCTTAGGTCTAAAAGATACCTGCAGCAGTAATGCAGAGATCATCTCGAGCAAAGAAACTTCAAGGGTGAAAACAGGTGCAGTAAACATTGATTTAAAGCCGAAACAAGATCAGCTGTAGGCTAAATTGTGAATAGTCACTGCAGTAGCCATTAAAGCAGGCTTCGTAGGCTGTTCAGTGAGCAAAACATGCATAAGTCTTACCAGACTGTTCCAGCAAAATGTCTACAACTTCAGAAGTGCTTATATGGAACAGAAAAATAAAGAACACTTGCATCCTGCCCCAAGTGGATTCACGTATCTTGAAACTTTATACAGAGAAACGTAGAAGCAGTAGGTTATAAGTGCTTTATATTCTTAGCCACTAGACCTCTAGAACTGGCACTTTTTAAAGTCTGCTTAAATGGGTCAACAAGCCTCAGCATTGGACTTGGTAATGTAGAAATACTCTTAATAGCCATCACAGCACAGGGAGTTTGGTTTCTTGTTACTCTGCAAAAGCTGAAGGACTGTATGCAATGTCATGTATGAATCACAGTAAATATACATACACTTGAAAATATAAACAATGAAAACAAATGCAAACAACTTCAAAATTAAGTTTTAAGAAAATTATTCACCCAAATAGCATGACAGCCTAAAAATTATTTTCAAGCAATACGTATTACTCAAGAGCTCCTATGAAAATACCTTTTACTTGTGTAACTAAAATTGGCGCTAAAATGAAAGGAAAACACCGAAAGCAAAATATGAGAGAGCATATTGATCCCTGAATTTATTTGGAAACCAGCCAAGTTATAGAATAGTCAGAAGAAGAATGAATGCTACTTTCATATGCTGGAAATACAGAGACAAAGAAGTGATAGAGAAAAATGAAACTGCCAAGACAGGAAATTCAGACCACAAGGTACTAAAAAAATTGCCAGTGTTATATATATATTAAATCATATTTGCAGGTAGAGGAAAAGTATCAGCTGAGAAGTTCAGGATCAAACATGCTACCAAGGTTATTCACAGAAAGTCTAAATAGCAACTATACAAGAAGAAGAGTTGATTTGTCCTCAGGAGAAACACATCCATGCGAAATATTTAGAGGGAAAGTCAACACCAGCAGGCAAAGAGAACAGAGAAGAGTCATTAAAGGTGTCAAGAAATATGTACAGCTGAAAATCACGAGCACAGAACTGTCAGTTAGCAGCATAATTTAGACACAGTATATAAGAAAGAGCAAATGGCCAAGAAACGACCCTTGTGAGAGGGACTCGAGAGAGCAAGGGTCTTGTCACATAAGAAATGAACAAATACACACCTTCTTTTATTTTTTAAGAGATGTGTAGAAAAATGTCCACAATAAAAGGATAGGGCAGGCAGTTAGATGAAAGATTTGTAAAAATATAGTGCTTATATAAGGAGAAGAAAATGAAAGAAATTATACTTGCACACAAAGACTGCACAGAGTTCCTTACAGCAGTCATCATTATTATGACTTAGGTCAATCTCAAATGTAATTTCTTATAACTAAGGTCTAACACTGACTATATGCTTTTCACTACCAAACAATTCACAATAAAAATGCTCCTTAGCTGAAGGACTTTATATCAGGCCTTTTACTGACATGACATTTAAAAACTTTTATGAACTAAACAATCTAAGCTAACTGTTAGAAAACAAAACAGCAGGTAGGCTAGCTCACCCCAGGTACTGTGTGCATTTACCCATTTATTTAAATTACCTAACTAGATAGAATTGTAAAGCGAAAATACCACTTGTCAGCACATATCAACTATAATTGGTGCTGCACATTTCATAAATAAACCAAAACTGAAGACCCTATAAGCATCTGACTAAACTGCAACTCAGTCCATACCTAAGTTTCTTCTCAGAGCCAGAACAGTTTCTAGATCATCTCCTTGCTTCTCTCAAACTGAAGATTTGACAGAACATGCATAATATCTGGAAAAAAATTAATTGTCATCACAGGAAACACTTATGATATAAATGGTTAATAAACATATATATATAAACATATATATTAGTAAAATGATATAACAGTAAAAAATGGGTAACGAGAAAACAAAATGACATTATCAATGTCACACATATCAGTGTACTCAAAACTATTTAAAACAGTAGGACAATACTAATTGTTTTGTTAAGAAAGAAGTCTTAACTAATTGCAAATTTTTATAACTTTTTGGTTTTTTACTTTGTAGATATTGGTCAAATATCAGGGGATTAAATCTAAGCCTGGAAAACAAATCTATGTTCTAAGCTTCAAGTAATTCAGATGACATCTATTTATGGCCTATGAATATTTGTTACATCCTTCACACAGGTTGGAGGTGAAAAAGGGGGAGTCCTCTCCAGTCTTCCAGTTCTTACAGGAATTATGCAGAGGCCGTCTTAACAAGTGGGCTTGTAAATCTAAAAAGTCCTGCATCCTTTTGCCAAAACTTTGTCTTCCAAAAAAAAAAAAAAAAAAAAAAAGAAAATAGAGTAGCAGAAGCTCCCTTTTATTACTGAGATCAGGAAAACTGGAATAAAAAAAGGAAACCTAGGAAGAGGAAAGAATAAATGAAGACTTAAATGTTTTAAATCACAATAATGCATCATATGCACATCATTACAGAGCACATAAAAACATAACATCTTAATATGATTACATTTAAGTGTTCTATAAGGATGTGCATACCATATCTTGTGATTCAAAACATTTTATTTCCATTGAAGCAGCTCTACAGCTTTAAAACCTGCTGCAATTTTACATGTCTGCTACCTCTTACATTCTTCAACATCAAATGAGTCTGCCAAATATTTACTTACTAAGAAACTTGGCAGAACTTGCAGGCCCTGATTTTATTATAGGATTGTAACTATATACAAGTTACCAGACCTTCTGCTTAGAATCACAACATCAAGAACTAGAGTAATCTTAAGCAAAGGTTTTGTTCAATTGAGTTTTCTCTGTCTAAACTCCTCAGCTTAAAAATCTTGATGCTTTGAAGCATCCAAAAATTGCTAACACTCAGTACACAAAACACATCTCTGTTGCACTGTCAGACTAAGACTCGGTGGACAAATCAGAAATACAAATGTTGCAGAAATACAGATGTTTATATTTCACAGGACAGATTTCTAGCCCAGCTTCAATTGGTAAAGACAAACATATGCTGAGTACTTATGCAAGAATCTAACACATAAATAAATGTTTAAGTGCATACACCATACACGATATACATACCTACAAGTTACATATGTAGCTATTCAGACATAATACTCTAAGAAACCTTGCAGTAGAGGTAGATAAACTCAAGATGCATGAATGAATATTGCTTATTTTCAAGTTTTAAACAGGTTTCCAAGCCAAGCATGAAACTGGGAGTGCCACATATTGCTCTGAAAACACTGAATAAACCAGCAAAAGGAAGAAAGTTTGTTAAAAACATAGATAGTGTCATACGCCACAAGTGGGGAAGTAGCTTTGGCAGTGTTTGAAAACCAGTAGCATAACCACCGAAAAAAACCAACCCTGCAAAACCCCAAAAGTTTCTTTTTGTCAAATACTATTTCAAGTCAGCTGATCTTGAGAAATCAAAAGAATAGCTCCATTATCTGTCATTCTCTAATGACAATGGAGAAAGAAATTCAGGATCAGTTTATTTATCACTAGCGATAACTCAGCAAACCTACACCAATGTAAGTGCAGCGTTAAGTGTTAACAACTGTTTCATTTTCAAATTGAAATGGCTAGTGCAGAACAGATGAAAGAATGCATCTAGCATTTTTTCATGGATATTTTTCACAGTATTTCTTGGTAAAGAAAATGCCTGCATAACATATATAACTTTGCTACTCATATACCACAATTCTCCAGTTTCCTTTCAGGCACAGAAATGTTTGACTATGGAATCTGGTTTTTTTTGAGACAAAGACATCGAAGAGTCTCCTCTTCCATGAAAAGGGCTTGAAGAAAACCATGAACAGCAGAGATATCCCCCTCACATCTTCTCTTCATCTCTGCCAATGATTTTCATGAAGCCATGCGAGTAAATAAATGACCTGTCCAGATGGGCATTCCCTGTTTTTTGGGCTACTGACCTGCACTTCTGTAAAATGACCTGGTGCTAAACCCTTCCTTGCTTCCTCCATGTCAAGTCCTGTGGTTGCAGAGTGCCATTCATGCTGCAGAACCAGAGGTGTACAGGAACAAGCTCAGCCAAGCACTCCCAAACACAGTGGCTCTGCTCTCACAACATGCAGCACATGGACCGGCAGTGTGAATCGAGCACTGGTACTGGCTCACTACAAACACACGGATTTCGGCTGCAGACATGAATTAGTCAGATTTATGGAAAACTGAAGAAACTGAAGCCCATTATCTTCCATCCTTCCCAGTAAAAGAACATATATCAATATGGGAAGGACAACTAAGCAGTCACCTGAAATACAACTCATCTTTCGCTTTCCATTGCTCCCTGCGGAAGAAAAGCAAGTTATACTTCAGTCCTAAAAGTTTGGAGGGATTTCACAGATATTTGTGTTCTTTCAGTTTGTTTAGTGTTTGTTTTTCATAAGAAAAAACTTTTCATCATGAGAAACTAGTAAGTTGATGGCAAGATAATTCTATTTGAATATCACAACAGTATTTTAGTTGGTAGACTGTCAGCCTTCATAAATTAAAGTTACTCAGAGAGGATAACTAGCTTAAAAAAATAAATACATTAGTAAGAAACAAACAGTCAATCACAGAGAAATAAAACAGAGGCTAAGAAGAGGATGATACTTTCAAGGGAGGCAAGCAATCCATAGAAAGAATCTCCTTTATGTATACCTACATTTGCCAGAAAGCATGGAACTAATTATTGTTCCAATATACATAATGTATTCAGAGACCTCAAATAACAGACATTACCTGGCATTTTGAGCCCAGTTGTTGCAGTATACTGCTTGTAAGCATAAATGTTCATATTATGAAACAGGCAGATGGTCTGCTTCACCAGAAACATTACAGTCTGACATTTGTTATCAATTGTACTGACTTAATACTAATGAGAGTAAATGGAGACAGATTTGCAAAAATCTGTCTCAGGAAGATATATGTGTGCCTTTAAAAATGTTTTACTTCAGATATATCATGCTATGGTACAAGGAGGAATAATGATATACTGTAATGTACAGCACTACTCTGACATTTTGCAGAGTTTTAAAGCCAGTAACCAAAACCTACAAGAGAATAAATTTATTCAGGAAAAGAAGCAGAGGTGATGTTTCAGGAACTCTGCCATAGCAGCAAAGAAATCAAGATTAAACTTATTTTTTATGATATTATAAAATACCATTATACCCATTACTGAGACTTTTGTTCACAAGTACAGCAATTCTAAGATAAGCACAGAAAGGGTAAGTTACATTTGTTCTTCAAATGCCGAAGTGCTGTGCTCTTAGTCGGTGTGTCCCTGCTGATCACAGGGTCACTGCAGGCAGGGAAAAGAAGAAAGAGCCACCAGCTCCCTCCAGCATGATGAACTACCAGGAAGCCAGGATGGGTTAATCAGCACAGCCTGCCCCATCACAGTCACTGGCTGCATTATGAACGATGGTATAAATCCAAAATCCAAACTGACAAACATTAAGCAAGGGGCACAAATACCAGTGCTTTCTCAAGCCTAACACTTCTCCTAGACTTGTTCTTCTCCATGCAATTGCTTCAGGTCTTAAGAATCATTGAGGCTGGCTATGTTGCTTATAATGATGAAGTAGTGGAAATGTTCCTTCTAAGCCAGTGTCTGGTCATCAGCATTTCTGTGAAGTGACCACATCAGATTTCTGCTGTTATGAAATATGATAAAGGATACCGAATCTTAAAAGCATCTTTTCAAATATAAATTAACAAAAAACACTGTGCTCTTGCAAAAAGGTGCTGAAAGATGATGAAGGCACTATTTTAAAATTCATTCTTATAGCTAAATATGGTGCAGTCTTAATACCAAAGCACTGGGGCAGGCCATTCAGGGAACTCCTGACCCTCAACTAAACGCAAACAATTGATTAGAAATGCAATGGTCTCCGCAGTATAAGCACTCCTTGTCTAGCAGGACACGCCAAGGCACAGACACAGAGCCTCTACAACAAACCAACACCACAAAAGCCCCTTGCTTGTTTTGCTCTCTTCAGATACTTTCCGTCCTGTTTAGTTTCTTCAGCAACACCATAGTGGGATCAATTATATAGCAATTTGTTACTCTCATTAGTTACACAACATCAGTTCCATGAAGATTTCCAAGTTTATTCATATTACTCTGAGCACAAGCACAATATAAGACTGAGGTGTAACAACACAGCATTAGGTTACAATTTGATTGCTTCATTTCAATTTATGTCCGACACCAAAACTTGAGAACCGATTTGGACAGACTAATAGTGAACATCTGGATTTCTTCTTTTATAGCCAGAACTGTAAATATGACTATTGAGTCGTTTACTATTTCACCAAAAGCCAAAGCCTGTCTATTATCCAAGAATAGAATATTAGGGGCTTTATTATGAAGCAAAAATTTATTTGTTTCTAACCATCCATATACTATAACAAATGAATATAGCCAAAAAAGAGGTGTTTAAAATAAGTCTTTTAACCTAACTTGTCTATAGGCTATTGATAGAAAACATATGTAATTGTATTTTTCATTGCTTGGAAAAACTGATTTTGGCTAAGATTTCCAGACCCTATGTACTGAAAGGCAGGCATTAATATTATATTTTCCCAATTTTGTAGCATTTTATAGCAAAGATATGGTCATTGCCAGCAACTTCTAAAGTAAGATTAAACCCAAGATTCTATTCCTTGCACAGATTGCTGTATTAGCGTACTGCAAAAAATATGTACTGTACTTCAAGCTGACACAAAAATGCCTCTGGTATAAAGTAAAGAAAATTTAAAGTAAAGTCAGCTGTACATCTGCAACAACTTTCTCTGAAGCTTCTACACTGAAACACAAAACACAAATTAACTGTCATGTTTAAGCAATTATCTTCTATCAAAATGATCAAAAAAACTAATTTACGCAAGAGATACAGTAGATGCATTTCCAATTCCCCCTCTAGCTTCCCTAAGAAAGTGTAACTGATCTAAACAAACACAGTCAATCATTTGCAGGGTGACAAGAGCGTTTTTAAAAAATTATTATTTATTCTTAAGTAAATGGAAGAAGTGTGATCTTGCCTATAAGGAAGATACTGAAAATATACAAAGTATGTCAGTGAATGTTTCATTATCTAGGGGTGTCATCCAGATCAATATCCTACTTTTCACTATTATAAGCTTTTTCTCACAGAAAACTGATAGCACAAACAGATACTACTCAATTTTCCAAACAAGCTTTTAACAGGGTAAAGAACGACCTAAGTGGAGAGAACAAATTTTGTATTCAGTCTCCTGAATTTGCCTCTTGTGACCTTGAGCAAGATGTCTGCTCCTATCTCATGAACACTAGCATGTAGAACAGGAGCAACATCAAGTGCCCAGGTTCCTACTCAAAACATATAAGCAAATCAGTGTCATTTAGCATGGGCAGAGGAGACTGGACAGCATGGACAACGCGGATAGAGGGGAAACAATAATTTTCCTCACCCCCTTCATTCTTTCAAGACACTCTTGTGGATCTAGAGCAGTGGAAATTTCTACTCAATTTGTTTTTTTAAAGTACAGGACTGCATCTTATTTGTCCAATTTTAATACTTTCAAGTTACTTGCTGCAATAAATTAATATACTTACACACATATACTTCATATATTCTCTCTCTCTTCTGTATGCAATATGCAAATTGCACTAAAATCTATTGCAAATACCAGAGTCTAATTTTGAAGAATGACTAGAAAACATAATATACAAAAGAACAAAGTCTTTTTGTTACTAAAAATATCTCTTCTGGAGATATGAACTCCTTTTTCTGTTGTTTTTTTGTTTGGTTGGTTTTGGTTTTTTTCATTTTCCCTCATCCTTTCATGCATACAATTGCATAGCCTTGTATTAGCATTGGTATTGAACCCACAGGTTTTTGACTAAGCAACAGAATGGATAATTTCTATTCCAAAATTCAGAAAATTAAACTATCTGTAAATTATTTCTTTTAAATTGAATTAGGCACTTAAGCACTGTCATATGTGAGACAGTAAATATATACTTTTTTTTTATTGCTAAAGAAACACAACAAGTTTTTGCCTTTTTTTTTATATCAAAACAAAACAAACCCCACCAATTCCACCACCTCCTGCTGTCACTGTCCTTATGAAGCCGTGATTTGCAAATCCGAAGAGCAATTATCTTGGATCAGACAGAAGCGACTGATGTAGTGATGTATGAAAACTATGACGACCCAGTGCATCATTTTATATACCTTCAGCTTTGGTTTTGGTTAGAAGCTACAGCAAGACAATATTAAAATAGGTTGTCTTCTCTAGAAACTAAAGTAAAAACAAAACTCTCTAAGAGTCATAACAAATTTTACTTAGTAAACAGTTAAGAGACAAAAATCTTTAATATGAAACCCACTTTGTTTCCTATAGAGACACAAAATCTATTGCTAAAACCTGAATGGTAGACAGTCCTTTTCAGAAAACCTGAATCCATTTGTTTTAATATTGAGATACACTTGAACCACCTTCCTTGGAGACATGCACATTAGCAGCATACAAATTAGCAGCATGTGGGTACTTGAACCAGTGCTTGCAAATCTGGGCGTAAGCATGCACAGTAGCTACTGCTTTGCACAGACAACAGCACTTCCCTCCACAAGCTCTAAGAACTTCCCTCAGCTCTCAAGGCTGTTTGAAGAAAAATGTACCTGGAAGGAGATGGTTCTGGTAAAACAACAGTTAAAAGTTCTGAGGTAGGAAATAAGAAGTTTCCATAGACTTCTTAGACTTCTTCACACTTCACTGACTAAATACATAGCAAATCAGTTATGACAATTTGTGGTTAACTTTCACTACATTCACAAAATACAGAGGTTCAATTTTGAAATTTGATCAATACTTACACCATCTTACATACCAAGTTAATTGGTAAAAATGCTGCAATATATTCTTTGAGACTGCTCTGAGGAACTATTTAAGTATTTGTTACCCAATGTGAATAAATCTGCTGTTTGCGAATACTGATGATGGTTAATGGAAGTATTACGTTATTAGAAGGGTTTCAAAGTGACTTACATCAGCATGTAAACAAGATAAAAATAGAACTAAAAATATCGCACTGAAACCATGAACGCGTAATTTAGATGCACACGCAAAATGCAAAGTCCTTTTCCTCTCAAAAAGAGAAATATTAAAACACATAAGTCACATACAGAAAAGCAGCTTTAACAACGAAGTGACTGCTGTGTAGCTTTGTGGCAGTAAATAGATATCACAAGCACATACTCTTAAAAGGCCACTATTTAAAATTTTGCTATATTATTTTACAAAGAACATCTAGCATTCTTACTTATGCATGAGGTCTGCAGAATCAATGTTGCGAACAAAAAGCTAATAAAAATCTGAGCAAAGACAGCTGAAGTCAATTGTACATTTAATATATTCTTTAATTAAGACCTATTGCCTATTTTATCACCTATGATTCTGGCAAAACTCTGCAATTTGCACAATAGCAGCACGTGCACATCAACCACTGTCATCTTCTAAACCAGAAATGTGCAAGCATTACACCACGAATCCAGACCTGAAAACTGTTTCTGATGCAACAGTCACTTTTTGCTCAAGTACTCATCTTCTCCCAGCAAAAACACCATAAAAACTTAAAGAGGCCAGACAAACACTGCTCTTTCTCCTCTTGTGTACTCCTGCTCTTCTCCTGTACTGCTGACCTTAAGCAGTTACCAATGACATTCAGGCGCATAATTCAGGTTTCCATACAAAATCAATTCGGAGTCGTGGTAGCTGGATTTCTACTGTTTAGCTCTTATTCTCTTCTTTACAACCAGAGCTAGGCATCACTACCAAAGGCATTTCATCTTTACTCATACAAGCTAGAAAATGTCATATTATCATACTGAAACTTGGATCTTGTGGAGAATGCAAAGTAAAAATTCAGTCAAGGGTAGAGAAGCAGAACAAGACAGTAATTGTTGACACACATATACATATAAATTCGCCACCCAAATCTGAATGCAGTGGTGAAAAGCAGATGAAGGAAATAGAAAATAAATCAATTACTGCACAGGAAAGAAGTGCACCTTGGGAATAAGGACTATGGAAAACAAGCTCACTAAAGCTGCCAGCAACTGTCTGAATATATTTTTTTCTTTTCACATTACAAAAGGTGAGACAATATCATAGGCTTCGTTGCTGTTGAAAGGCCACTAGCAGTTTGGAGTGATGAAAACCCTTTGAGTGACAGTAGCTGTAAGGTAGACTTACAGAGAGTTGGTGGATCTATCTATGATTGATATAAAACTGAACATACTACTAATAATACATTTTCAGGTGTCATGTGTGTGAATTCATAAAGGGAATTTTAGGGACAGTTTTAAACAGACTCAATATTGCTATTAGAAATCAGACATCCACATTATGAAGCGTCCTCTGGCTAAAACGCAAGAGTCTTCTTATCCAAAAAAAAAAATCTCAAGTTATGCTTTGTCCTGTCCAGTCACAGCAATTATTGCAATGATTTCCCTTCCACTTTTACTGGGGGGAAAAAAAATCCATGTTCTTATTTGATTCTTTAAGGAGAAACGACATTCTGGTACCATCTGATTGTTTTAGCCTAGTTTCTTTCCAGAAAAATAATGCTATTATGAGAAGACTAAACTGAAAAGCACAAAATTTTAACCACATTTTCCATATTCTATCAAATTTCGCAAGATATTGGATGTCTCAGACATGAATTTCACTGAAGTCAGAAACCTTACAGAGAAATAAGACCCAACACAGCAACTTTTCAGGGAAAGTAACCACAGCTTAAAGAAAAGGCAATCTACTAGCTAATCAGAATTCAGGTTCTATTTGTTGAAACCACAAGCATGATGTTCCTAACAAAGCCAAAAACCACTGAGAGAGACTGAAATGAATGGCGCATTTGAGGGACGTGGCAGGGACCTGGGGTACCTGAGACTGGCCATTAAAATACACAGGGAAGGAACCTAGGAAAAAATTCAGGTTTTAAGTCTACTACTCATGAAATAACTCCACACTTTATGGAGTATTCTCAAGCCATAGCACCTAAGAAAGAAAAACAAAAGAACACTTGAAGAGCAGATACATATAAACATACACATAGATAATTTGAGTAAGTCAATACCAATTAAACAAAAGGGATGAAAACCACTGCAATTATTACTGCGACTGGACAGCTTTAACTATCTTGGGAGCATGCAATATAGCAACATAGATTCGTGCTGAGGTGCCTAAACAAAAGACAGAGCATCTCTTTTCATTAAAATGTCCAATATGATAAGCATTAAAATAGAACAGTGGAAAAAAACTCTCACCGTTTATTCTTCATACAAGTAAATATCATTTGTATATGTGGACTGTAAGCCCATATACATCCTTTTAAAGGTCTGGCTTTCAAAGGATATTTCATTTTTTTCCCCTTCCTCTAAGAAGAAAATATCATTGAAAGACGTAAAGAAGTCCAATAAAATAAGAAACAGAATAACTGATGTCCCCCAAAATCTAGAGCAGATACAAATCATTGTTGACTCATATTGTAAACTGCCTGTCCACTACAAGCTTTCAGAGTAATGCAACAAGGAAAAAAACATTTTTCAATCACTACCATCCATCAACTTGGTAAACAAGTAAAATGCATACTCTGCCATCTGCTAGCTATTAGTCTGTGTAATAATAAAATATCACGTAATGTAATCATAAAAAACACTATTATTACCTACTCTTTCAATTCATAAGTAAATATTTCTATCTGTCAAATGATTTTATGCTAGCATGAGGCCTGAACCTTTCGTACTGCTTACCATCAATCTAGTTGTCAACCTCAGATAAGTCTGTCTCTTTATCAGTCCTCCTACATTTGGGAAATGCTCAGCATGGCAGTACTCTATTTGATCCCAGAAGAAATCACGTGAAGAAGAGGGTCAGTAAATGATCCAGCTGTCAAGGACCTGAACAGTTTAACAGCAATGGCTATGAGAGTCACTGCTCTTGGTCAGACTGACTTAGATGCTGCCAAGAAAGAAGAGAATTCTAAGATTTTTTTTTTCTGCACTATATTTTATTTACCCCTGATACTCGTCTTTAAATACATCTGTATGAGAAAAAACCCTTATACTAAGCTTCTTTATGTTATTAAATAGAGTTGAAAATTTTGTTCAGCCAGAGAAGTTTAACTTACTGACATCAACCACATGGTATACAGTAAAGTCATAAAGCAGTTTGCTATCAATTCTATACTTTTTCAGAAAAAGTTATCTTTCCGTTTTTTACAGTGCCTCTTCTTTAGTCTATCTAAGTATTTGTTTTCAGAATTCATAACCTCTGACCACTTCAGTATTTCTAACACCAACTCCACAGAATCGAACCCAAAAGACTAACTCAGTTCATAGCCTTTACTGGTCGCTGTAAAAAGAATGCAGAAAAATGCTTGCTTGACTTCTTTCCCACTGCATTAATAGAGAGGAAAATTTACCTCTGTCAGTGGTTGACATGAAGAACTGTCAACACTTAAACTAAAAATGTTGACTAGGCTAACAAGGCAAGTGATTCTATGAACAGTGGCAGCTGAGAGGAGCACTGCTCTATCATCTAATGGTACAAATTTGACCTGGAGAATTGGGCCTTAACCAAAAAAGACTATTACATCTGCCAAATTAGCCCGTCTTACTTGGATTTTGTGTAAGTTTAACCAAGACAACACCCACTCCTGCCCCAAGTAAGAATGGTACGAATAGGTGAAATGTGAGTCAACATAAAGACTGCTCATAAGAAGCAAAAAAACTTGAAATAAACCAAACCAGCAGAGTGAATCAATATTGAGCCAGAATTTGCATTTTGACTTTGTGCCAGGGTACTGGATACTCCAGGGATTTATTTACTTCACTGTTAAACCAGAGCATTCTTTCAAGACAGGGAAACAGAGGTACTTGACTAAAGAGATGGAAAGTGGTATGATGTGATAGGCAGAGCCCAGACACCATACAGGGCTGGAGCCGGGGAGAAGTCACAGCAGCAAACTGGAGGGCAAGTCGTCAATGCCACAGCTGAAAAGCAGGTGTCAAGGGGATGGGGTTGAGATGAAGTAAGAACTCTGTTTTCTCTCTCCCACAGTGCCAAGTTAACCTCTAGTAAATTTATGACTCTTTACACACAAAAAGAAAAACATACATGTTGTCAAATGGCAATTAAGTTATCTGCAAGAAATATCATAATAGTGTTTTCTAAGAAAGAAAAGGCAGCATAACCAGAAAGTAAATTATAGCCATGAATTCCCCACCCAAATTTTTGATGTTGTCCATTATATGCAATTCTTTTCTCGCTATAAATTCATGATTGTAAGATATTGCTAAAGCAGCCGAGTACTTTTAATGACTGTTCTCTCACTTGAGGTATCAACTGGGGAGAGAAGTTAATCCAAGTAGAGTTCAATTTCTTAAATCGCAGTCAACATTTTAACTCTCCATACCAAACGGCCAACATGATTTTAAGTCCATAGGAAATGACTATGCAGCATTTTAACAACCCATAACAAATGACTATGCAACACAACAATAAAGAATCTTCCCTAGCTTTAGAAGAATAAATAAGGAATATAAATATTCAAGAGACCTGGATGCAAGATCAGCACACCTATTCATATTTTCAGTAAAAGTGATTGTGGGACAAAAATTATGCACAGATTGAGGATTTACTTGCATTTCTAATGTGTATCTTTTAAGACACAAATATACTATTTTATCAGGAAAAAAGTGTTGGTATTCAGCATTTCAGATTCAATTAGGCATTTAGTAAAAGTGTAGGTAATAGTGTACTTACTGTGACAAACTAAAGGAAAATGTTTCCCACGGCTAGATGTTAAAATCATCAACTGGTTTTGTTAACACATACTCCACCTTTCTCGGTCCATACTCACATAGCTGGTTGGAGGGACTTCATGTGCTGGATTTACCTTTAACTCTATGTATTCCTAAGGCAAGGACTATCATGTCCAGCTCTGTGCAACATGCAGTGCAGTACAGCTCCCTCCAAAAAGGGTCTATGGACAAACATGCTAACTAGAAATGCTGAAGCATTAAGGTCAAGGTCACTGGGGAGCAAAACACTGGGGAACAATTAGACAATAGATCCACCATGACACTAAGTCAGTGTAACAAGTTCTTCAGCAATCTTGAAATAATTAAAATAGTAATAAAATACATTGTATAATATTCAATTTCAAAGAACAGATATATACTTACATACTTGACAAAAATTAAAAATCAATAGGAGACTAGCAGAATGACTATTACAAATACATAGGGTACTGCAGATATCGGAAGGGTGTATCCAGGGATTCTCAAAAGTCCAAATTCCAGCCTCATTGCATACATACAAATAGGGTCTTAAGCCTTGTCTCTTGACAAGAGATTATTACTGAAACTCAGAGTAGGGGCTGTGCTCCCATTTTCCAAGGCAGGGTCCATGCTTGGCAATTCACTTCAAGTACTTTGAGTTCAAGAGGTTTTTAACAGGATCAGAAACTACCACAAAAATAGAAGTGTAACAGGTGCATAGCTGTCATTTGTTTTGTCCTTGCAGAGACGAACCAGTGACCTACCAAGTT
Organism: Pseudotriccus pelzelni; assembly: GCA_035584735.1. Lineage (NCBI taxonomy): Eukaryota > Metazoa > Chordata > Aves > Passeriformes > Tyrannidae > Pseudotriccus > Pseudotriccus pelzelni. Next base: position 39,554,232 of record JAWMRA010000130.1, on the reverse strand, counting down.
AGCCACAGGTGAACAGAAGTGCTGTAATATTCCACTAAATCAGTATGCATTCCAACTTCTAGGTTTATATTACAGAAAAGACTTAATTTCTACTTTTAGTATAAGCAGGTATCAAGGGATCGTAAAAAAAAAAAAAAGTCTTGGAAAAATGCATCACAAAATTTTCACTAAAATGCTATAAAATTAGTAACAGTAACATGACAATATTTTTAAAAGTATTTTTATAACAATTTCTCAGTCAAATGGTCAAACCTCCATAGCACAGTATATGGATGGGTTTTTCTGACATATATTTGGAATCACCTGTGTAATTCATCAGTTGCCAGTTCCCTTAACTCATGGAACAGAAGTGCACCAAACATACTGGTTTTGCTTTAAAAATATGTTCCCAAAATATGTATCCAAAAGATATATTTTGGAAAAGGCATACCAGACAGACTACATAAACACCTCCTCTCTCAATGCTTTCATCGTAAGTCACATAGACAGCACCCTAGATTTTTGAAGACATTTGCTATGAGGCATCAAGTAAACTAACTTCTCATTCCTGAAAATATCATTTGCAGCAGCAACAGCTTTAGTTCCTTACACTTCATCAGCACCGCAGTTGAGTCCCTTTCTTTGAAAGATGGTAGTGTTCATACAGAAAAAAATCATTTTCACAGACGTGAAAACTGATAAAACCTTATGGATAACTTGATCTTCAACCACCTATGTAATTTTAGAAGCCCCTGATTAGCTAGGGGGTTACATGAGAAAAACCTTACACCTTTCCACTTGCCCTTCAAGAACAAGTTTTAACTGGGTTATCAACTACTTTCAGATCCTTTATTCTTTTGGGAATATTACTATTCTCAAGCTATGTTGCTTGATACACACACCACAACACTACTTTTTCTGAACTCAGGTGAAAATAATGACACTCTCTATGGAGACAGAGGCAAAAACCAGACAGGTGCAACCTCCTCTTCTCAGCATTAGCCTAGAATGAGGCCTCTCATTACACAGTTCAGAAACAAAAAAGTACATGTATGTAAACTATGTTATATGGTAAGGATTTACAAAATGCTCCATGGTAACTCTAATATATCAAAGGAGATGTCAACAAATAAAATCCTAACACCAACTTAAAAGCAATTAAGTATTCTTAGAGGGCATAACTTAAAAGCTCTAGATCAAACCCAAACAGGCTTGGTATGTTCAATTAATCTGCATCTTACCCAGAAACAAAAAATGAGACAGTCAAATCAGCATCAGAACCAAAAATCTGCAAAATACACTGAAAACCCTTTCCCATAGCTTCAAAATAAGAGCGGTTAAGCGCTGGAACTGCCTGCCAAGAGACGCTGTAAAATCTTCATCCTTGTGGATTTTCTGAGCTTAACTTAAAAACACTCTGAGCCACCCAACCACACTTTGAAGGGTAGCCCTGCTTTGACCAAGGGGCTGGACTACATGACCTGCAGAATACCCTTAAACTGCAATTATTACCCGATTTACCTTACTGCACACTGGAGAACAAGAGCTGTTAGAACTACAAAATATACATCCAGGTCCTGAATAACGAGTTTCCCAAACAAACAAACAAAAAATTGTTATACTAACCTGAAAAGGTGATTTCTGGTGAAAAATCAATTGGAACTTCTTCCAGTGAACTAACAGACATGCAGTAGTTTAACAAAGTAAACAAAAAGGGACTTCAAGTCCCAGGAGCTCAAGGCTCTGAAGAGACTAGCACAGTCCAAAAATTAGGCATTGCAGCTGAGATGATTAAGCCTCCTAGTAAAACTCTGACCTCATAAAATCCTGTTCACTTTGTGTGCAATGCTCCACAGGGCTCTAAAACTTGAAGGCATTCTAGATTAACAGGTCATATCTCCAGGAAAATGAGTGAGAAGGACAGCACCAAACAAACAGCGATCCCAGATTTTGTTTTTACCTTCAGACAATGTAAAAAAACCCACATGGGTATGCAAAGAGAACTGTAAGAGCACACTCATTTCCCTGACTCAGTTTCCTCACCAGAAAGAACAAACTGCTCAAGCCAAAGTTATTTTGCATGTCCAAAGTTCTCTTAATACAGCTTTTTCTTTCCATCAGGGAATTCCTCAGCTCCCTTGAGACCAGTCTGCACATATTCCTTCTTTCTCCATGTATTGCCCAAATGCATGCTGCTCCCATTAGAATTCTCAGTTCTCTTTGTATGGTGATCTGTAGATCTGACTTAAAAATGTCTTCAAAACCTCTTAAAACATGATTAACTGCTTGTGAGTTTAGATGTCAAAAACCAGTTTGTCTAGCCAGTAGCTATTCCTTTGCCAAGGATGATCCCTTTAGTAATAATAATAATAAAGCACCAAACATTAACATCATTATTAGGCCTATGCCAGATGAGAGTTTTGCAATAACAAGTTTTTGCATTTGTGAATTTTATTTCCTGTGATGTTTTCAGCCCAACATTTGTATTTCCACAGACCGGTATCAAACAGAATCAATACTCCAAAGACATCAGATTACCTGACACATCACAGCATCCTTTCAGCCACACACTGATAAGAACCCCAAGTACATCAGAGGCTAATGAAGCTAATGAAATTTTGTAACAATTTAAATCAAAGTCACCACTGTTTCTGTCCTTCCCCATTGCCCTGTCCACAGAATTCCTCTTTTGCTCTGACATTTTAATGACTGAAGGGTGCACTGTTTCAGAAAGTAATAATGATACTGGAGGAAATAAGAGGGCCTTAAGGTTAATATTTGTTCTGTGTAGCTTTCTGAACCAGCCTTGATTGGTTTTATATAAGCACCAGCAATGACACAAAAGAACAGCGCACTCCTGCCTTATTTTTGCTTAAACACCAACAGAACACCAATCTCCCAAACGTGAGCTGTAGTTAAAACAAAAGCCAAATGCCTTTTTTTCCCCCCACAAAAGAAGCACTATACCAGCATCTCTTTCCTGAAACACAAAATCATTGAATACACTGTGCCTTCCTGATTTTAAGATCATCTATAAGTATTTATGTACTTCCTAAATTACACTTTTTGGGGGCTCAGTGTCAAGGCAGCTGCTCTTTCTAAGTTGGACTGGCAGTTTTTTAGCACCTTGGTTTACACATGTAATTGGAAGTCAGCAAAAAATAACATATAAATTTATTTTATCCATTACAGAGCCAAATAGAATGATTGTCTATAGTCTAAGACACAAGAGTAGAATGTTTCCTGAAATCTCTAATTCTACTGAGGCTTATTTTTGAAATCTTTTCGAATGGATTTTTAAAAAGGAAACTTTAAAAGGTTAAAGTCAATCTCATTATTTCAAATAGTCTTTACACAACTTAAGAATGTAAGACATTCAGTGTTGCCCAGGAATCCAATTAGACTCCAAATCAGAGTATCCAAATTACAAAAGCACCATAAAACCCACTGTGCTACTAACAGCATGATCATGTTTGTTATGCATTTTAGGAAAAGTTAATTCTCATCTAGTTTATATTGTACTATAGTTTGATTTCACCTCCCCTGCCCACAACTTAGCTTGCATAGATATTCTTCTTTATAACAGTACAACTGTGAAATCCCAATTAGACTGAATAAATCTGCATGTGATGTTCTAGCCCATTCAAAATATTGAAATAATTCTTTGAAGTACTCTGTGGCACCATATGGTATTTTATCCAGTTTCATCATTTGTACAGAATAGCTTGCAGTGATTTGTTACACAACATTCTGAAATACTCTGCAGCTGTGGTCTGCAGGAGTAAAAGCTCTCTCCTTTTCTTCATTACTTATTAGTATCTCAGGAATGCAAAAACCTTAGTAGAAGATCCACTTATAAGGGTATCAGGTTCTGGCCATATCAGTTTCTATCAAAGACGGAAACAAGCAGAATACAAAATGTTAGTAATGAAAGCGTAAAAATTAATTTTACTGTTTCTCTTTAGGTACCCGTAGCTCTTAGAATAGTAGAAGTTTTGGAATTACGGACAGAAGTATCATCTAGAGATAACAACATGCTTGGCACTGTGTGCAAACTTAATGTCATTAAGAACAACACCTGTTACATTTACCACCACCACCACCTGCAACCAATGACTCATATTTGTTTTAGCCTTCAATGTGCATTGCATGCATGTGTTCACCTGCCTCTATTTTTTTAAAAAAGATTAGCCTAACAGAAGCTCAGTGGGATACATCAACAACAATTGTGGTTTGTGTAGCAGACAGATCTGGGCAGGTTAGCAACTGCAGATAAAGCAGCACTGCTGCCTGATCTCCACACCTCTCCTCCATCCTTGATAATTATTCACAATAGCAACAGAAGCAAACGTACCAAAGCAAAGCCTCTGCAGTTCCCAGCCCAACATATTAATTCACAGTGTTAGAAATTTCCCAAAATATCACTGAATGAACACAGCCAGTAACCATAGATAAAACTAGTTTTGGATACTTTTATTAATACTTCAAACAAAATACAGAGATGAAAATGAAAAGTGACTACTAGTGAATATACATGGTTAGAATATAGTTTACGGAGAAGCTATCTAAATACTGCCTATGCAAGTTGCAGATACAGAGCCTTACAAATTAACTGAAAAATAAGGTGGAAAAATGCTACTTAAAGACAACATAGGGTCCTAGAATATCAGATATACTAATATATAATATATATTAGTAAAATATATAGTATATTATAATAATAGGTAATAAGACAGATTTATAAACCTTACCAAAGGAACCTGAGGTAAAACAGGAAGGACAGAATGTTGTTTCAGGTATTTTTAAGATTTTGTTCAGACTTTGCGACATTCTATAAATTAAACCAAAACACAAATTACCTATTTATTAGTATGCTATACTCACATTACAATGTGCTCTCTAAAAGTAACTTAACTTGACTTAACTAACTTAACATGACAATGTACGCAAGTGTGGTTACATTTTCCAGTGGTGTGAGTCCTTTGTGATTACCAAGCAAGCAATGAATTTTATTACTATCACGAATTCATGTATGAATCTTAGAAAAGATGAATTATCTCTTTTTTTCCCCCCCTCAAAGGAGAGTTCCACTGTTACAAAAGTGATGGCTAGCAAAACAATTATGCCATTAAAAGACAACTAATTCAGCTGGAACTCAAGATCTATCAGTAATGCTGCTCACAAAAGTTACTGAAAACGTTTATCCTGGCAAAATGGCACTAGAAGACTACAACAGTTTTTCAGATATCTGATATTCAAGAGAAAGCTAAGTGAAGTTAGAAAAAGAAATAATGAGAAAAATGATTCACCTATTCCTAAGTGAAATTTGAAGTTCATGTAAAAGTATGCATTTGTGTACTGGCGTTAAAAATTGTTAAATCTCTAAAGACCTATATCTGGAAAAGTATCCCATAAACTTTATAAACAGCAGCTATACTTGTAAATGGACTATACATTTAAGTCTTGAAACGTAACAGTTAAAACTGGCAAAGAAGAACTAATGCATGGCATTTTAATACAGAACTTATTATAATGGCAAATTCTACCATGTACAGCAGTTTTGTGTACATGGAATAGTATTTCCTATTTCCAAGGAACACTTGTGTACAGATTTAAGTTCCACCCACTGTATCTGAACACTCTCAGATTAAAGAAATGCTTGCAATGGTGTTACAAATAATAAACCCACTCGGCAGTTACTTACAATGGAACAAAATATCTCCCCTCTCTCCCTCAATTTACAAGTATAAAAAGACGCAGTTATAAGTGAAAATGCCACACAAAACTAAACAGAATGCTAAAAAGCTACTTTGTATGTATTATTAGCAGCAATATTCAGCTATTTAGCATTAAAGAATAATAACACTAAACCCTCTCTTGGAGGTGATTATTTCCATTGTTGATAGGTCAGTAATTGAGATTTCAGAAGTTAACCTCTGACTAAAAGATAACAAGTCTTTTTAGGTCAAGGGGTCCTACATGAGGTCTCAGAAGACAAGCATAAAGGTTCTAAAATAACAAGGACACACACAAGTTTCTCTTAATTTGCCCTGTTGGATTCCCATAATAAGTGCTTAACAGCTCCAACCCCAGAGCAACTGTGCAGTCATCAACAAGACCATTTACCACATGATTTAGCAAACGTGTTTTCAAGATTTTCACTTACATCTGCTACTTAGAATTGGAATAGAAATTAATGCAAGGCAATTTATTGATAATATCATTCTTGCATTCACAATTGTTTGTATATCAGATCCAAGAGGAGAAAGAAGCTGATTTTTTAGAAGGCATACAGAAGTTATATAGAAACAGCCTTCTCCTCCCCATTTATTTGCTATGGGAAGTCAGTCCAGTATTGGGTCCTTCCTTTCTTCCAGACCAAGATTTCATTTTGAAGAAAGGCAATGAAAAAAATCATTCAAAATGTAGTATCATTCACATAAACCAGTAGTGAAATCCATGCTGTTTGTAATACTCATAATGAAGGATGCAGCCACCTTTCACAAAAAGAACCACTTTGCTTTCTTTACCCCACGTTATTCTAACCAGGAATCTGAGCACCACACAGACCTGTGAGCAACAGCTCAGCTAATTGTCGGCCTGCTTTATGCTGTAACGCCACCAGTTAAATATTTCAAACAGCACAAAGCACAAATGCAAGTCAGCACACCAGTTCAAATTAGAGATATCCAGAAGACTGCAGGGACTATATTCAAACTGACGGATCAATGCTGTTTGCCTGCTCTCTCCCTCACACTACCTTTTCCACAAACTTCTATGAGGGTAGGACCAGAATGAAAACTGAGAGATGAGAGCAGGAATCCATTTTAATGGCCTCCCTCTCTCCCACCATCTTCTCCATACTTAGCAATCTTTATTAATTAAGTCTATCCGCATAGTTCTTGTATGATCATTCTATTTTTTTAAGGACCGTGCCAAACAGAGGACACACCTCTAGCTGAAGTCTTAGCAGTATTGATTATAGAACTTGCAACATAAACTTCAGTTCAACCTTAGGGTTGCTTAATTTTTTTCAATCTCTCTCCCTCAGCTGTAAGGCAATGGGATATACTCTAACCTTACATATTTTTCTTTACTAAAATGGCAGTAGGGGTCAGTATACACTCAGCATGCTGGATTTATTTTATTTATTCCTCTAGCCCATCAGCAGTAACTTAAATATATCCAGTGAAATATGTCCACACAGAATGATGGTCTGCTCCAAAGAAGTGGGTGTTTTCTGAAGAGCAAAATCTTCTCTTTCACCAGACTGAATGTCAACTGATTTTTTTAAGATTATTTAATTGTAACCATATACTAAAGCACTAATGACTAAGTTCAAAAAAGCTTACAGTCTTTTCCACCATCTCATGTAAACAAACAAGCAAGCAAAACAATTCAGTTTCTGCTAGAGAGGAAGGTAGCTGTTTATTTCATATGAGGAGCCACCAAAAGTCTTTAATAACCCACGCTGTTCAAAAGGACACAAAATGGAAGGAAGTTAGGTTAGACTGGTGTTCTCTTCCCTCCCCCACAGAAAACCCACACAAACCTTCAACTCTAATTTGTATTTTAGGCATACTCTTATCATCATCTTGACATGTGTGTTTCTAGAGAAAGAATAAACTAATTTGTCTCAGTTACTTTTTTGTCTTTTGGTATGTCATCTTCCACCACTTCTCAAAGACCCTTCGTTACAGCTCTCAAATATTTATGACTGGGAAGACAAAAGAAAAATGTACCAACAGAAACCAGACATGATTTCTATCTTCTCCTCTAAAAAAAAAAAAAAAAAAAAGGTGAACAAGCAGAAGGTAAGAAGTTAGAGCTTAATATCAATTAATTTCAGTTTCCAGAGAAATAATAGAAATAAATACTGCAGGATGGATAAACGACTGAGCTGCCATCTGCTTCTGTTCTCAGCAGCTCTTTGGAAACACAGCTACCTCAGTGAAGTGTTTGCCAAATACTGGAGTAAAGAGGGCAGTACGTAAACTGAGAGGAGAGAGGCAACAAAGCAAAACTTTGATATCCACTCATCTGTAGGAGTTACTTACATATGTCACCTTTTTAATCATAAATCAGAGAACCTCTTCAGATAATGTAAGCACCACATGCAGCCTGGATCTGTATCTTCCTGTTTGACGCTCCTACACCTGCTGGTATGCAGAACTACTCAAACAGAATATTTATTTGCCCAAAAACATTCATACTACTTCAGTAAAGTAATGTAACCCTGCACAGAGAAACATTTACACCTTTGTTTTCAATTTCCTTAATACGCAACTGATCTGATTACAAGCAGACATTATAACAGATTAATTACAGACTGCAGAAGTGTATAGTTATTTTTAAATATAATAATATAAAAGTATTTTCCATCTAATTCTGAGATACACATGATTAGCTAATTTACTAAACACATCATCCAGATGTCACTGCAAAAATTTGCCATTGCAAAAATTTATCATTCCAGGTACAAATTCCACTCAGCTGGCCCCTGCCTAATGACTGAATAGATAAGAAAACTACCAATATTATATTCTTCCATTAGTTTCTCACAAATGGCAATTGCCCAAGAAACAACCTGAATCACAGCTGTAACTTTAAGCGTGTCACAGTTATGCATATTGGCTCATATTTCCTACCGGTTTCTGCCTCCTGCCCCCAAGGTATGACACCAAGAAATCCTAACTCCCCAGGAGTTACAAAACACTGCTGAATCAGCATATCATAGTGCAACAAACATGCACAAGTGAACACACACACAAATTAAAATTAAATTTCAAAGTCCTATTAAAAAAGTCCTAAAAATTAATCCAGAGGCATACTAAGTTTAAAAAAAAAAAAATCAAAACATGTAAAAAGCAGGAAAATAGCTAGGAAAAAATGTCAGCACATAGAAGTATAGCCAGCAGAAATAAGGCAGAGCACACTGGATTTCTTTTGCCTGTTATAAGTGGTCATGGGCATCAGAGCCTCTGCATCTCTCGTTCAGAGCTCCTTTTTCTTTCAAACCTGTTCTCAGATTCTGATGGAATATAACTCTCCTTTTGAGTTTGTTTTGGTACAAAATACATGACTACTGGACTACTAGCCAAACATTCAGATGACTTTTGTAATTTACATCAACCTAATGATCTGCTTCATCTCAAATTTACACAACTGTGAGAGCTGAAGTTTCTGAACAGTGCTTATTCACTAACAGTGAGGAAGTATAACTGGACACTCTAATTTTTCTAAGTAAACTATAAAGAAGAATACTGTTAATATCTTCTAGTTCAGAAACAATGACACTGAATTTCTAGGCAGGAAAAAAATGTTGCATTTTATTTTTTAAGCAAAAAATTCTAATGCAAGAATCAGCTTTCAATTCAAATTATTCTTTCCTGAAAAGAAATAAAATAAAACCAAGTGTCTTCATCCCACAGTTCAGTCAACGATGATTTAGTGGCACATTTACAATGTGTACAATTCCTGAAAGCAAAATAGAGAAAATAAATCCATCCAAATAATCTAGTGACATAATACTAAATGTGCTATTTGAAAAATTCATCAAATGAGTTGTTATCTCAAAGCCTTTCAGTTTAGTTGCAGTTAACACTACATGAACAGAGTGGTCGTAGACTGTGCTCACCAAAGCTCTAAAAATATGCTTGAAATTATCCCTTTAACCCAAGTTTTCAAGATAAAACTTCTTGAAATTAAGCGAGTGCCAGTTTTCTTCAGCTGTTCTTAATTTTAAGACTAGAGGTAGAGATCTTGTGCAGTAATTGGATATGAAGATGAAATAGGTAACTGCAGTGAAATCTGTACCAAAAGGGAGTAAGACTCATGGGTAGAATGACCCTCAAATCACCACAGATATGCAACTGTCCATGAGAAGACAGATCCCAGGAAAAAAACAGCCATAATCATAAGAAAATTTCTGATCAACAGATATAATTTTTTCCCTACCTTCAATTATTGCAACTTAGTCTAAAAGATCAAGATTTTGAGCTTGTTTTGTAAAACCGATAGATTATGGTATCTTGGATGATCTCCAAAAATGATGCTCTTTAAGGCCTGAGAGTACCCACCTTCAGTGTCTTCCCCAATATAATTTCAAATGCATGGAAATGCTTATTTCAGTAAAGAAGTTGGCCCCAAATAAAAGCCTCATGACCTCAGAAGCTGGACATCCTTCTTTCTAAATGTAACATATAAAATAAAATGTGCAAAAATTTCATATGTGACACAGCTGCTTGGAACAGCCTCTGTGAAACAGATCTCACTGCTAAGTGTTATCAAGAACAACTATTAGCCACCTAATCTAGCACATACCTTCTATCTTCCTTACAGTAAAAGTTTAAGGAATTTTGGGTTCAAGAACTGGTATGCGAAAACACTAGTGTTAAATCAGAAGTATTTCTCAGGTCTTGTCAATCCTGCAAAAGCTAAATGCTGGAAGGTCAGCTTTAGGCCAATGTACACCTCCTTCTTGACATTGCAACACAGCAGAAACAAAGCTGCCAGGCTCTTCTTCCCTGAGAGACAGCCAGGGCTATCAAAGAGACATCTGAAGATTTCTTAACAAAAACACTGACCTAAATCAAACACTCCTGGATGCAAATAGAGCATTAAGTCAGGTGACTTATGGAGAAGTTCTAAATTTATCATGGAAAGATAGCAGTAGCTTAATTAAGGCTGTTATCAGCTTCCACTGTGAATATTTGCTATCAGCTCTCTAGTTCTTGCCTCAAACATCTGACTTGATTTAGCAACTAATATACATTAAGGACAGAGTTCGATATTTATAGGAGGGTTATGTACAAATACATTTTCATCTCATACAAATTTTCATCTCTTTTACCATAAATTACTTGTTTCTTCAAGTAGATTTTCACCCAAAAAATTATTTTAATTAAAGCACACTGCTTTTGATAGTTTGAATAACTGGTACTTCTAAGGATCTAAAAATGAACATCTAGTTCATGAAGGCATTCACTGACAGCTACAAAAGTTTGTTTTATTAATTTTAGTCCCAAGATTTTCAGTAAGGAGAATACCTCACCTTTTATGAGGCTGTAAGGGGTCATGAAGATGACTAATATGATCTTTCTGTACAGAGAGGTACAGAAGCTGTTCCTTTGTTCTGCAGATAACTGAGCTCTGTGTGTGAACAATATATTTATCTTGAACATCGGCAGTGCACAGGTAATTGCTAACCAGTTTCCTTCAGTTGAAGTTCATTTTATCCTTCTGGAAGTTAGCTTTTTTCCCACCTTTTCTGCTTCATCTTCCTTGCCAAGAAATCCAGATGTTTTCAAAAACAGATCACAGTTTAATAAAATTTTACACAATTCTTAAAAATATTCACAAAACCTGACTACAAAAGAAGCCAGCTTGAAAATTACTGAGATTTTTCCTCTTCCTCTTCTATAGCATTTTTCTGCCTACTTTGTGCAACACATGAACTTATCCTCTGAAGAACCAGTAGGCTGCACAACAAAAAAAGATAAGAACTAAAAAGCTGTTAAGACATTATCATTACATGGAAACTAGAGATGATGCCCCAAGGTGACACTGAAAGTAAAAAGTCAATGGCAGATGTGGCCTGTTCTATCAAAGCCCTGCCGTCAGCAGATTCTCTCAACGACCAAAGATACGAAGGTGATGTATTGTTGCAAACAGGGAGCTGCAGCTGACGAATACTTTCCATGCTCCTTAAAAAAGCAAACCCCAATCCTTCAAAGTGATCTATGAAGCCAGTGATGCTTTAGGCAAGTATACAGCTTCCTCTTGCACTGAAAAATTAACACGCATGAGGTCACACTGTAGTCACAGGTTTCTTGCAGTGTTCTTTGCTGATAATCTTTTAACAATTTTAAAGCTTCCAAAAGAATATGGATGTTCATCTGAAAACATCATTAGCTTTATCAACTGTTTATCGTAGTTTTTGCAATGTTAGCAGTTCAAAACAGACAAAATGAGCATGGCAGAAACCATGCAGAGGAAAGGAAAAGAAGAGCTTTTAGAACAAAACCAAACCGAAGTACATTTCAGGAAGCAGCTAGAGATACCAAGCGAAGATTGAATACTTGCTCATCACATCATTTACAGATCCCTAGAGGAAACAATTTGCCACTGTCCAACAACACTGAGCAGTCAGTGGTAACGTCTATATTTAGGCCAACTCTTTCAACAATAAAAGATGGTGGCTTATTTTTTCCCCTCCAAATGATCTAACAAATTCATTTTTTTGAGAAGTTTTTCACTATTCAATAGGGAGAAAGTAGTAAGTAATGTGCCTTTGCCAAGTGAAATTATCACCATATCACAAAGTCAGAAACTTCCCAAAACTTTCCTCTTCTGTCATATGCCACACAGGAAAAATTGAGCTAATGACAATACTAGCTTAACGTGGTCTTGCCAATATAAGGCAGATCCCGTGCTGATTTCAAGAGAAATAACAGTGGTGTACAGGAAAACTTGAGAGACAAATTTCTTTAAGGCAACTTTCACAATGTCTAGCTCATGACACCTGTAAAAATCGCCTTTAAATAAAAAGCCTTACAAACCAGCCTATACCTCAGACCCAGAAGACCCTATACCATGGAATAACAGCCGTCCCCTCTTAGTGCCTAATATACTCAGCCCTGCATTGAAAATATTTTTTAAAGCTTCACTGTGATGCCCCATTGTAATTGGAGCTGTACAAAACAGAACCTATTTATATGCTGTGCTCCTCATCCCTCCTGTGTCAAAAACAAAGCAAAGACCTAGAGCTTCACATATGCAAAACTACACAGCAAGACAAGTACTGCAGGTTGCAGCCACACACAGAGAAGTTAGAATGGCCAAAGATCCCTATGCAGTCCTGTCACCTCGAGCATAATTACTGTCATGCATCTCTATTTGCATTTACACGATGCTTTAAAAAAAAAAAATCAAACCAAAAGAAGCAAAAGAGGAACAGAGAAATTCTTAGTAACAAACTTTTACCACAGTTCCCCACCCAGCTCGGGAAAACTACATGTGAAGTTTCATGCTGCATTGTTTTTTGCAGCCAAAATGAGGATGGATTTAAACCCATTTGCTCTGTCCTGATTTCACTCTTTTTTGAGGGTTAGAGACACCACAAAGCAGTACCTAGAAGTTACAGAATTACACAGAATTTTTACATCTCTGCCTGAAGGCATGTTTTTGTTTTGTGGTTTTTTTCTGCTTTATTTTAAGTTTTTGACCAGTCAGAATACAGGTTAAAGACTAACAATATATTACTGAAGTATTTAAGAACTTTTGTAAGGACATAAATTAGAAGCCATCCTGAAGAGCCTGAATGACGTGGAAAAGAAATAAATCTCTTCAATGTTTAAAAATCCCTCTGAAATCTTTGGCTTTTTCATGCAAAGAAGGGAGACAAAAGGAAATTAAACATGTATTCTATGGAACATTTCAGTAAAAGCCAACGACATGTATTTCTTTATTTTTGAACTCTCGCATCTTTTGTTACATTCTCAGCAAATACAGTAGATCTCAGCAAGATATTTAACCAGGTTAAAAGACACTGTGATTGAAGTTTTGAGAACAAAAGCAGGGGGAAAACATGTTCCACTTTGTATTAAAAACATTCCCTTCCATCACTGTCTTATGCAATTCATACCCAATTTAAAAAACTCCAAAATTTTCATTATGTATTTCTAAGATTCTTCTTAAAAATTAAAAATAGCTGATTTAATTTTCAGTCTGTTTAATGAATCCCATCGGTTATTCATACATTCTTTATCATTCAGTTTGGCTACCAATCAAAGTTCTGCTCAAGAACAACAAGGACAAAAAAACCAAGCAGGATCAGGAGTACAGTTAGATTTCCTTACACTAACAACTATCATAAATTATTTACTAAACTTCAAAGCTTTGAAACTGGTGATGAATAGAGTGGGAAAAATAAGATGTGTTTGTATACTATCAATTATTTATTACATATGTTTTACAGTATCAGTTATGCAGAAAATAATAAAAATTTATTGTGTTCATTTCATTACGATTTACTGTTTTTTTCTATCCATTCAGAGATTATGAATGGATTATTTAGTAACTTTTCAATAACAAAAGATGAAAAAACCTGACATGTTAAAAAAAAAAAAAAAAAGGATTGAATCCGTACTTTGCAGTAAGATATATCTGTATATGCAAAACATTAATCAAGACTAGGGAAAATAAAGTATTGAATCAAAATAAACTACTTACATAAGCCAACTCAAGTAATAAAACATTTACAGCATAGAATACAAATGATAGCTGAACTAAATTCAGTTCCAAACCAGACAGATCAAAGAATTAACATGTCAATCCTTCTAAGCAAAGCAGGATACCAGCTTGGTATGCTGAGCAGCTAAGGGTCCAAATTTTCTCCTGATTAGAAGTATGTCTGAGATGGCCAACTGTATGTTAGATAGCTACAACTTGCAATGTGCCTTAGGTCAAAGGTGGTAAACTTCACACTTCTAACCAGTGCTGTTTGTAATAGATTGCATGAAACACGTTTGCAAAAGAATCAATAAATGTAAAGGCTGGAAAGAATTAGAGAGGCTTGCAGGCTTGTACCTATTGTCTGGGGGAATTAGATGTCAGTTTGAGCACTATAACTCCAACAAAGGTTTCCTAGTTTTAATTTACTAGAACATATAATGGGCGATGTAGAAGCTGGGAAACACTAGTCAGTCTGAATACATTACTTAACCAACAGTTCAATGAATGCTACAAACATTATTACAGTCCTGGCTGACTTCTCTGTTCACTCATTCTTACTTCACAATCTTATCATCAAAGAACACTTCTTTGTGAGGCTGTTCCACTTCAAGTCTCAGAAGAAAGGAACAATACCACATGCTCAAAACATGGATCTAAATAAATTGCAATAAACAGCAATCATAAAAGCTTTATAAATAGGGATACAGAGCTTTCTAGTACGTGTCACACAGACTGCATATAAATTTGCATAGCTTAAGCACTTCTACAGATTAGCTATACTATATCCTAAATATATATCTTAAGAAAATCTTCCATTTGTAAACTATTGTATAATAACAAATGTATAAAAGACAAGTAAATAAATGTAGGCCTCGGAATTAATTAAAAAAAAAAAAACACTACCAGCACATTCTTTAAAAATCAAAAAGACTGGCTGATATCAGAATATATAGCCCAAGACTGGTTCACATACTAAAAGGAATAATAATGTCTTTCCTGAGGACGTTTAAGTCTTCAGCTAGCTCTGATGAAACAAAAGATCTATACCCTTTCCTAATCAAATATTTCACAATGATCTGATTTTTAGTCCTCATTCCAATCTGACTTTAATTCAAATGTACAACCTAAATCAAAGGGGCACAACTTTTGTGCTCCACTAAAATAATTAAGACATGAGGTATGGTTTAACACCACACTGAGCTTTGAAGTTTACCTCTGATTTTCACAATATACTTCCTCACATTATCTGATATATAAAGTAGAAAATGAGGAAACGAAGATGAACAAACTATCCATAAGCTTCTCCAAATAAACTATATAGTCTAGTGTTCCAACCGACAAAATGAAATTTTAAACACACAATAGGGTTGTCTAATGCCATATTCCACTGGGTAAAATTGGATACAGAAGGTTGGATTTCTCCATCCCAGGTTCCCTCTTCAAACCGCAAACTGTTCATGTGCAGCTGATAAGTACAGTGTCTCTGAAACTCCCTTTATAACCCACTGCATACATTGAAACAATCACTGGAGTGCATTTTTTCCCAGGGAAATGTGTAAAGAACCCAATTTCTCAAGACAGAAATGTATTCTATCACAGGATTTTGAATAACAAGTTATTGAGTTCTTGTTCTATCATGATGGGAAAGTCTCGCTTGGGACTTTTTGGTTCATTTGGCAAGAAGTCGTTATGGCTGTAAAGAAAAGGTATACATATATCTACATCACAAAGAATGTCCTTGTTACCAAGAAAGGCTTTATCAATACTCCTACCCCCAGACAAAACTAAGCATAATCTACATTCATTTTTACATATTAAATGCTCACATGTTAAGATATGAAGATTTTGGTATATTTTTCCCACTGTACTGTTATATGCTGTTAATCTTGGTTTCTATCCGGTCAGCAACAACCTGGGTGGTTAATATAGTCACATGTGCTTTAACTAGTACAAAGTATTGCTACACTAGATCTACGGCAATAAGTACACACACTTGACATTTTGCTTTCTTCTCATTTAAATCTGCTTTAACAACTTGAGAGCCTTGTCACTTGGACAGCCAAGGTCATGATTTTTGAAGAAGGTTCACACTGCAAGCAAATCCCAAAGGGCTATAAGAGTCTCTCTTTGTCTGGTCACATCAAAAGGAAGTTTTAAAAAGGGTTAATCATTGCTTTAAAATAAAAAGAAAATGCACTTCACAACAGAAGCTCCTGTTTATGCTCCTTTGGGCTGTTCATTGTCGAAATCTAGTTGACAGAAATTGGAATGAAAAGCTTAGAAACAGCTATTCCTAGAAATAGCTGCCTCAGAAAACCAGGACACACGATTAACCTTTTTGGTGTATCCTTAGCCTAGTAAATTGTAGCACTCCACAGCGCAGAAACATATTATGCAGTTCTTTCTCTGAAAAGAAATCTTACTCAAATTTATACTTCAGCATATTCCTTTATTTCTACAATAACACAAATCTAAGTTTTTGAGATGTTAAAAAATAAAATCAATAGTTCATTCTTCTGGTAGCCCCTCCCTTGCCCAATAAATTAAGACTTACCACCACCCTTTTACAACCAACGAGTGCCCAATTTTCAAGTCTGGGGCAAAGGGGCTGAGCAGGGCATTATTTTGGAAGCAGGTAGAACACATCTTCAGTCAATAAAGTTTTTTCACTGTGAGAAACTTCAGGGAAGTACCATCCTGGCAAAAAGTGTGATTCAGCATGCCTCAGCCAAAAACTATATCCCCAGATACAGACTCCTATAAAGTCCATGATCGTTACAGGTAAATAATTGAGCAAATGGCTAAAGTATTTTTTACTGCCACTGAGAGAAGGAAGCAGCATACTTCTTCAAAATATCTATTAGCTGACTAGAAGTGGGTGAAGTAGGAAGTTCTGCATTTCATTGCAGTCCAGTAAGAATGCAGTATGAAAGCAGCTTCCTTGGTTTATGCTCAGGTTCAGAAAGAAGAGGAAAAAGGGGTCGATGGACAGTAACAGAAGGCTGAAGCAGTCTGTCCCTACTTTATGGTTCATGTGAAACCAGTAAGTATTTACCATAGGGATGGGCAATGCCAGCACAGGTTGCTCAGAGAGGTCATGGGGTCTCCATCCTACAGGTATTCAAGACTCAGCTGGATGTAGCACTGAGTAAACCAATCTAACCAGGCCTGCTGACCAAGGAGATGAATGAGGCAACATCTGGAGGTCCCTCTGAACCTAAATAATTACTCACATACAATCAAAGAACAATTTATAACAGCATTGCTCTTTCCAGTAATACAACCTCTGCATTCAGACTTGCTGTACTCCTGCCACAGCAAGCAGAGCTTGCCTGAAGAGTACAGCATCCTTCATGATTCACAGAAAATTATTAAATGACTGCCACATGGCAAAAGTAGTGAATTTTAGAATTTCCAAGACTAACACTCAGCTAACAGCCTCCAAGACGCTGGGATGTGCTCTTATTTTGTTGATATACCTATTTGTCATTTCATTTCAATCCCTACCCTCCCTCCACTCCCCTTAAAGAAAAGGGGAGAGGGAACCAAAATCAAGGGGATTATCCAAGAATCCTCAAACAGCTAGATGTCATCATCACAAAACCTCTCTCAGTGATTTTTGAGTGGTCCTGGGAATCTGGAGAGGTCTCAGCTGACTGGAAACTAGCAAACATTGTCCCAATTTTCAAGAAGGGAAAGAAGGAGGACCCTGGAAACTACAGGTCTCTGAGTCTCACTTCAGTGAGAGGTAAATTTACAGAGAAGATTATCCTGAGAAGTACTGAAGGGCACCGGAAAGACAACACTGTCATCAGTCACAGCCAGCATGGCTTCAGCAGAGGAGAGTCCTGCTTATCAAACCTGATTTCCTTTTACGCTAATGTAATCCACTTAGTTGATCAAGAGAAGCCAGTTTATGTAATATTTTTGGATTTTAGTAAAGCTTTTGGTACTGTCTCTCACATTATCCTTCCGGACAAAATGTCCAGCCCACAGCTGCATAAACACATCATGAGGTGGGTGAGCAATTGGCTCATGGTTGGGGCACAGAGGGTAACGTGAATGGGGTAACATCAGACTGGTGACCTGTCACTAGTCGGTTCCACAGGGCACCATCTTAGGCCCTGTGCTCTTCAACATCTTCATACATTACTTGGATGCAGGACTGGAAGGGACACTAAGCAAGTTTGTGGACAAAACTGGGACGAGCAGTTGACTTTCTTGAAGGCACGGAGGCCCTGTAGAGAGATCTTGACAAATTAGGGGGCTGGGCAATCACCAACCGTATGAATTTCAAAAATGAGAAGTGCCAGATTCTGCACCTGGGACGGGGTAACCCTGGACATTCGTACAGACTGGGCAATGAGATGCTGGAAAGCAGTGCCACAGAAAGGGACCTGGGGGTCCTGTTTGCCAGCAAGTTGAATCTGAGTCAGCAGTGCCCTGGCAGCCAGGAGGGCCAACCGTGTCCTGGGGGGGGGCTTCAGGCAAAGCATCACCAGCTGGTCAAGGGAGGGGATTGTTCAGCTCTGCTCTGCATTGGGGCAGCCTCACCTTAAATGTTGTGTGCAGGTTTGGGTACCACAATATCAGAAAGACGTTAAGCTCTTGGAGACTGTCCAAAGGAGGGCAACAAAGATGGTGAAGGGCCTTGATGGGAAGCCGTGTGAGGAGCGACTGAGGTCATTTAGTCTGTTCAGCCTGGAGAAGAAAAGACTGAGGGGAGACCTCATCACAGTGTACAACTTCCTTCTGATGGGAAGGAGGGACAGGCACTGATCTCCATGGTAAACAGTGACAGAACCTGAGGGAATGGCCTGAAGTTGTGTCAGGCGAGGTTTAGGTCGGATATTACAAAAAGCCTCTTCTCCCAGAAGGTTGCTGGGCACTGGAACAGGTTCCCCAGGGCAGTGATCACAGCACCAACACTGACAAGAGTTCAAAAGGTGTTTGGATGATACTCTCAGGCACATGGTATGACTCGTGGGGATGGTCCTGTGCAGGGCCAAGGCCGATGATCTTTGTGGGCCCCTTCCAACTCAGCATATTCTGTGATTCTGTGAAACTAATTCTTAATAGGAGGGAAGGTTCCTAGTGTTTCAGAAGCTTTTACTTGCTTTTCATTCAGAAAGGAGAGCCCTTCCTTAACTTGTCCTTTTCAGACCACAGTATTTCGCTTGCATGAACATACTTCAATGAATGCTCTATGGCAACACGTTCTGTTTCTTTTCTGAACTTAATAGTATATTCTTCCATGATTTAGTTGTTAAAATAATCTAGATACTTGGAAATTTTCCTTCCCACCCACCCTCCTCTCTCTCCTTTAATTCCTTACTGGATACAGCCTTATATACTACAAAAGAAACAATATAACTTGACTTTTGTTCTGTTATATTCTATAGGAAAGTTCCAAATAGTATAAAAATAGACTGCTTGCTTTATCTAATTATATCTCATTAAATACCACCCCAGACAATATTTCCACATTTTAGGCACCCCATGTAAATTTCCTTTCCCCCTGCCAACCCTCATGAACCACTATGTAGAACCCAGTTCTGCTGAAAATTTTTTTCCCCAAGTAGGTTTTCTATGGAGATATTTCCACTGTTAATCTAGACTACAAAAGCAGAGCAGAAGTAACATGCAGCTAACAGACAATACCTTAAATTTAGCACTAACATGGCAAATTTTTATTTCCACAAAATTAAACCTGTCAGTCCACACCTATTCATGAAGAAGGAAACAACTCTCTATTCCAGCAACTTCTATTTACCTTTCAAAACAAAAGTCTAGGCTTACTATGCTCCTTTCCAGTACAGGAATCATTAACATAAACTATCTCTCGATTCATGAGTATCACAGCAGGCAAGACATTACTTTCTCCCATCCTACATTTGCAGTTGATTTTTCCATGTTTATGATGTTTGGACAGACAAGAAGTCCTGCATATTCACCTGCAGACACCTTCAGAAGCTCACCTGACAGTGCTGTAGATTAAGTACTTGGCTCAAGTACCTGTGTGGGACACTTCATCTGCTACGCGGAGATCTGTAAGAACATACTTGCTACTAAGTCATTAATACAGTTTAGCCTATTTGAGATACTTTTTAGTGCTGGTGCCCAAGCCATTTATCATACTACACATAGTACTGGTACAGCTAAGCAATAGTATTTGAAACTTAGCAAGACTGAAAAAACAAGCCTACTACAGTCCAGGACAGCAAACACATGGCTTACATATGCACACTCAGTTATGAGAGATGAAAAAAAATGAAGTTTTTTGATAATGATGCATTAACAAAGCTATTCTGTTTGTTAAATGCCATACTGACCACACAGCATGAATTAGTGCAATCCTCATCTGAATTATTGACATAATTTACATAGGAAAAGTAGCACGCTTCATAAAGGCCTAACTAAAATGTTTGTGTATTTTCTTGAGTAAAATGGCACGTTCTGTCTTGTCAATTACACATATTAGAAAGAAGGAAGCAAATTAGGACAAACTAGCAGAAAAAATATCTTATTACCTTTAAAATGTTCAGGCAGTTTCTGTGCTGTAGAAACCACATATACAAATGCCAGATTGTCTTTAATTATTTTTCTTCTCTACCGTTAAACCAGCCAACAGACCATATATTGGTAGCTGTCCTAAGGAATGCACTTCAACTCTTGACACAAAATATTTGATACTAGAACATTTAGTAAAAATTTAATTATATTAAAAGACATTTCAGCTTACAAAGGTGTTAACTCTCCATTTCTGTTCCCATTTTAAAGAATCAACCAGATTATCCTTATTTTATTGTCTAAAAATAGTTACTAGATAGGCCAAAATATTTGCCTCACATCCCAAGAACCCTTCAGATAAAGTAGCTCTGTCAGAAGCCTGAAAACAACTTTTTTTAGTGGTTATCTTTTCTGATTTGCAACTTATTACTGTTTATTCTTCCTCTAACAAACAACACCCAAACCTGGGGTCGTATCTGTGAGTCCTACTGTACAATTTACTGTGATGAAGACTAAAAGATAAAACCATGTACTTGATCGACTCACATCTTTAACTTACAGTTATAGCTCCTCACCACACAGCTCTATACAGCTTAAAGACCCAATGTATATAAGAGCAGCAGGCCAAATCAGTTATTAACCATGACATCAATGACTGCATTTTTCTACCTAAGAATCCCCAAACCCACTCCTAAACTTCTGGCTACTGGGTACTCTATGTTACAGCTAAGCAACAGAAACAAGGATATTCCTTACTTCTCCTGAACTGCGTTTTCAGCAATTGTTCTGGGGGGCCATGTGAGAGCATGGGGAGTTTGTCTGGTTTGGTTTTCTGTTTATCTGGGTATTCTTATTGTTCTGGGTTTTTTTGGTTTTGTCTGGTTTTTCTGGGGCATGAGGAGGAAGGTGGGGTTTTTTTGGGGGTTGTTTTTTTGACCCTTTACAGACAAAAATAATTGTTTAGGCATGGCTCTAGTCTTTCTGTCCTATATCAACACCGTTTAATCTCTTTCACTATTATTTGCAATTTGCTTAGTTGTATGCAGGGAAAATAAACTCTAAGACAATTTTCATATTTTTCTAAAGCTTCTCATTTTTTCCTATAAATTTTTATTTTTCATCTCTCAGGCATTTCAGTGAATATTTTTTCCCACCAATACACCAGTTCTTATAACGCAGGAAAGGGAGAAAACTATAAACACACACTTTTTTTAAGTTGCTTTAAGCTTAGAATGTTGTTTTAGAAGGCTCACACTGACTAGGATTGAATTGGAAAGTTATTTGTACATCCACTTACTAAAATAAAGCATCAGTAAGAAGCATTAGAAAGACAACTTATACCTGAATGTAAAGACTGAGGTGTTAAATATAAAACTACAATAATTACATCCAAAATAGCAAGCTACTAATTCCTACCCAGTTTATTGCATTGTCCTATGTGTCCCAATATTATTCAGCAGAGGGCATTCTGCTGATCAGATATTATGCTGATACACGAGCCCCATTTTAGCCTTAAATTTGTATACAAAGAAGCAAAATGAAGAGCATGTAACCAAAGTGAAAAAAACTGTCCTTGCAAATATACTCTCCTGAAGGAACTCTTGATATTCTAGGAATAATGTTATTTATAACACTGAACACACTCACAAAGGAGATTTATCTTCCACAAGCATCAGAGCACTTTACCAGGACTGGGACTATTCCTATCTGATAAACAGGAAAATAAGGGAGAAAGGTTATTTTCATAAATTTGGTGGCAGTCATGAAAGGAATCCACGTCCATAGAATCCAAGTCCATAGAATACTTTCACTGTATTCTATAGAGCAAATGTTAATATTTTTAAACACTAATTAACTGTCTCATTTGTAATATTAATATTGATTTCAGGTAAAACTTCCTTAACTTTATCCAAATAACTAATAAACAGTGAACAAGCTTTTCATGCACGTCAAAACCAAGGATTTGCTAGATGCAGGTAATATATCTTTAAATTGTGTGCTCTGATTTTCAAAATATAGAAGACTTAAATAAAATTGAGATTACCAATAAATATGACCAATATCTACCCGGCAGTCCTAATACCTGTTACTCGTTTAATGAAAGTACCGAATAAAAAAGCTGCCCAGCACACCTTGGTGTATGCTTATATCATCATGAAACCAATTTAAAATTGGAAATAACGTTTATTTACATCATCAATGTGATGTAAAATCAATTTCTTGATTTTTCTTTTCTCTGCAATTTTTTCTTTTAAAGCATCTTAGAGCGCTTTTGAACATTTGGTTCGTTCTCTTTGCCCCATTTTTAATAACTGCACATTTAGAATTTCATATCCAGAATCTTTTTATAGTGTCCACATTTCATTAAATGACACACTTTTAGATCATCTGCTTACCAAGGAAACATGCACTTTGCTTCCTACCTCACAATAACTAACTACATAGTAGCAATATTTTAGGCTAGAGACTAATTTTTCTCATTATCCTAGGGCTTACAGCTCAGACAGATAACTCCTGATAAAACGTCCTGTTTTCTTGCAGCAGCACATACTGAAAGCACTGACATTTTTAAAAAATAAGACACAATATTTTTGTGCATTTGCCATAGATGCACAGTATTTTCTTCTGGACAATATCATCTTACACTGTAAATTGTACACACAGTGCATGTTTCATTCACAGATAAATTCAGTAAACAGAGGCAAGAAATTTCCTGAAAAGGAAGGATTTTGCTTTAAGATCTTCCTCTTTTTTTTTTTTTTTTTACTCACTTGGTCAGAAAAGATGACTGGACACATATAGCACGCGACATAATTCAGTGCTCTCCTCCTTTTGAAGGGTACAGCACTGTCAGACCATGAGGAAGAACAATAATGAAATTGTAACCAACAAGCACTTCGTCTCTGAGAGACCACTCAGAAAACATTAACTGCCCAGCAATGTAAGAGGCCTTTGTTGGCTCAGTAAAAATGAAAGCATTTTTGCTATCTGAGACTTCACTCAAACTGTGACCTTATGTTCTGAAAGTCAGAACCACCTGCGTGACTCAGTAGCTTTGGTCAGGTTCATGATAAGGTCTCTACAGAGGATCACTGCAAGGATGTATAACACTTTCTGGTCAAACACTCAAGTGCTTGTAGACTGTGCTGTTTTTTTCTGCTGTACCATAAATTTAAATCTTACTACCTCTAATTAACAGCTAAAAATGACCATATATATATATATATATATATATAAACATATATAAACATATATAAACATGGTACATGGCTCATGTAACTACTTAAACAGAAGTCACTCAATTAAACAAATCGTTGTAGTATGCACTCTGGTTTCAATTTTAAACCTTTTAATATTCATTTTCACAAAAGACATGAAAATAGACTTTTACAGAATATATAAACGATTGTTTCAATAACAAAAAAAAAGTCCACACAGCAGTCTGATTTATCCTACAGGACTAACTGGCTTTAGGTTAAAAAGTATGATTGAGATGTTAGTCAATTTAGATATACATCTTTTCCAAAATGATTTAAAAAAAAATAGTGAACAGAAGTGTTTAAGAAATGGAAACTGATGAAAAGCTCATGAGGCCAGATATTGCACAGCCCAAGTTGCAAGCCCAGCTTAATTACTGTGGGAGACTGGAAATATTGTTACTGGCTCGAAATAACTAAGGTGTGTGTGGGAGAGGACAGGGCAAGTTCTGCCAAGGTGATACAGTGCGCTGCTCACATTCCGCACCCTCCAGAGCCGCGGGGACAGCCCCAGAGTGGCTGTCAGTCACCAGCACACTGGAAGCACTGCTCCACAGCGTGGCCCTGGAACCCCTAACCCAGCTCCAGAATGGCTGGCAAACTGGAAGCCCCACCTGGGGGAAAGTGGCCTGCAGGAAGGCAGAGCAGATAAAAATCATTGCATAAGGCCTCTACATGGTGCGTCCCTATTGTCCTTGGCTCATACCATGCTGGAACCACAGCAGTAGCTATATTTTTGCTTTCTCTGTCTCCTTCTTCTGATTTCCTCTTCTTGCAATCTGGGTAACTTAAAGTTGGATGGGCTGCAGTTTGCTAAGTCTATGCTTCATGAAATGCTTAACTGCGATCGAATGTTGCCTTTGAAAATTGCCAAGTTCCCTTATTTTCTAATGTTTGCCAGAAAAAGTTTGTGGTTTAACCTCTTGAAAAACATGTTTGCGTTTTTTTCCCTTGTGCCCTCTCAGGGTATAAAGAAACCAAAGCCCCTTTAAGAAACTTGCCCTGTGAGAGTGGGGCCTTGTAGTTACATTTAACCACATGTAACCATTAGCATTGCAAAATTCTGTATACAGAAAATAAAGCAACAGTGTCTCAATGTATAGCAGTGCTAAATCCACCAAAATTAAGTGGTTTTGACAGAATATCCTGCAATGGTCTCAGAGGTTTTTGTAATATAAAAAAATACTATGAATTATGGTAATATGTTTTGTACAAAGCAAGGAATTATACAGATAATAAACCTTGAAGGAATATGATAGAGGTACCTGTTTGGCCCAGAAAACTATATCAGCACACACACAAACAATTCCACTCCCCAAACACTAAACAACCCATCACAAAGACTATTAGTCTCTTTAAAAAAATTTCCTAGCAAAGGTAAACAATTAAGCATTATACCTGTAGTGCTCAACACTCCCTATTCCAAACTAAGGACGACACTTTTTTTTTTTTCACTCATTTGATACTTTATCTGGTCACTTCTTGCTTCTCCTACCTGTTTCTGCACAAACCTTGTGTTATAGCTGAGCTCTGTTGTCAAGGCATCGGCGAGACTCTAAAGGACCAAAGCCTGAAGCAGGAGATATCAAATACACTCCTCCTCCTAAATGTTAAAATCTTTTCATCTCTAGGTGGTTCATATTCAGTGTGTACTACTACTACAACTGAAAAAAAAAATATTTTAACTTAATGTAGAATAAGATCCAGACTTGTGCAACAGAGAAAAAAAATCAGCTATTTTTTGCTATGTGAGTCTGTGAGACAGTGGATTATTATATTCATTATTGACTTGAAACAACTCAAATGGGGAGGGTGGGGGGAAGGGACAGGGCAAGTTTCACAAAGGTGCAGTGACAACCCATCCCATAACCCAGACCCTTGGAGGCTCTTCGCACAAACCCAGGGCAGCTGCCAGTCAAAAGCTGCCAGGGAGCCCTGCCCCAAACCTCCTTTTTTCCCTAAGCCAGCCTCTGACACAGCAGGAGCAGTGCCCCTCACCCCTCACTGGAGCCCCAGAGTGGTCAGGGGGCTGGACGTCCCATCTGGGGAGTGGGGAGGTGTGGCCACAGGGGGGGCCAAAGCAAATAAAAATAGCTATGTGCTCTTCATGCTCCTTCGAGCCCTAGTATCTTCTGGGTTCCTGGTACATGGATCTACCCTGCATCTAGGAGTAGTAGCTATAATTCTCTTTTTTTCCCCCTCTTTACTTCCTCTTATTCTCCTAATATCCTTTCTTAATATTTTGGGTAGCTTGAAACCAGGAGGGTTGGATTTGGCCAAGTTGTATGGGCTAGCATGTGCTAAGTCAATGCTTTGTGAAATGCTTTATTTTGGTTGAAACCATTTAAACTTTTGCCAAGCTCCCTCATTCTTTTTTAAAGTTTACCTGTAAAAGCACCCCCTGAGAAAACATGTGCAGCGTTTCTCCTTTGTGCTTTCTTAGGGCTTTAGAAGAACTGAAGGCTCTTCTAATTTATAAATTCAGCAGGCAAATATTTAGGGCCTTGTATATTTTTAAAGCAAAACCCCTTCGGTGAGTTTGTATCTTAGAGCCTGGGGTCTTACACAGTCATGCATTAGATTCAAGTTTTAACCTGATATCATTACCACTCCTAATCTTAGCCAATGCAAAACGAGTTGAACAACTGAATTTGCTCAAAAGCTTCCCAGTTTTGAATTTTAAATTCTAATTCTTGAAGGCAGTTTTCCATTCTCTTGTGATATTGTATCAAAGTTTCATTGATATTTAAAATTTGCAGTCTATTGTCAGTGTGATTTTTCTTTTCTCCCCCAAGGTCAGCCTCACACATTATGCCTTGAAGTATCAGATATACCTCTAATGGAAGCTTTCTTATATTTCATCCTTGAAAAACCAGACTGAACTCAAGTTTTTGCTTGGAATCCATGACTTCCAGCTCCACTCATTCCTCAGTAATTACTACACAGCATCAACACCAGCCAAGAAAAACAGTAACAACCCAACCTCCTCGAGCTTGGCCACTTCTAGGATTTCTCTGTTAGCAAGTTCCATATGTTTTCTTCATCTCAAGATACCTATTGTCAGGATAACAGAAGCTCAATTTTCTTCCACTGTTGCATTGTTGAATCTCCTCTTGATATTTAGGAACTGAAAAGGTGTCAATCTGTATCTCTAGAACCTTCCTATCATATTCAGAACACAACACAAATCTCCTCCATAAGCAGACTTAAGAAAATGTCAAAACTGACACTATGACTCAACGGTTAAAAAATGGGGAGGAAGTTTACCTGCCTTATTAATACATATCAAAAAACCCCTCTTGTTATTGCTGAGTTTTGTGCAGCACGAAGGAAGAATCAAGTATTGTTACACAGTTTGCTAAGCAATTTTCATACCACTAAAACTGCAACATGCTACAATAAATTTTATTTAAGACAATTTTTTTGATTGACAAGAAGTCAATACAGAAGCCTTTTGAATGTTACTAATTTAAATCCGATAGTCGTCAAAAACCCTGCCTTTTACCAAGAATTTCTAGTATGGAAAGAGCATTTGTTTTGCAGATTGAAACATAACTATTTAAAATGTTTAAAGTTGTATACTTCATTTATGGCCATTTCAGCCTTTTAAAATAGGTAATTTTTATACTGTGGTCAGAATTGGCTATTGTCAGTTGTGTATAGATGTTTTCTGCTTATAATGTACTTTTGTCCTTTCAAGTGGTTAAATCATGGATCCTGCCTCACAATACTCACATTTGAAATTGTAAAACAATCTGCAACATTAATGCTCTTTAAACTCTAAAAAAAAAAAAAAAAAAGAAAAAAAAAATATGAAAACAAAAATAGACTAATTTAATTCCTCCTTCTCTTGTTATTTATTTTGCATTATTTATAAAAACAAACGAAAAAAATCAAAATGTGCAGTCATCTCTTTAAACTTTAAATGCCAGATAATCAAGCAACAATAAATAAAAAAAGTAATTAAGCTTCTCAATTTTAAGATATTTCTGTCAAAACCTAAATATTTAGAGAGCAATGTGATTTCTGTTACATATGATCCTTTCAGCTAATCTCAAACTATAAAGGGTATCTAGGAATCTGTGCCAGATGAGCAACAAAATCCTCTCCCTCTCCCTAAACACCTACGACCCATTTATTATTAGCATTTCCCTCCTTTTCACCTTTAGTCACAATGGTTTATCTTTTTCTCTCTGATCAATACATTCATAATGACCAATTTTTTGTCTGAGCCCTTTCCCTCAGACTATCTTCACAAGCTCATCAACCTTTCTTCAAACCTCTACAGAAATTATTTGCAACTAGTTAAGCTCAGAAATTCTCACTTTTAATTAAAATATACATTAGTGAAATACATTGAAAAACCAAGTGCATGTCTTTACACTTCATTCCGAAACCAGGACTAAGATGTGTTTCATCAACAGCAAAATATGGCTGCAGAATGAAATTTCCAGGAGTATTAAAACTTTTTGGTTTTTTTTTTTTTAAAGTGAGTTACTCTGCAAATTTCCTGAAATGGCACTGAACGTGTTCTCAGTACTCACCTTCTGTTAACATACTATCAGCTACTTGTATTTGGGGCTTTTTCCAGGGGTTTGCATACCAAGATGACACCAAGATAAGCTTCAACCATTGCAGACAGGGAAGAAAAGGCAGGATAGGAGGAGTAAAGTGTCACTGTATTATGTGCAACACTGCAGGTCATATACTAATTCTCATGATAGATGGTGACCTTGTGCCTCGGTGACAGTGAAAAGGAGAGTTCAGTGTTTGCAGAAGTTAATGGAAAGCTCCATAGACCATTTGTGCTGAAAATGTTCCACAAAGCTGGGGCAAAGCCATCACCATCATGCGCTGGAAAACTCTCAACCACAATCCACGCCAATTGCTCCACACAACTCTTCCCAAAAGCCACTGGCAAAGAGGAATTATTGGGACACATTGGGCCCCTGACTACTGAAAAGTATTGTGATACCAACTGGCATAAAAGTGTGGGCCAGGAGGTATGCTTTGAAAGGCAAAGCGTCCCTGCTGCCTTGGACATAAAAGGCGCATTACTATCAAATCTTGACCTCCATGATAAAATCAGCACTTGCTCTTACGTGGATCACTGCTTGCTAACTACAGTGAAAATATTAAGATCCCAAAGCTTTGTTTTGTCATGCACACATTTTTGGTGTTGACAGGACATTTTAGACAGAAGACAGTTCCTTCTTGAAAGGCTCTCCTCTTCAGTAACATCAAAATCTAGCAAAGAGCACCGTAATTTCCATACTATTTATCTTTCAAATAAACCATGATGTGGTGAAACAAGAAAAAAACCTCTACCGAATGCCACCAAGGATCCCACTCTATGCCACAGTGAACCAGGTACATCCATGAGCAAGGTGATGTCCTGTCATAGTAACAATTTCACCAACACAGTATCAAACTTCCACCTAATAAATATTTCTATTTCACAATATACACTGAATTTTTACTCCAATCCACAATTTTTAAATTTTTATTTCTGTTATCTTCTTGTCACTATTATAGAAACTTTTAAGTATCACTTTTAATATTTACAACCTTCACACTTCTGTATTTAGACATATTCATATCTCTTTTCATAACCTATCTGAAGAGTTGAAGTGTTTTTTTTCTTAGCCTAACCGTTTGCTGTAATAGAGAAGCAAGACCCAATCTGGCACCAATTTTATGCAATGATCTTCCCTATATTAGACCTCATCAGCTGTGAAATCTAGTAATTTCTATGTTCCCTTTTTTTTAAGAAAACTTTTAATATAACTCCACTGCTTACATATGTCAAGATTTTACAATAAAATGTAGATAACTGGTTTGTAGAGTAAAGAATGTATTCTTAAGCTATTCCCAATGAGTCTCTGCTTTATTCATAAATGCAGGGCACAAACAAAATCTTGAAATTCTAAGAAACATGGCAAAAAATTCTGATTTTTATGGAAAAACCCCACAACTTAAAAGTGAAAAAGATAACTCAGGGTCAAAAGACAGCAAAAGAAAATTGTGATTTTTGCATGCACATGTTTGGAATATCTATACAATTAAAAATTTCAAGTCAGATAACATTCATCAACAAGACAACTCAGAAATGGTAATAGAATGCAATTGTTATAATTTCTTAAGTCATTGAAGAACTATAAACAATAGCATCATACAGTAAGAGAAAGAATAATCTCATATGGACAGTTTATTAATACAGTATTCCAGTCTAAAGAAATATAACCATAAAGATGTGAATCGCATACATGAAGTACAGGAAACAACTATTTGCTCATCAGGGAAATCAATTCTTGGTACTTACATATTATATAAGTACCAAGAATATTATATATCTAAGTTCTGGAATCAACTGATGGTTCAAACACTGTTTTCATGCAACCCCCCCCCAAAAGTAGCAGAGGCAAATACCGAGAATATAATGCCCTTCTAATACAACATTCATACGAAGCTAAATTGTTAAAAGAAACTTGTGAGAAGAAAGCTTATCACTACACTAAGTCACAGGTATTCCTCAATTTGACTCTTTTAACTGATCATTTTTATTTTTGTAGAAGTCTGTACTTTGTTTATTCGCTGCTCAAGTATTAACCAGCAGAAGAACGTGGATATTACCTTTTGCTGAAACAATCTCTAATAACACCATCTGTTTGCAAATTCCGCAGTATGAACATTTTAAACAGAGTCTTAAGCAGAGTTCACTATTTTGTGCAGTTGTTCCTTCCACTCCTAAATGAGTTAGGTCCTGTGACCCACTTTCAACAATATTAAAAAGGACTTTAGTAAAAAACAATGCCAGGGTATAAAAGTTGACAATTGTAATCATCAGAAAAGGCCCAACCAAACAAAAAAAAAACAACAATCCCTAGACGTGCTTGCAAAGGATAACAAGAGAGATAACAAGAATTTGTTTGGTTTTTGAGATCTCAGTAACTCAGAACTACATTTAGAGAGTGAGATTCAAAGTCTTTCATTTAATGGCAACAATGGTTTCAGAGTGAGAACTTGGTATAACAGAACGACATCGACGCAGCCCAGGTAAATCTGTTCTATGTGTTACAGAAATTATTTTTGATACTAACAGTGTACCGTCATGCCATGTATACACAATGAAATTTTCACCCTCATATTAGATCGACACAACCTTTAAGCAGAAGCACATTTTCACATACTGTTCGATCTCCAGTTCTTTTACACAAAGATCAAAGATCTCTAAAATATCCCTCTGTGAATCAGAAGTCCAAAACACCTTTGCAATATTCTTCAGTTTTCATTGCAAAAAGGTGAGACATTTTAAGTTAAATTTAGTACAAAAACAGGACCATGCACTACTGACCTGCTGAGGTTTTGGTTCAACTTGGCTGTACATCACAAGTGGGTCTGACTGAGCAGGCATTATGTAAATGCATGGACTTAAATAAAAGGCAGCACTCACGTATTAATCCAAGGCCTGGGGTGCTTTCAGAGTAGGCTGGAGACAATCCCAGACACCTGGCTTTTGAAAGACCACCGAGGGAATGTGCAAGGGGAGAGGGGGAGGGAAGGTCAGTAAAAGCAGCCTGAAATAAAATTTATCTAAATTCAAGCCCATCTTAAAGTGTCTGGGTCAGCAGCCTTGGAAAAGTTTCTTTTTAGTTGTCAGATGCTGAAACATGTTTTTCTATCTTAAGGATACAAAATGCTTTCCAAAGCAATGCATTATTACATGCTTCAGGATTCAGCAAGAAGTACTACCTGGAAACATGATGTTTTTAACTATAGGTTCAGAATGCATTTTGTCTTGGCATCTTCAGTGTTTACAATCTCTACCTTCAGCCTCTCTGGAAAAAAATGTAAAAAGCAACTTCCAATTGTGGAGATGCAAATCTGAAGAGCAGAAACTTGTCTATCAGATGGAAAAGCTACTGCTCTATAATCATGAACAACCAGGGGTTTAAGCTAGACTGGGCAGATGATAAAATATCAATATAATCAGGTATCCAACACTCTGTTTCAGCTGTCCCTTCTGCCTTCCCACATCAGAGTCTAAAGTAGGTTTTCCATAAACTGCCTTAAAAAAAAAAAAAAAAAGATTGAATTGATTTTCTCTTGGATTCTTTCTTCCCTTATGAGTATTTATTTTCTTTGTAATGGGGCTTGTTTTAGGTGTTTTTCTTGAAACTCCTGAAGTAGGAGCAGACAGAACATTTGCTTTTTCTTGTTTCCATGATTTTCTTTGCTTCAAATCTATTAGTCTCCTTATCTATATGCTTCTCCATGTTACTCGCTGTCCATAGCATTGATTTTCAGTTATTTATGACTTTTTGATAAATCCCTGGCTCCTCCTTTCTCCCAATCCTTTTGCTGTTATTATTGCACTTAGCCTCCTACATATTCTTCATCTGATGCAGACATTTGCTTGCCTGTTTGATTCTCCCCTCTAGCAGCTCTGAGGAGGCAGCCAATGGAATATGCATCAGCTCCTGACCAACAAGCCAACCAGCACCCTGGCAGCTCTGCATCAATCACAACATTTGCTGCCTCCCAAATTGCTGACCCAAAGACAACAACTCCAAAACCAAAGAAAGGATAAGTGAGAAGCTACTACAGGAAGAGGATGTTAATGTCAACAAAAGGAAACTTCTGAATGCCTATCAAAACTATCTGATGAATTACCATCCATCAACTACTAGTTTGTTATGGGAAAAGGGTGCCACCTGGTGCCCAATCCATCTTCCTTAACCTGCTCCTCTGGGTTTTCTGTCCATTCTTCTCCAGAAGTTCATCTAACTGTCCACCATGAATCCTCAAAACTTACCAGTCTTATAATCTCTTAATTTCATGCAAGTTTTAACAGACCTTGAGGCATTTTTGAACTTAGTAAATCCTGAAAAGAACAACAAAAGTGCAAGTAAAGTCCCAAACCAAACCTATAACCCGAACAAGAAACCAAGCAGGAAATGTCTAATTTGCTTATCCATATAAATCAACCTGACGACTTCTTGCTCAGTAATTAACTAGACAGTAGGCCTGAATCACATGGTGCCTCAAAGGATAGGACAAGAGGAAACAGAATCACTAGATCTTTGCTCTAGAAAACCTGCTTACAAAAAGGAAGCATTTTTCCCATTATTTTGCTCTTAATCACTCACGACACCCAGCAAAGCACTGCTTTTATTTCCTACTCACAACTACCCCAACACAAAAGCAAAGGCTTCCAATTCCTTGACGTGGATATTTAATAATTTCTTGCCTGTACACAATGCTTTACCCTTGTAACTACATAAAATATAAGGATCATACTGAGTCCAAAGTAGAGCTTCCGTCACTGTTTACCACATGAAAAAGTCAGGTTTGTTGTTTGGTTTTTTTTTTTGGTGGATATCTGCAATGAGTAATAACCCTGTAGGAAGTGCCCTAGCTGGCTGCAAGACCCTCGGAGACTGTCTGAGTTGGGGAAGAGATGCTCTTCCCCCCATATTTGCCCTTTTCTACTTCCAAGCACCCAGCTGAAATTCAGCTTTGAGACATGAATGCTTTCTATTATTCTAGATTTCCACATCTCTCTGCTTTCCTAGGTCAGCTCAGTGGCTGTGGCCTGGAAAATGTGCACTGACTCCAACAACTGGCAACTTTCACCTTATAAAATTGTTCAGTACTAAATACAATATTCATATGTGTGGGTAAAACACGGTTAAAGGAACAAAAATAAAGCCCTTCCTATTACCTACTTTAAAATTGAATTCATACTTCATTTGTCACATTGAATTGAATCATTCTTTATTTTAAGATTCCTTTCAATTTACAGACAAAACATTTCCAAGTATTTATTTATACTTAGACTCGTTTTTGATGTAGAGCAGCTGGATAGTTTTTTGCCATTTCTACATCCATCT
The DNA here is from genome assembly GCA_035584735.1 of Pseudotriccus pelzelni. Lineage (NCBI taxonomy): Eukaryota > Metazoa > Chordata > Aves > Passeriformes > Tyrannidae > Pseudotriccus > Pseudotriccus pelzelni. The sequence continues at coordinate 39,520,358 of JAWMRA010000130.1, read as the reverse complement.
TCTGACTAGAGCACGTTGAGTGATAATGGGAATATATTTGACTTATTTTTATTATTACATTTGGGTTGCAAATTAACTTCAACCCATTGATGCCTAATGACTTCTGTTTTAAAGCTAGGTTTAAAGTAGCCTAGAAGCAAAAAATAAACACAATAAACAAAATATACTACTGTATTATCAGCAAGATTATTTTCCTTACTGTTTTGATAATTAGAATATTTTTAGGTTAGTTTTGTTTGAGGGGGGAGGCAAACTACAAAGCTGTATTTTCCCTACTGTTAGTCTAGAGATTAACACCAAGTAAACAGTATTGTTATTCAGAGCTTTCAACAGCCTTTCACTTGAGGTCTTCGTATAATGGCATTTAACAAGTGAATGCGTGTGACATCTTCACGTTTCTACACAACTGTGTTCTATATTTTAAGCTTTTAGTTCTGTATTATACATATATTACCACTTACACATAGATTGATTTCTGTAATTACATAAGATACCTCCATATGTAAGTACTTATATATACAGAATTATACATGTAATAATACACACTTGTTCTTATAAGAGAGATACTTAAAAATATGTCTGATGATGTAAATATGATTGCTTTCAAAAACACCTGAAACAGAATTACCCTAGTCATTGCAGTAAAACAGAAAGTCTGGAACGGAAAATTATAAGTTAACTCATATGATATGCCTTCTAAATTTAACAGAAATATCTACATTTTTTTGAGCATTATAGGGCAGCTAATTGCAAAAACAGAGAAGGAACTGAAAATCCTATTCCTAAAGATAAGGCAATTTCTTCCTAGGCTAAAGTACATATTTCTTTTTGATTGTCAATACTCGAATATCTCTTTTCTAGTTGTGAAGTCATCTACCCCTATCAATCAGGCTATAGAGCTTGAAAAAAAAAACCCAAATATCCATCAAGTACCAGCCTGTTGACTGTTCATTTATTCAATTCCTTAAAAAATACCATTCTCTATGCTCTGATTAGTTATAATTTCTTAACCCATAGGCTGATGAAATGATCAGCAGAGCACAAGATGAGCCCTTTTATGAAGGAAATGTAAGAACTTTAAAATTAATAATATAGGTGAAATTTAATTTAGAGCAACATTACCAGCAAGCAATATTGTAAACCACTGCTAGCAAAAAATAAGCTGGTTGGACTGGAAGTAAGAACAGAAGCTCTGCTCCTCATTAGTCCACTGCAGCTCTCTGCATTTATCTCTTTCTGTAATGCTGTTCCCATAAAGAAATCCACAGGCAGAGCTGACAGAGCACTCCTTGCCAGGGCAACTTCTTTAGAAATGGAATCCAGCCACAACCAAAAGATAGAAGACACAAGATATTATTTGAAAAATAACTATGAACCTTTATAATACCTTTTATTAGGCAATAATATTTGTGTGTAAACTATGAAATGTACTATATATCCATTTGTTAAAACCGAACTTTTACTATTTTCACACACACAGTTCCCAGTTATATTCTATGAAAGCTAGAGCTTAAAAATAATTTTGAAATAAAACATCTAAAAAAGCTAAAAATCAAACGGCAAATATTACGTTCATCAAGAAAACACAGATCACTGATTTTTTCCAAATCATATAAAAGCCCCAAGATGAATATAAAACATTTCTATATATACACACCCTCTTAATGCACCATATAACAAGCATCAGTGAAAACACTGCTTCAGTCACTTAAAGATTTACACAGTCTGTAACATGGTTGACTAATAAGATTCTATTATAGCTACTGATTGAATACATTACTAAGAGGGTGGTTTTTTTTAACTTGGAATAAGACCAAAATGCTTGCAGATTTCAGATTGCTATTAGACAAAATAATTATATGCTAAACTAATTACAACTAAAGCAAAACCTGACTTACAACTAATTAAATTTTATTGAATGAAAATAAAGCATAGCCCTTATTTAACACAGGGTACAGCTATAAATGTTTATGAAGTCACCAGTCTGTATATTTATTTCAAGAAAAATGCCCAGGTCACACTGATAAAGTTGGAACATAGCATGATTTGGACACCCAAAAACTCACTTTATAAAGTCATTCATATCGAAGACAATACAAATGAAATCAACATTCCTAAAATTGTTGCTTGTACAGCTAAGAAGCAAATCTAAATGAGGAATTCTCCATTAACATCCTATTTCATTTTCATGTACATCTTCATTGCAGTTTGACAACAAGGTCCAGGTTTCAATTTCAGGAGTAGATAAGACTGAAATTTATGAGCTTAAGTTCAATTATAAAGGCTTAGAGCTCAATCTTTTCAAAAAGCCTATTCAAACCTATAAAGATGCCGACAAGCAGCTTACACTGCATATGAAGTTAGATATTTTACTCTAAAATCCCTCTCTTTGACCAACGACTATATGGCAACAGTATTTTTAACTTTAGCAGAACACTAGCATGCTTGTTACAAGCCTAAGTAAATAAATCAATGTTTCTAGCAAGCAAGCAAAGCAAGAGGATTTAGACATCAAGAAGGAAGGGTGAATATAATCTCAAAGAGCAGAGAAAACAGAGGTTGAAAGAACCAGCTGAAACCACCAGACACCAAAGTTAAGCAGGAACAGCCTATAGCTTTTTCCTGGTTTTACTGACGCTTTACAGAGTCTGAGAAGCATTGTTCTCATTTTACTGTTACCAAGCTATTTCTGGTGAGTTCATACTTCTGCTATTTTTTTTTTCCTGCCCTTCTCCCCTTAGGGACCAAGGGTACCACTACCATATTGTTGGCTCGGGTACTTGTTGATCTTTTCACAAAATCCTAGATTTTTCAACAAATGCTGCCTAATTCAGAGATCTTAACAAAATATTTCATTAAAGAATAGTTAAAAAAAAAAGTAAATATCCTCCAAAATGATAACTCTGAAGACTTAAAACCTAAAGGCAAACTAAACTTTCATGTGCTCTGCTTCAATTCTGTCTCATCCACTCCCATCAATCACTCAATCTCCATGGGTAAAATGGCTGACATTGTCCACCCATTCAAATCATGCATATCTAAAATCAGCATCTACCATAAATACCTTTTTATTTATATAAATGTTCTGGGCCATGACAATTATGAAAAGTATCTTGTCTTCCTCACCATCACACAGAACTTCTCATCAGACTGCACAAAGAGAAAATAGAATGGAATAGCAAAGGGAATGGGATAGCATTTAAGCAATTTTATGATTAACATATTTAAACCCAGTTTGCAAAAATATCTCTAGTCTTTCCTCTCTCTCCGTACAGCTCATGCTGTAGGGCATTGTTAAGGTGTCTCCTCTCTGCCAAGCCACCTGGACTCAAACATTATGGAAAATCAATGCCTTTAGAATCTTCTTCTTACTCTCATGTTTATTTGAAATTGACTAACAGGTTTAAAATTACCACAGTGGGACTGATATACACATAGCATATCTAAATTCTGTTTCTTTACAACACCAAGCAAAAACCTTCAATGAGACAACAAACTCAGCAAATAATAAAGCAGACAAATAAAGAAAAAAAAAGAACAGCAAAACGTAATATAGAACAAAAAAACCCAAAGAATAATAGGGGAAAAAAAGCTATTAAAAATATAACTGCTTCAGTTACACCTATGCATTCTGCAAGCATATGCTTCTTACATTTTATCACATTTCACTGAAAAACATGCTGGATTGTCTGAGCAGAAGAAAGATACCTAACAATTGAATAAGCAGGGAAGTTAATAAAGCAGATATTCTGAAACAATTTTATGCATTAATGCACTTGCATAACAATCTTTTAAATACAACCATGATCCCCTCCTTATTGAAGACTTTCATCAACTTGGTACAACTTAAGTTATTTGCAGCAGCCAGAAACCACAAGGGGCTTGCTACCTTAACTTCAATTTCCTAAAAAATGTTTACTTTCTTCCAGATGGCAAGATTAAATTACATAAACACTGTCAGCAAGTTGAATCCTCAAATGTATTCATTTCCAACACAGAAGCTTCAAAACCATCTATAATTTTGTTACTGATGTTTGGAAACAGCTGTAGCTGACATGGCTATGTGTTGTATATGTCAGCATTAAAGGATTAAATATTCTTAACCCCCGATGGAACAAACCTGCTCTATAAGCAAGGCATAGACTAAGGAACTTCCAGGATTAGTACTGAAATGTCTTATTAGTTCACTGATAAACAAAAAAAGTCAAAGATGATGTACTCGGCTTTCCTCAAGAGAAATGCTGGGGTAAAGTCTAAAATTTAAGGCATGATGGTATTTTTAAATATCGCATGGTTTGAGGGACATAAGCTTACTCTCTAGCTACAGAAAAAATTTTTAGATATGTTTATAATTTTTTAATTTTTTAGAATGATAACATCATGCAATTTACAAACGTCAGGGGGAAAAAAAGGAACTTCTATGTTCCGTTTTTTGTGTGTGCTTATGTAAAAACATAATTTATACAAATGATGTACGAGTAAATCAAAGTGTATACTTCTGAACAACAGTTCTTGAACAGTAAAGGTCCTTGATATGACTGAATGCCCCAGGTTTTTTACTGATGCCAAAATCTATGCTGGCATCTGCACCTAAGTCAGTAAGGTCAAAGACCAGGAATCAACTGCAAAGCTGTCTACTTCGGTCTTCTGGTTATAGGACTGATGAATGGAGCAACATTTCCTAATGGACCATTAGGAAAAAACCAAGTATTTCTATGCAGCCAGGAAGGAAGGGAAGGAAGGTGGCCATTCCATTTTGCTGCAGCAGACACGTACCCACTTACTGGTGACCTCAGCGTGGCGGAAGGAGCAAGAACTGCTTCAGCTTCAACCGTGAATGGAATGAAAACCAGCATCTTTATAAACTTATCTTACACAGATTAAAGAAATTAATAAAGGTGTGGCTTTTTATACACACACTACATATGTATGCACTTTATGTACATTGAGCACATATCCAAGTCTCAAAGCCCTGTTCTATACACATTCCTGACCCTACTGTTTCACGGCAATTTCACATTGAGTAGAAGTTATTTAGAAGTAACGTTGCAATTTGTTTACGCTTGTTTAGAAGAACCTCCTTTATAAAAAGTGCCCAATTCTAAATTGCTCACACCAATGGGAGCCTTCTCTCCAGCTTGAATGGGAGCAGAGGGAGGTCCCATTGTTGTGAAAAAAAATGAAAGTAGAAGAAAAAAATTTGTTTATGAGCAACATGGTTCCTGGTACCTTATTGGGAATTTGGGAACCCTTTCAAAAAAATCAGATGATATATTACGGCTGCCCCAGAGAGTTCAGCATTTCAGCAGATCACATGAAGAGATCACTGGTCTTAAGTAATACCAGAGATATTTTCCCCTTGCAGACAGCACAGCATTTTTGTTCTCCTAAATACTTCCTGAGGTACATTTTAAATTCAGCACGTTTTTTCATTAGACTTTCACATCTTCCCCCTTTCCCTTAGTTTTCAACTCAGTTTTGGCTATTGCAAGAAAAGCTCTCCTGTTTGTCTGCTTCTACGCTCCACTAAACACTTCTGACCCCTTTCAGAGGGCTGCATGATAGGAAGGAGTAAAACTCATCTTCTCCCCCATTTGAACTCCACAGGCATTGCCAACCCTCTTAATTCCAAACCTAAATGACATTTAAGATTTCATTTTCTCACTTTAACGCATGAAAATCCAGACTGTTCCTTTTGTCCCATCAATTTAGGGTATACTTTGGCAGCATATATACTGAAAGCTGTATTCTGGGGCATCAAAATGAACATCGTCAGGAACAGACTGTTCCATCAATTTTGCCACCACTTTCCCACAGATGCAAGCTGTTCAGTGTCCTGCCACTGGGAGAAAGTTGTCCTGTGGCAAAATGTTATATAAAGTATAATCACCATGACAAAAAAGCCACCTTATTTGAAATTTGAGGTTTTTTGCACATCTGACATATCACGCTCAAACTGTCATGCACAGTAACAATTTGGAGGAAGAAACAGAATAGCAAAGTAGTGGAATAAATATGTGTAAAATTATTAGTTTTCTTTGTAAATATTTGTTTATATACTTGCATTCTACATTAATAAGTAAAATATTTTCTTAGTGACATAATACTTTAAAAAGAGTAACCTGGTGATTTACAAAGACTAGTTTTATTTCTTTTCAAATCCAATACCACCATATATCTCATATATTTCTGCAATCTAAGGTAAAAAATGATGTTTACACAAAGTATTTTGAAACAGAAAAAATGTAGACTCTGCAGAAGGCACAGGCAACCTGATTTGAAAGAAAACAGCATATAAGATGACCTCTGTATCAAAGTTAGAGCAGATGCACACTTGCAAGGTCACTCTACCATTTCTGTTCAGAGTAGGTCAGCTTTTGAAGACATATTACTGCAAGCACACTTGCTACCCTGACACAGACCTCACAGGCATGAGTCTACCTTCACATGAGACAGCTTAACTAAAATGCCTGTATTGTTTAAGAAAGACACAGTGTCCTACACTGACACTCCCAATACTTCCATAAAGGTGCAATATCAGTTTCAGTTGGCATATAGTCTCACATTCAGAGTTTTACTTTACCAGAACAATCAACTAGCCAAACACCTCCATTCCTCACCTCAGGGGGAAATCTTTTGGTTTCAGTAAAATCATGGGGATGGAGCTGGACCACTGCCATTCACGTGAATGTCAGCAGACACAGTTATCTGGCCCTCAGAGCTGGCAAAATAAATCTGTAAAACATCCAGTATAATTGCTTGGCATCAGTACCAGAACAGTACGACTTCTCCTGCCTGCTGCATTTGTTAACCCCACACCAACTGAGCAAGCTTTTACTTCCATCCTGAACACACCCACTCCTACAATAGCAGTAAGGAACTCCAGCTCTGGGAGTTCACTGTGCAGAGCAAAAAGCCCCTCTAGGCAAAGTCTCTCTGAGCAAAGTCTAAAACAAGAAATAACTACAAGACCTAGACAGGATTACTAGGTATCACATGGGGCTTTTTTTTTAAAGAAAAAAACCTATAACTATTAAACACTTCAGCAATGGTAAACACTAAAAAACTATAGTCAGATATTCTGTTCTGTACATCACTTGAACATAAGAAGTGCGTGTGGAAATGAAAAAGCAGCTAAAAATGACACTAAAAAATGGAGAAAATAATAAGGATTTAAATCAAACTGACACTGAGCCAGAGTAGCATACAGAAGTTAAGCTGGAAGAACTACAAAAATAATCTAGCCAATCCCTATTGACAAATCAAAACCAACCATCTCAGACATGTACCACAAATCGTTAATGATCAGCTGACAGTAGAAGAAAGGGAAAGTACATCTCTTAAAACTGAAATTCAATTTCCTGTCTCTTTTCCGGAGTACAATGCATTCAATTCCAGTGTCTTCTGAACAGTGACCCATGGACCAGAGCAATAGGCAAAGCTGCAGTTCATGATTCGTAGTTCATCTACCCAGATTCACCTGTTCGGATTCTCTCTCTAAGGACAGCTTAAAAATCTTCTGTTTCTACTTTTCCAAGTTGCTCCAAGGACATTATATAACTGAAATCACAGGAAAGGGGATGGATGAAACATTCCCTCTGTTCAATAAAACTGCCCTTAATCTCACAGAGCACAGGGAGATTTTGGAGACTAAATGTTTTACACACTAAACGAGTATGCCTTGTTCATCTCAGTTGTCATCAGAGAACTTTCTAATCATACAATGAATACATCACCTGATTAGAAATTCTCCAAACATGTTTTTTCTCTCTGGAATAATAATCCCTTCTGGTGAGCTGCATCCTCCATCCCTAGCCTTTTCATACAGGGAAGCAGAAGGACAGGTGACAGATTACGGACCCAAAGAGGTTGAGTGCTGCACACAATCTTTCTCCTCCAGGGGAGTACCACTCAACCAGGACCTCAGCCACCTCCATCCAGCCTCTTTCAGCCCAGCACAGCTTAGCCACTGTTTGAAACCTGGCTAACATTAACTTCTCCGCTGAGTAAACTGGTGAGTAGGTAAAAACCCAGCAGAACTCAACAATATGCACATATACTAGAACAGCACCTGTTCAGCCTAGATTCAAACATGACAGAGTATCATCATTGTTTTATTAGACAGAGTTCCCATCTTCTTTTGAACAGGTAACTCAGACTGATTCATGGGTGGAACACACTGCTGTATGTCATTATCTTTTCTTTCAATGCTCCCTTACAGAGAAGCATGCTCAAGTTCCAAATACTGTCAGTAACTTTACCTTTTTAATGTTTCCTTCCCTTGATAGCCACCTCATCTGTGAGTCAACATCAAAATTCTCTTAAGTGGCATCTACACATATAGAAGTAGGCTTGTGATCCAGAAAGGTTACCCAAGAAACTATTTTCAAAATTAATATTTTAATTGAAAGTTAATTTTTTTATTCTTATATGTATATATAATACAATATACATATATATAGTACAATTCTTATATTTCTTACTATTGGCAAATTCTAAGTCATATAAGCTCTTTGCCAGACTACATGATTTTGTGAAATATGTTCATATAGCTGTTACTGCACACTTTTATACTGTTGAGGGAATGGAAAGACAGTAATTTTCTACCAATTTTAACTGTTATCTATACAAATCTGTGAAATTAACTACCTAATAGCAGTTCTGTAACACCAAAACAACAGACTTCTATTACCCAAGTTGAAGGACATGCTCTTCAGTGTCTAGATACAAAACATCTCTCCTCTTTGACTTCATCTTTGGTTCACAGCTTTAAAGCATTAGATGCAACTAAGAAAAAAGCAACACATTTACAATCAGAAGGCACAATGTGCACCTTCAGGGGAACATTTTTGAGACTACTTAATTTAAGGCTATGCCTGTGCTACCATGTACACTTAAAAGCAATCACTGTTTTCACTGAGGGTAGCAGCAAGAAATTTATAGTATTAAAATGTGTGAGTTGCTGAGACTGTCACCTAAAAACGTAATTAACATGGTTAGCCAGCACCTTTTTAGGTGTTAGGTTAGTCAGCAAAGTTTTGCAAGGAAACATAATCACACTGGAACTAGGAAGTAACAGTGGTGGGTGATTTTTCAACCAAAGGAATTGAATGAAAATGTCTTCCACTTTGAAGCGTGGTCATATTTGAAGACAGGCAACACAAAACCACAGCTTGATACATTATCTTAATTCTATACAGAAGTATATGTGAATGGTTCCAGAAGATTCTAAGACAAATTAATGCACCAAGTCAAAATTAAGGACAAGCAAAAAATAAACCTGTAAAGAACAAGAAACATCTTCCGTACAGCCTAATGAGGACTCAGGTTATATGAGGGCTCTACTCTTAAGTTCTTGTGGTCCTACAAGCCTTTCTCCTTTCATTGCCTAAGTGGTCAGGTCTGTAAAATAAGGGTAAACCGCAATAGGTTTTATCATACCTAATAAAACTCTGCGGGTAACTTTTATTCATGAATAACTGGAAAAGGCTTGTACTGTCAGTTGTGCTTCAACCCGTAACACCACCAGTCATTCCACTCCTACTGGGGGGAGACAAGCATGCAAGTGATTAGAGGGCAAGCTCAGGATAACCATGCATACTGGAATAATCTGCAGAGTTACATCAGAAACACTGTGCTTACAACATGAGAAATAAGGATTTGTTTTTTAATCTATTATATTTAATTCTGAAACTGTTTACTTTGCCACACTATTTTCATTTTATATTTCTTCCCTTTGCGTGTACAAAACCAGTCTCATATGATTCAGGACCACAGTCTGACCCAAAGGGCAAATTGGCAACTGTTCCTCCAGAGAGAAAGACAAAATCTGATCAAAAAGGAACTACTTAAACTCAAATTTGGGCTAGGAAAGTGGTAACATCCCTTACAAGCAGAAAGTGGTCATGTTTTTCCCATCCTAGCTTTTTAATGCATGCATTCATGTTGTAGATACATGCTCACTTTAATACCATATAATCCCTTTTAAAAATGCATTTCCAGCTTACTTAGCAATATCTTATTCCTAGCTTTGGCTACCGATTCCTTCCTCTTGCATGCCAGCACTAGCAACTGTACTGTGGCACCAAGAGACACTTTGAAAATTGAGCTAGGAAAGACTAACCCCCCAAAAAAGGAAAAGGAAAATTATCTTCAGGGGAGAAAAAAAAAATCTTTCAGACAGATAATTTCTGGCTCAGACCAAAGGCATACCAGCACTTGTGTCAGCACCAGGAATGAAGGAAAAGGACACTTCTGGCAGACTAAAGGAAGCTGTAATTTTTCCCCTTTTCAGATGCATGCCCTAAGCATCAGGCTGCAATGACACATCCCCCCTTCTTTGTCCTCTTCTGATGCAATGAATCCTTAAGTTGTTCACGGGAAGCTGGACAGCTCCAACAGGAAAAATAAAAGTAGCAGTATCATAACCTATAGCTAAGTGTTGATGACCTTCTCCAGGAAAAAAAAAAGAACTGAATTCTGCTGCCTCAAAACAGCAAGGCTGCACAAGGCATAACCATAAGTCCATCACAGAATGCAGAATTACCTTCTGTCACATCAGCTGGTACTGGAAAGTAGGGTTAAAGTGTGAAAACCCCTGTGATTCCCTTATAAATCCATGTCTGGAAAGAAAAATAGGTGGGCAGAGGGAAAAACCGCATCTCCTCTCTTTCCTTCTCAGACAAAACAATCAGTTCCAGATTAGTCTTTCCTTAAAAAATTCAAAAGGCAGAAACTACCAATACAGGCATCAAGAGCATTGACACTATACTGATAACATCTGCTTCTTAAAAAAACCCCTCAAATACAAAATGCGTATGCTAGAGAAATCAGCCTTGTTACATCCTCTGTAAACAAGTGCTGATTGCTGCAACATCCCTTCTGCTGCTGATTGAATTCCTGGAGAATTAATGCAATTTGAATACAGAGCAAGGGAATTGTAGAATCATAGAACGGCTTGGGTTGGAAGGAACCTTAAGCAGTATCTAATTCCAACCCCCTGCCATGGGCAGGGACACCTTCCTTAACACCAAGTTGCTCAGAGCTCCATCCAAACTGGACTTGAACACCTCTAGGGATGGACCATCCACAACTTCTTTGGGCAACCTGTTCCCGTGCCTCATCACCCTCACAGTTAAGAATGTCTTCCTAATATCCAATCTAAACCTACTCTCTTCCAGCTTGAAGCCATTCCCTCTTGTCCTGTCACTATACATTCTTGTAGAAAGTCTCTCTCCATCTGTTTTGCAGGTACCTTCAGGTACGGGAAGGGCACCCCTAAGCCTTCTGTTTTCCAGGCTGAACAAACCCAGTTCTCCCAGCCTTTCCTTGAAGGAGGGATGCTCCATACCTCTAACCATCTTGATGGCCCTCCTTTAGACTCTCAGCATCATCACTACTATAAAATAGTACATATGTGGGAAAACAACCCCACAAAGGAACCATGTGGTCCTGCTATATGCATGCACATACAGTTATTGGGGGGGGGGACGGGGGACGGGGAAAGGAAAAGAAAAAAAAAAAAGGAAAAAAGGCCATTTTGTATTTCACTTTCCTCTCTTTCATTTATGGTTTCTCTTGGTTAACCTAGTCCCAAAAGTTTTCTGCTGCAGTGCTGAGCACGAAACAGATTCACAGAGAAGAAAAAATATTAATTGCAAACTCATTTCTGGGACCTGCTTTTTTTCTGCGGGTGTTTCTAATTTAATAAGTCAGGAAAATGCAGGCAGTGTTCTCTTTTTAAAAAAAATAATAAACTGAAAAGGCAGTCCCATCTTCCTTATATCCCTGTCCTATCACTATGCTGTGTCTATCTGTTGAACTGGGTCAGTAAGCTGACTACCAACCTGGCAAAAAAGAAATGAAAATTATAAAAATTGAAAAATAACCATTTGAAATCTTTTTAAACTGTACTGCGTCTCTGAACTCAGTATACAAGCAGGCAAACAGCTGAGCTTATACCAGGGAGAGGGCAACAAAGAGGACAGGCTGTAAAGGGTACAGGATGGTAATTTTTTATTTTTAAAGGAAGTACTGGCAGCTTATGAAAGCTGAAAATGTTAATCAAACCAAAGCCTTAGTGTTTTTTAAGACAGTTATGAACCACCACAGCAGAGATGAAAGAACAAGCAGTTCCTGCACTTGTCACACAAAAATCGTATAACCCATCTTCTGCAAGTAAAAATTGGTATCTAACAGTCATTTTCAGCCATCAGGGAGAAATATAACAGGGCTGAATGAAACAGTCATGTGAATGGCACAGTAAAGGAGGAAGAAGAAATATTAACACCAAGCTTTCAGAATCCCTGATACTTTTGATTTGTAGGATCTGAATTAAACTAAATATATTGGTAATGTTATGAAGGGGGAAAAATTCTACGTACACTATCTACTTACATTTTTTAAAATATCAGTGAGCTAGAAGAGTTTTAATAGTTAAATGCACTTAACCCAATTTTTGCACATTTTCTAATTTAAAGTTTTTTGAATTGCATCTAGCAAAAATATTCAAAATAGCAGTAGATACAGTGCTTATCTGTTTATAAGTAAATAACTTACAAAATTTTTTCTTCTGAAACAATATCAATGCAAGTCATATTCAAAACATGAAAACTCCTACATATTTGCAGCAACATTTGTTTCCAATGTGCAGTTCATGTATGTTAATGAACAAGTCAAGGTCCTATTTTAACCTGCAGACAATATTGAACTTACAAATCAATGATTTGTTGGAAATATCTCTAATGTGATTTTAGTTATAATATTAAAAAAATAAAGCAAACCTGAAAATAATTATTTTAGTTCCAGTTAAAGAAATCCTTAACTTCTGCACTATTTTTACATACTTTCATAGCTTTTAATGCAGTTTTGGTTGAGGCAGCATATATGAAATCCTGTCTCTTTAGCTTAGATCACTAAACTGAGACTACGCTGTAGGCATTTCAAAGCAGTGCTACTGCAGAAAGTGTCCAACTTTCAAAGCAATGGAGAGAAGGTCATGACATGCCTTAAAGACCTTCACAAAGATAGCCTGTTTGGGTGCCTAATCTCAGACAGACAAGATCCCTTATAGGCTGTTTCATTTATTTTCCTCCATTAAACAGGGATGACACTAAGGCACTGCAAAGAAGGGCTTCCTAAGGCACCTGCCCTTAGGTTTGGGTTAGCTGCTTGTGCTCAGTGGACTATAGCCCACACAGTTGCCAGTTCAGGTACCTAACTGTTGTTCAATACTGTGATAAGTAAATGCGTTAACGTCTAATCTATAGATCCAGCTGGGTTTATGTCAATTCAGTGCAATGTCTGATGGTGGCTTCCATTCAGGCTAGATGTAAGCAAAGCTTCTTCAGAGCTGGAAAAAGACTTACGTGTACAGTTCTTTTTTTGTCATTAACATATTTTAAAAAAGCTAACTTCCAAAGGTTAGCTTCCAATCTCTTTTCAAGAACACCTTGAAGTTCTAACACTCTCTGTGCTTGTCCACTCCCATAAATTCTGTTGATGAGTTAATAGGAACAAGCAGGGTGGATAAAAATGTAGCCTTAGAACAGGTTATGAAACCCTAACATTCATTCCTTAAAACCAATTAAAACAGGAATACAATTATTTTAATTCTGAGCCTATTAAACCAAACTATTCTTGGAAACGTAGTCAATAGAACTATCATTGGCAACACTAAAGTCAGGTGTGACACCCAACTAGTACATGCAACATTCCCAAGAAGGACTGCAAGGAGTGCAGACAGTGTGCTTGGAATTGCAGAATAATTTAGTCTGGAAAGGACTTCTGGAGGTCATCTTGTCCAAAACCATACTTAAAGCAGGTCTAATTAAATTAGGTTTGTGCTGGTAAGAAGTTTTAACCTCTCAATTTGGAAGTGCTTAATGGGAACCATCTAAAGAACATGTCCCCAGTCGCAGCTGCAGAACCACACCCAAGAATTTTCTGGGGGTAACACAAATCAGTACAGATCAAAATGCTCTAAGGACACTCTTTAAGAGTTAAGCCATACAGATGATTGTGTCCCACCACGTGGGAAAGTTAGAGCATGGCATTTAATATGGTAATACAGGCATTACTTCACTGTGCCTCCTTTTGGGCAAGTATTCTCTTTTGTGTGGTCCACCAAACAAAGAATCATTCGATTTGCTCGTTCAAAATGCTGGGAGTGAGGGTGGAAATCATTCTAAATATACTTAACAATAAAATTTGACTGAGGAGCAGAGTGCAGTTAGACCACTCAGAGCTTTATGGGATCTCCAGAAAAACTGAGTATTCATCAAGTCATTTCTAGTCAAGCATTTACTCAAAAAAAAAAAAAAACCAAACCCCACAACCAAAAAAAAAAAAAAAACAACAAAGATAGATTTATCTCAAAGGTTATGGAGCAGAGTGTGTAATCCCAAATCAAGGAAAAAAAGAAAAAAAGAAGAAAACACATGATTATTCTCAAATTCCTCTCATCTTAGACTATTCTCTGAAAGAAATAAGCCTAAGCCTATACTCCACTGATCACAGGCACAGTGCCTATTCAATACACAATCTCACTGAAGTCCACGGAACTACCACCTGAACAGATTATTTTGAGATTTGCAGAACTGGACTCAACACCGCTCAATTTCCTACTTCTGTCCTAAAAGTCACACTTAAGAATTCAAACAGTAAGTTCAAGAAAATCTGTATGCCCTATAACTCATGTGATAAAAATCTAATACCTGTAATCTGCAACAGTACTCACAGGTTATAAAAAAAATTAAATTAAATAGTCTTGTATTTTCAACTTTTTTTGAAAAGTAAGGCTTTCAAACAAAAAAATCAAGAGGATTCTACTGGCATTTTAATTCTCCTTGAATAAATAAAATAATAATCACAGCAAAGCAACCAACAAAAAATTTTGTATCAAACAAGTCCAAAATATTCTGCCCTAGATCCTTGCATGAATTTTAATAAGCGTCACCATTTTGACTGTATGAATTTTTTATTTTAGACCTCAGAAATTCTACATTCTGATGACAACAAATTATTGGGAAAATGGGGAACATTACCACTCACATCCATTTTTGAATGACAATGTTTAAAATCTCTAACAATATTAAAACATCTTGTTTAAAATGAAAAATTTATGTAAAACACCAGATATATTCAATTTCTGTTACTGATCTGCACTGATTGAGAGTTGACTTATGCAACTAATATTAAATTTAGAAATTAAATACCTGTCCATATTGTATGCAGCCTAGCTGGAATTCACTATATTAACCATACTAATTAATTTGGTCATGGTGTGCTTTGTATTATAATTCAGCATTTATTTATGAGCCCCACATATTCAGTTTACTGAATTTAATGACTGCACTGTTCTTAAACATATCATTAGAAGTGCTAACATTTTATATCATTAACCCTGTATCATTCCACAATTAACATAAACTTATCAAAAGAATAATAAAAGAAGCTATGCATTTTAAAGCCACTTAAAACATTTCTAAATGTAATTATAACTATTTCATGTTAAGTAAGACTTGATATTTCATTTTCACGCGAAGATATTCTTCACTGAAGAAAGCAAATAAAACCCCAGCCTTTCTGATCACTTATTACTTCAAAGTTTCCTATAAGGCAAAGTCATTTGTAGATGTAGTTCTGGGTTATCAGACATTTAGAAAGACTGAATTACTAGGTGAGTCTTGTTTCATAGTCTATTAATATACAAATGACTGAAAAACTTTCTGAAAGGTAGTGAGCGTTTCTGCTCCCAGCATTCACCAAGATGTCACTGTGGACTTCAGACCCTAAGTTTTCTTGACATCTCCCAACATACTGGCCTCTGCTGAAATCACACACTTCTACAATTGCCAGACAAGTGAAAGGAAATGGGGGAAAATCCTCCTATAATTTTGTACTGTAGGCTTAAGTCAAACCATATCGAATGGTCAAAGGACATGCACACACAGAGACACGTCTATATTTTTAAAAGTTGCCAGAAAAGCTTTTCATTCATCTGCCATCAATTTATACCAAAATCAAAGTAATAGTATTGAAGATTAGGCAACTAAAAATGTGTGTGTATTGCCAGCAAAGCGAGGCATGAAAAACAATTCTTCCTACTCTGTAGGGTACAGAAGGGCTCTCTTCTGCCTAAAATTTAAATTTTCCAACTAGTTATGGATGAAGGGAAATCCAGTTTGAAGACTTACCGCTTATCAGTATGGCACACCAAATGCAAGCTAGTAGCTCTCAGCATTCCCAATTAGCTGTTTATTTGTTTGGACTAAGCTCAATCATTTGCAGAGATCCAGTATTTCTCCAGTTCCATCATTACTTGAAAAATACATTTCTACCTTCCAGCATGAGAACAGTGGTGAACAAATGGTACTTTAGTAATTGCTGCCTGAACGTGAAGGCTTCCAATGACTCCGCCTTTGTTGCTAAAGCAATACACAAACGCTCACAACTAGTAACCAAGATTTCAACCAGCTGATTTGCTGGAGTATCAAATCTTTTCTCGGTTCCTGTAGCATAGGTTTGGACGCTGCCACTCAACCTTTTGACACTGAAATCAAGAATATCTCTTAGGAGGAGTAGGGAGACATCAAGCACTTTATATATATTCAGCAGCATGAATAAAGAATGTCTTTCTAAGAAAAACTGCTTTAATAACATGAATTATTTTCTGCTTTGCCAAGTTTACTAACAGAATGAGGGCTTTTTTCTTTTAATGGAAAAAAAACATGAGCCATGGTTCTTTTCAGGGGCACTGAAGCCTATTCAAATTAGCAATGTATTTTACAACAGGGGAAAAAAAAGAAAGAGTTAAAGTGAATTCTCAAGTGTTTCATGAGCATAAGCCCTATGTTTCATTACTTGGAAGGTAAATGACAACATCTTCACCGGCGTGAGTAGAGCTATGCTGCTTTGCTTTAGCTGGGCATGCCCTAGCTTCACAAACCCTCACACTTTCAGCCATAAAAACAAAACTACTCCACTAACCCCAGCTTTCTAAATGTATAGACCATAATAAAGATGAGAGGAAATATATTAACAATACAATCTGGCTTTAGATTTTTATTAGACAACTGTTTGTTGTCTAACAAAACAGTGATACTATTTGCTTTTATAAAGCTACTCTACATTCATTAGTCTCAGGCATTACATCATTAAGAAAAGAGATTTTAAAATAAATTAACAATCTGCTATGGCAAGTAAGATTTGATATTTTTGTGTTAAAAAGATTTATTATTGCTCCTGTCCTTAGATTACAACCTGCCTGAGACAAGTACTGGTCAGTTTATTTATGCGGAACTTTAAGCAGAAAGTTTCATAGGATTTCTTTAGAAAGGTCAGACAAACGTTCAAAGGATTATAATGAGAATGGATGAGGCCTTTGAAAGACTATGCAGTCTTTCATTTGCTAATCTAAAGTAACACTTATTAGCAATGATGATTTCTTCAACCACTACTCAGTCACCCCCAACATGATCCAGCCAAAATTTATCAAGGACTTCTATGATTTAGGAAACTATTGTTGTTTTATAGTAAGTCATGTACTGATTAATTTCTTCCTGTCTTCACTAAAAACTCTAATATGCAGCTTTCTATTCAATTCCTGCCAAGAAAAATATTTGAAATCTGTATTTCACCAATTTTACCCTTGACAGGAGTTTTCTTAAGACATTAAAAATCGTCAAGACTCAAATAAGGAAATAAGACATTAGTTCTTTTGTATGCTGGCTTAACCTCTGTCAAGAAATACTATTAGAAATTCAACATAATATTGAAAAATAAAACCACCAGCACCACTAATTTCAACAAAACACATTCTAAGTTCTACACCAGCACAGCTTTTACAATAATATCTGCTGCTTTTCTGAATGTTTTTCTATGTTGTCACAGGAAAAACTGAAGTTGTAATATCTTAAGATTTTTGCAATCTGCTATTGCACACTTCTGTAATTTAGATGCAAAAATACAGATGTGTTAAAAACTTTTATAGAGTACATATTTTAGACTTCTTATAAAAGATATTCTCCTTCCTTTTGAAATAAATTACTTGAAAAAGTAAACAAAGTTGGCAAACCTGTTCTTCACTAAAAATTTCTGCCATCATTCCAGCATTTTGCCAGGGATGGGGGAGGTAGTGGATGGGGAGAACAAAAAAAGAGAAACAGAGCTTCTATTATCACATACGAGACTGTACTATCACATAATTTTAATCTATAAATAACACGTGTTAAGATTCTCATTTCAAACATTTATTAGAGTGTGATAAAAGTATACATTAAAAAAAAACAGGAAAGCAAACAAAAATAATTTAACGTCTTTTCTCAAGCTGAAAACTGTTTTCTCTTGTACGTCAAGACTGAATTTGCATTCATGAAAGCCTACTGTAATAATCCACAGTTGCTTTTATAAAGTATACCACACAGTCAATATATAAAAAGATTTTAACACAAAGAGCTACTACAGCCTTGCAGTTCAGTAGTACATGGCAATCCAGGTAATTTGCTGATTTCACTGGATTTGCAGAGTACACTAATCAGTGCTGGATTTAATACAGCATTTTGCAGTTTCTAGTTTACTATTTTGCTTTCTGTATATCTAGGCACTAATGTTTATAATTAACTGTTTTTGTAGACGCAAACATACACATCAAGTACAAACAGCCTCAATCTGTTGCACAGACTCATGTTGAAAAACTTAAAATAATTAGGTCAGTTAGGCTTGAACTTTTATGTTGGATTTCAGTCTGAATTATAAAAGTATACCCACTCCTTTGCAAGACTCATAACATATATCAGCACAAAACAGTTCCAGGCTTAAACTACTTTTCTACCTTATGTCATTTAAGCATCAGCTTTACATAAAAAGTATTTTACAACAACAGTAAATACATTGTAGGATGAAAGTATGTAACGTGTGGACAGATGCCCACCTAAGAAGGTAATCGGAGATACAGTTTGTGTTGTACTCCCTATTTCATAATACGTTTAAGATGTTATTCTCTTCATATTAGTTCAGTAGCAGCTATTTAAAATATTAAAACGAACCTCCACTGACACTGTTTCTCCCATTAAAAAAGACTGAAGTTAGTGGTGAGGAGCACTTGTAGCTTGGTATTGGTAAATATTTTGTAATTTTATTAACTTCTAATTTGTATAACATCAGAAATATTTTTATGCAATGCCTCAGTTGCAACGTTCTGTTATTGTTTACACACATACTTGAACTAAAAGAGTGATGTAACTAGTCCAATATGCAAACTTTAAAAATTTACTGAATGCAACTGCCATGTCTTGCAAGACACAAAAATAACTAAAATTCAGATTTAAATCACTATCCTGATAATAGATGCACACACATATCTTTTTACAATTGTTTACCATTTTCAGAGATTTCTCACATTTTTTTCAGTCTGACCTTTTTTAACTTATTTTTCCTCTCACTATTGAGAAATCATTTTTTCCTGAACTTTAAATATTTATGCATCACACTAAGCAGAGTGTGTGACAATTGCCTATTGGTTAAGGATTAAACAGTGGTGAAACTGGGACCAGCAGATGCAGAAACGAGATGTGCAAATATTTCAGTAGCTACTGAAACAAGTACTACCCTTGCTACTTTTAAAAGATAAAAAATAATATTAGCATGTCTTCCACTAAGTATGCAGGCAATATGCAGTAGGCATGCACCTTGTCATCTGAAACTAGCCTTGTAAGTTTTGATTTCAAACACTAAAGCAAGCTATTTCTTAAAATAATCTAGCAGACATGCATTGTAACAATACATAGTGATGCACAAAGACACTGTCTGTGCATTATAGCTGTAACTGCAGCCTGTCTGTGAAGACTAATATCACAGTTCAAGGAACACCCTTCAATAGAGCTGTAGCATTTTGGTTTGGGGATTTTTGGCTTTTGCTGGGTTTTTGGCTTTTTTTTTTTTCCATAAGCATAGAGTATATTTTTGTAACTACTCTGCCAAGCTTCAGTCAGGCCACAGAATGGGCACCTGTGTTGCCTGACCCTGTACATTAACTCTTGGAAGCTGTAACACTTGTTTCCAAACAAATCACCTCTGGAGATGGAGCAGGCTTCCTATCAATCACTAACAAGTTAATTCTACATAATACGGCTGGATCGGATGCAGACTGATACATTGTGAAATGCTGTATCTAAAATTGATTAGAATAGCACTCAAAATGAATGCAGCCCTCCAAACCACTTCTTTGCTCAGAAACATTAATCTCAATTATAAGGAGAGCTTCATAATGGTAATGCCTGGTATGAAAAAAGTATGAAATAAATCAGGTTTTATAAGACACCGCAATTAATCAGTTTTAGAACTAAGGAAAGGCTGTTAAAGTGGCACATTTTTACAACGGTAAGTCTTTAAAGCCTCTGTTACCTCCAAAAAATTAAATGTTCAGGGTTTTGTTTTAATTACTCAGCAGAGAGTATGGATCCCAACCCTTACTTTGGGTTCCTGATATATTTCACCACAAGCTAAAACTCTGTGCAAATCACACTACTTTATTAAAAAGTTAATGCATTTTTTTTAAGATCACAAGATATTCTTCAGACTATGAAGAAAAACTACATGCAGGCATCCTGAAAGAACCAGTATAGCCTGAGGTAAAAAATTTATTTCATCAAACTTTCCAATAAACACACAAATTATTTCTGATAATATACTGCACAAGAATGCAGGAGATAAGGTCACGTTATCATGGCATTTGCTAAAACAGTAAACCTAACAAGTTTACATGTATTCATTTAATAGAACAGATTATACAATAAAGCTATTCTTAGAAGAGAGTAATATTATATAGATATGCTAATCTTATCAACAATCTCTAATGTGTAGTACCACTACAGTTCAAATCTGCCTCTAAATCTTATACAAGCGCAACATACTTGCATAATATTTTGAAGAAATATTTTTTTAAGATTTCTCATTAAGAATTTTGTATTTTCTTTTGTACACTGACAGATATGAGCCTTCTATGACAGAAATGCAGCATTCAGTAGAGTAAGTGCGGTATCACCATAAAATTAAGAGTAGTTTTGACCTGAAGCCTTAGGAGCTCTGGTGTTTTCTTTCAAGTCTATATAACACAATGGCCCTTCACAAACAGCACCTGATCCTCCAAGTTGCTGATCACTCTCAGTTTTTATTGGGCCTAATCCAAAACTGATGCTAGTCAATGGGAGTTTCTGCATCAATCTACATGGGCACAAGGGCATCAGTCTGCCTAACTAATGGTAACTTATTTTAACCGGAGGTAAAGGTACTCAGTATCTTACTGAGCCAAATCTATAATCTGTTAATTGTTGGGCTTGGGAGATGACAAAAAAAATACTTTCAGGTTGATTATTATTTCTTATATTTTATGGGGTTTGTATCAAAAAGATGCTTAATAAAAGCAGATATTGTGTACTGATTTGTAACTTTAAATCTAGTTTCTATTCATAAATCCTTTTTTTTTTTTCCTTTTTCCATTTGAACAGAGAATAATTACTCCTAGCTCAAAGAGATTTGACTGAAGCACTAGTCTTAACTTGCTAACTGGATTATGAATGTTATTCTGAATTTTTTTCCTCAAAAAAAAAAAATTAAACAAAAGAATTTTCCCAATGCGGTCCAGTATTTCCTCTACCAAACAGCATCTTTCATCTCAGCGTTCATTCATTTTACTTTTTAATCAGATGTATGTATCTAATACTTCTGCATTGTTGGCTTTTCTCTTTCCTCCGCTAATTTACTAGACCATTGAAACTAACCCAACAAGTTCATAACAGCAAATATTTGGAACCATAAAATAATATTTTTATGAGCCTGTTACATTTTCCCAAAATTTAAATATAAATGCATACCTATATAGGGCCTGTTCTTCCTAACTATTCCTACATTACATCAAAGTACAAATTTATGATTTTTTTTTCTGCATACAATATTAAATCAATCTCCTTGATGTGAACACAATAATAATTCTGAATAGCACTTGGATTATTTTAGAAGGGAAAAGCAGTTGTCTTTTTCATCAGAGAGTGTCTTTAAGCGTTTTATAATTAACTCTTCTGTAAGACCATAGATGAGCAATATTTATACTCCAATATTCTCTTTACTAGACTGAATTTTAGGATGCAAGCATCCACAGAATATTACTGTAACTCTTGAATGGAATGATTCAAAATACTTTGCCTGAAGAACTATATTTCAAATGCAGAGGATAACAGTCAAATAAAACCAAACAAGCATCCAACTAAGAAGTCTCAGTGTAAAGGACACATCATACTCAGAAAGTGGAAAAATAGAACTGCTAAAGTACTTTTATATGAAAAGGATTTTATATCTTAATATTTAGAGAAGCCTACAACTACATATCTTACAGAAATAGCTCCCATTAAAAAACTTCTAACAGTGTGTGAGCACATAAAGATGGGGGGTTTGTTGCATTTTATCTTGCTACAATACTTTGCTTTAAAGCAACTTCACAACATAAAACTTTTAAGCCCACGGAAAAACGGATCTGCTTCCTACATCCACGAGAAGAAAAACCCCACCAGATAACAGAAATGTATGCAATTTCACGAGGGAGAGCACCTCTTTCTCTCCCCAAACCACGGTGACATACAATTTCTTTGCTCGTTTCTGAGCGTGTGTTTTCGCTGCACAGTGACACGATTCTCACTACAGTTTATTGAACAGATCATCAGAGATACAAGCCTCAGAAACCCCCTCCTTTATCAGGACGGCAGGTAAAGCCCTGGTAGCATCTCCCGAGCGCAGACCACCCGGCAGGGTCTGTCAGCGCCCGCCGCCGTCTGCCAAACGCGCTGCCCGAGGACGCGGGACCCGGCGGGAGCGCCCGGCGCGCACAGCCGAGGTAACAAACACCAACTTCCCAACCCACCACAAACTTACTCGGACGAGCCTTCGCGCCTCCGCCCGCGCCACTGCGCTCACCGGACAGGAGCACGGACACTTCCATTTGCCTTCCAAGAGTGAGGATGCCGACTTGGGGGAAGCACCAAGAAACTGCTGTGGTGCCCAGTCCCGCCGCCGGGAGCGCGCTCAGGCGCCCCGGGAGCGCGCTCAGACGGCTCGGGCCGGGGGAGACCCGCGCTGCGCCCCAGCGCCCGCAGCCCCGGCCCCCCCGCAGCGTGGGGCGCAGCCGAGCGGCCGCCGAGAGCGCAGCGCTGCTGCCAGGCGACCTCCCACCCCATCACCGCCTCCAGCTCAGTTTTCCGCACGGCGGAGTTTCCACATCAAGTTGCGTCCCCGGCCCATTTCTCCAGTTCCCCCGCGCCCGCGTAGCCCTACCTGGGGCCGCGCTCCGGCCGCAGCCGCGCGTCCCGGAGTACCCCGCGATTCCCGCCCACGGCCTGGCGAAGGTCCCGCGGCCAACGGTGCCACCGTGGGGGCGGTGGGGAAAGCAAGGGAGGGAGGGCCGCAGGAACCCTCGGCCGCCCCCCGCGCACCAGCCCCGAGTCCGCCCGTCCGGGCTAAGGGCACCGGCCCCGGGTCCCCGCCGGCCGGGCAGCCGCGGAGCGGGGCGCGCCACTTACCGCGGGCGCGCCGCGAGCCTCGCCGCCTCCGCGCCCCGGCAGCAGCGCGGGGTAGAGCGGCGCACGGCGGCACTTTGTCAGGCCGGGCGGGCGGGAGCGGAGGGCGGGCGGGAGCGGGGGGAGGGCCGGGGGCCGGGCGGGGGAGGGCCACGAGTTGCTGCCCGCGCCCCCCGCCGCGGGAGCTTACGCGCCCCGCGGAGCTCACTTTCCCCGCCTCCTCCCCCGCCGGGCGGGCAAGGAGTTTGGCCCCTCTTCTTGCGGGAGGGGAGGGCGAAGATTCGCGCACAGCGACGTGCCGAGCAGGGGAGGAGCGCGGGGAGGAGCGGCCGCTGCCAGCACCAGCACCCACTTGCGCCGTAGCGCGGGGGGACGCGGTCGAGGGCCCGGGTGCTTCCCCGCGCCGCCCCGGGATGGAACCCGACCCACTGGGCTGCGGACCCTCAGCCTACTGCCCCCCGTGCCCGCGGCTCGCGTGGAGTGCCTAGCACGGCTCCCACGCTGAGCCTAATCAGCGCATCCACGACGCCGGCGGTGATTTAGGGGTCATCCGCGAGCGGCACTTCAGGCTGATGAATGGCTCTTGGCCGCTGTCTGCCCTGATGAGCATGTCTGCGTGTTCCTGATTGCAAACACTAATGAACTTACACGGCTCCACTGCGCGCTCCCTCCTCCCGGCGGGCCAGGAACCTGCCCTTCGCCGCATTTTGTTTTCCGCGGGCACTTGTTTATTTTTAAGGGAGGGGAAAAATTTGGGGAAATGATCCGCGGCTCCCTGCAGCACGACACGGCACCGCGCCTCGTCTCGCAGAGCCGGCGCCGCGGGCAGCCCGGCCGCCGAGGCACCTCGCCGCCGGCAGCAGCCTGGGCACGGCACGGCACGGCACGGCGGGGCCGCCCGGCAGGCCAGGGGTGCCGGCGGAGCTCCCCGGCCTAGCAGCCCGCCCCTCGCACAGACACACGCAACACCCCCGCCCGGCCTTCCCGTCGCACCCCGGCAATTTTTGGAGTTGGGCGGGAGCTGGGTTCCGAGTGACCTGATTACAGCTTAAACATCTGCTTTTAAAGCCATTTCTCCGTCGCGTACAAAGGCGCTTCTGCTTATTTTTCTCCCTGACTCCTCAGCATTCTCTCGGCTCAAAGTAGTAGCTGTAACTTTCCACACACTGAGATGTTACCTACCTACCTATATAAGACCGCTCTCTTTTTCACTCCTTTATCCTTCCCTTTTAAGCTCAAAGGCGTTTCACACACGAGGTACGAAACACTGAGAAGTTAGACAGATGAGCAGCTTTGAACGTTTAGCTGGCTACCCACTGCAGTACTTTGATTTCCCAAACTTTATCCACCGCATCTCTGACTCTGTAATGAAAGATGCACGACTGTGTTATCTTTAACGCTCCCGAGGAAAATCCCTACATTCCTCTGTCCTGAAATAACTGGAAATACTTCCTAATCATGGAAACGTTACTGCGCGTGTTACCGACTGGCATTGTGAGGGGTCTATCTGTGATCAGTCCAGCAGTTTTCTCTCGCATGCCCGTGTTTCACCCTCGTGTTTTTCTTTTTACTTGTATCGACCTGAGAGGCAAGGTACCTGGGTGTATAAACTGATTCGACAGTGCTGAGGTCAGCATTTGAGAATTACAGCAGGTACCACACACACAGAGGCAGCATCACACAGCACCGTTAAGCATAATAGAAAACCACAACTGTCTCAAGCCTTTTTAAGTGGACAGCCAATGTGTAATTCATACTACTGAGCATGGGAAAAAAAAAAAAAAAAAAAAAAAAAAAAAAAACAAAAGGTATTTTATGGTGGAAATAACCTGTCTTCATCACTAGAAAAGATGTTATAAAAGTAACTACTTTTAAATACAGGTTTGGAAAAGGTCTTTTAAAGATAGAACAACTAAACCAATGGGATTGAAACGAATAATCTGTACTGACTTTGTGGGTGGCTTTGAAATGGTGGAATTTCATTTCAGAAGGTAGGAGTCACAGAGACCTCTCTAGAGAGAGTTCGGTGCAGGTAAGTGCACAGACAATACTGGTAGAACTGGAATCACCATGACCTTGTCTTTCAAATAAAATATCCTACAAAGGGTTTAGTCCTTATAAGAAAGCACTCGAAGTGTGAAAATGTGAGTTACACAAAATTCTTAGCATATAGCTAGGCATGCAGGAATAATCTCAACCCTGAACTCATATCAAATGCTGCAATTGTTGTTGCATATTATACAAAATAGTATTTCTGTTAAACTAAAAGCGCATCTTGTAGACTCAGGGCTTTACTTGCAGTTTTTTCCCTTTTGGTCTTACAGTCCTCTAATGCTAAATTTAAAATGATGTTCTGCAAATGCAAGTCTAAAGCACTACATTTTTGCACTACTACACCCATTTGCAACACCTTTTCTAAATCCATTCATCTAGTACTAACTTGAACTTTTTACCACCTTCAAATATACTGAGTTAAGATGCTGCTTAATTATAAATAGAAAGATAACATCATGCCTTCCTTGTGCAAAGCCCACCAGATAAACAACAAACGTCAACTACTTATCAATACACATTTGAAGTTCAGAGTAAGTTATTTTGATGCTCTTAACTTGGACATCACTGAAGCAGCAGTACTAGGCTCACCAAAATTCAATTAAATTTCAGTCTTTAGAGTTGAAGTTAATTTGAAAAGTGTGCAGTCACATTTAAGTTAGAGCTTTGTAGGAAACTATCTTCCTAATGTCAACTATTAAATGTGACTAAATTCTCTAAAATCACACTGCAGCTCTTCCTTACTTTTTGGATTGCCAATAAGCTCCCTATTTTAGCAGAGGAAAAACAAAAGGATATGCATTCCTTATCGACTTAGAGAGACTTTTTTTTTTTTCAGGTGGGACTATCAAATCTTTTTGGACAGCAGGTGTTAGTGAGAGAAAAGAGCAGGACGTCCTCTGATGTGAGACACGTCGGCTTCTGCACTAATCTACCCAGTAACCCCAAAAGATGAGACAAATTCACGTTCTTTTCAAACTTCTTAAACTGCTCTTAATGTGTCATTCCGTCCTTGAACGGTAACTCGGGCTTTGCCAGGCTTATCGGCACTTTCTGCTCCCAGGACTCCACTCTCTTTGGGATACTCGCGTGTCTGAAAACAACAAATCTCAAAATCTCTGCATCGCCAACGGTCCTGGGTCTACAGCTCATGGAAGAAGAAATTGTTTCTAACCACCCGTTTTCCTTCGGAGCAAGCATCAAGATGCGGTTTAGTGCAGCTAGGTAGGGATTGCCTCTACGTGATGGAAACAAGTAGCAGCATTACCCTGCACCAAGATACTTCATAATCCCAATCCTAGTAAAATAAAACAAAATAAAAAAAGTGCCCTTTCAACTCAGTCTTGCTGGTTGATCCTGACATGGCAGCAACTGTTCCCATTAGTTCTCCGCGCGGTCAGTTCCGCGGCTCCTGCTCCTTCTCCTGGCTCAAGCTCCGCGAAGGGACTGACTCCGCAGCCGCTGGAGCGGCCGCTCCGAGCAGTCGGCGGAGCCGCCCCGCTCCCCTCCCCGGTTCCCGGGCGGGGCGACCGAGCCCGCGCAGCCCCCGCGACGCCCTGAGCGCGGCGGGACCGGGTCAGGAGGTGACCACGCTGTGCCCTGGGCCCCGGAGAGAACCCCACCGTCCCGCTTTGGGAACGAGGAAACTTCGGGGAGAAGGGGCCGCCCGCGCCGCGCCGCAGTCAGGGGGGAGTCCCAATGCGTGGGGGAGCGCGAATGATGGACTGGAGGGGTCTGGGGACACACGGAGCTGAGCTGGGATCTCTCTCTCTTAGCGGGAAGGGCTGCGCTGTGGCTCGCCCGTCTCACTGCCAGGAGTGGAAAGAGAGGCACTTTTTCCTCGAGTATCGAGTTGTGATGAAATTGTAAAACAAATATTCTAATCTGATCACTGACAAAGCCATAAAATTAAATAGCTGTCTGCAGAGGGAAATATGTCTTAATTACCTTAATTAAAGCAAGATAGGGCCTTACATACGTTCATTTTGAAGCCACTAAATGTACTGATTATCATACAAATCAACCTTTAAATGGGGGTCATGCTTTTCCACTACATTAGTTTGTGTTCCACTGCATAAAACAAAGCTATATGGGAAGCTGACCTCTGGTGAAAATGATGCACTTCAGCTGCACAAAACTGCTGACCCTCTTCATTAGGTCCTTAGGAAAGAACCTGAAGGAGTTTGCATACGATTTGGAATACAAAAATGCTTTTCGTATGCTGTTAATACTGCATTAGGAACTACTGTCTGAGCTAAACTTATGGCCTTAAAATCAAGCACATAATCATTTTAATCACCTTGTATTCATAAGTAGGAGCCGTCGCAAAGCGCCGTTACTGCCATCAGTGTGTGAGTTAGTACACAAGACAAAAAAAAAAAAAAGTAAGATTTGTGTTTGCTGGTATAACACTTTCCCAGCAACTATAGCTGGGGGTAACTATCCATATTTCCCATTAACAGGAGGAATGCAGAATAGTTATAGCAATTCAGAAGTCAATATACAGACCTTATATGCATATATAGAAGTTTATGTAAGTCGCATTTATTCAGAATTTATGATTTAGCAAGAAGAATGAAACCTTGTTTTAACTCCGCTTCATAGTCATAATTAACTTTTTTTTTCTTTTAGAATTTTTTTGGCTGAAAGATGTATTAAAAATCATTATAAGAAATTCCACCAGTTAATTGTTCAAATAAAGGAAGTGTACAGAATAGATAAGCACATAGAAGGAATAAAAAGAAACCAAATGTGCTCTTATGTTGCCTGATCCTTTCCTTTCTCCTTCTCCCATGTACTCCTTCTAGTAGAAGACATCACTAACAAATGGAATCTGGGAAAAATACCTCCCTAACTAAAAGCTCTAATGAGGGACAATAATCTGCTATTTTATTGGAATAACTTGGATGTTAATTGCTCTGATGTGCCTAAACAGAGGCTTTATTAAAATACTACTAGTTTTAAAAGAATTCTTGGGCTGCTAGTAGTAAAATATGTTGTATTCAAGATGACTGCTTTCATTTCTGGAAGACAAAGTTCAGGCAGTGGAGTGGTAACAATCTGTGTTTGTTCCTGTCTGCTCAGGAGAACTGTTTCTAATTGATCTGGCATGGAATTTAGTTGGAAATGTGTATGTTGCAACCTAAGCACAGTCCCTGTATGCTTTGTAAAGTGATCACCATATGGGCCTTATTTGAAACATTTGAAGGTTTTAGCCATTAACCCTGTTTAAATTGTGCTCTAAATTCAACTCTCAGGGATGAAAAACACATATAACTGTGTGTTTATATGTATATCTGTCTATATATGAATATATATGTGTATATGTATGAATACAGCATGCATACACACACATATATGCATAAACACACATCTATATCTACAGATATGCATACACACTGACTACTGTCAGGTATCATGAATATGTGTAAATTATTTGCATATTATTACTAATTAATAAAAGTACTAATTATAGATTTAGAATATCTGTTGAGTGGAAATAAATGTTCTAAAGCAGAAGTTGCTGATGCTATAGAGTCATTTTCTATAGATATCATTTTAATATTTGTGGATGGTTTTGTATTTTTTGGGGGAAGAGAAAATATGATTAGATGTATTTCCACATATCAGAATATTTTTTAACCATTCTGATGTCACTGAGATTTAATTAAGAAAGCCCAAATAAACTAACAGCACAGCTGTCTGAAGTTCCTTCACAGACAACTCTTAGGAGACAATGGTTAGCTGTGATTCAGTCGTAGGACCAATCATCAATTTTTAACCCTCAAAACTCTTAATAGTGATTTCTTCTTCTGAACATAAAATGAATGGCTCAGCTTTGTTACAGGTAACAGTGCTAAGTTATGAATGCTGATGGCCTTCTTGTACAGCCTGAAATTACATTGAAAAAGATACAGTTTCTTTAATTAAAAAAGCTGCACCGAACTAATCCCTCTAGCTGAAAAAAGAAAAGTTTTAAGCAATCTCTTTCTGCTCTGGGAGAGAAAAGCAGACAATACCATAACAGATCAGAAACATAAGCTATAGTGTGCAGCCAGGAGCACAGCAGGGAACTGAATACTGCTCCGACTGTGTCATTTTTTAATCCCCCATCCCAGTTTTCCCCGTCTGACCTCATGCTGAGATGAAGTTATCACAGAAGACAGCTTTACTCTTACCAATGAATCCAACCCTGGATCTGTATTATCCTCAGCAGATCAAAACACCGCTTTCATCAAATAGCATTATCTGCATAAAAGGCATGCAATTGCCTGATAATTTCACCCAAACTATGCTATTCATTTAAAGGACAAGAAGAGAAATGTAATTCATTCCTTTTTTTCCCCCTGGAAAAGCTAACTTATACTTCACTCATGGGAACTTTTCTTTTTTTAACACAAGATCTCAAGAAGAGGTCCATTAAAAGTTTCCCCCTGGTTTACAATTAATTGTTAGAGTACTCCTGTGCTGCGTGAGTGACACAAGTGTAGTTATGCAAAAAACTGGCAGGAAGAATTCACAAAGCTTGCTGTAGCCATAATACTGATTCCATTAGCCATGGTTCTGCTAACCCTAATAATCAAATCATATATGGCATAATTGTAGCAGCCTAAAAATAAATAGTACCTGAATGTGTTTACAGGAGAATTGGGTGATATGGTCTTTCTACAAATGGAAATTTGAAGTCTAGTAATTTTTCTCTAACTCAGAAAAGCTGCACCACAAGATCCCGAAATATCTTCACTAATGTATGTGTTGTTTATAACAAACCTGCACATATATTAAAAACTCATGCTGGTGCCTTTGCTTCCAGAAAGGAAAGTACACAATGCTATGGCTCATTGTTTTTATTGATATACACTACAAACCAGAGGTGGGCAGATTGCTCCAAATGAGTACTCTTACAACAACTATTGTATTTGGGCTATTACATGTACTCTGCTTGTTAAACTATTCTTAGGATTCCTCTGCTTGTAAAGGGCTTACCCATATCTCATGTTTCTTACGCACACGCACACACACACACAAACCACACCAAAAAACCCCAGCCAAACTAAAAAAACCCAACAAACCAACTCGAGCCTATAAATAATATATTTTAAAATTTGTTTTTGTTTTTGTTTTGCTAATACTTGAGTGAAAGAATAAACATTATTTTGCATTGGAATCATGTGCTCACTATGTTGTTGGTAAGGGGTTTCCTTGTTTCCTGAATGGCAGTGTGGATGTTCAGCACCAGAAGCGAGCAAACACTGATTTGTATCTGGAAGAAGGAACTCCTCCTTTCTTTTTCTAATAGTACAAAAGCTTTGGGGCTGCAAATGCTAAACTAAGTACTTGTTGTGGCCTAAATATTGCCTACTCCATACAGTGCTCTGCCAGTTACTTTTCTTTAGGACCACTGGACAGGTACTGTTCTCTATTCAGAGGATACTTTTTTTTTCCCCAGCACGTCTTTGATACTTTTTAAAACAGGCATTCTTTGAAGTGGCTCAGAGGTTTGGAATCACAGGAGTTGCCTCAGAAGAGCTGGATTATTGAGCCTAACATAGGCACATCACACATTTACCATGGGGCTACAACCTCTCTGTGTACACACAGACACTGTGAAACTTCATAACATAAAAAAAATATCGGTTTGGTCCACAACTGTCTTGAGTCATTATAGCCTTAAGATAGAGCTGTTTTCTCCCCCACTTTCACAAAAACATTGTATGTTTCAGTGCTTCTTTGTAAAATTAAAAAATATAAACCTATATATATTCACTTTCCCTGTCAAGTGCTATCTTAGTTTTTAATGGAAAAAAATCTTATAGAAGACTCCAAGGAAGGAACTCCGTATCTGAAAGCTTGTGTCCTTTTTCCAATTGTATCAACTAATCAGAGAAAACAACAGTGGTTTGTTTTTTTTAACAATTACTTCTCATACAGTCTCAGAATATCTCACGTATGGCAATATAAATGATGTGTTATTAATAAAGACTAACATAGGCAAGTCCAATTGGTTTTGGATCTGTGTTTCTTAACATTATTTCCTTTTTAGAACCTTGTTTGTAGGGTTTATCATGTATTTCCATGGCAGTGGAATGCAATTTCTTAATGGAAGATTTATTTTTTAAAAAATTATTTGTTGCTGTTGAAATGGGTTCTGCTAGACATTCAAAACAAGAGTCTTGTGGGAAAGAAAAGAATATCAGCTGAAAATCCTAATTTCCTATATTGGTAAGGTACTATGCTATGTATGTTGTATAATCACATGTGGAGCCCCACAGGCTGTTAACAATTTAGGAGTCTTCTTCAGGGCAATCTGACGGTGGAGGAACTCAGGAAGAGGAGGAGTGTTAGTCAGGAATCAAGCTGTACGCTCCCCTTCCTTCAAACTTCATGGGTCCTTCTTACCTACTATTTTGTGGAGCAAGGGCACAGATGGGAGTAGCTCAGCTCTAGAACCTCGCCTCTGTCCAGATACCAGGTATGAAGATGAAAGAGCATGGTAACTCCTAGTTTACAAGGTAGAGACCCTTCCCTCTATTACCAGACCAGTAGTATTATGGCAGCTACAAGCAAGAGTTCTGTTAATATGGCATGTTAACTGCATCACAACATATCAGCATTACCTTTTAAAAGGTGAAAAGAAATATAATGCAGAAAGCCAATCCTCTCTAGAGAGATTTCCATTTAGAAAAACCAAGGAAGTGACACAGTGAAACAAGCATTGATATACACAGACAGATCAACCAAAAACTTACCACAGGTTTTAATACTGATGTCCTTTTACCAACTTTGCTAGACCAGAAGTCAAATTTTTAACTTTACATTTATGCTATTTCAGGACCTATGAATTATCCTCATTCTTGATTTCCAAATCTTTTCTATTCAAATGTGTTTATTTTTAAAGCTTGAGAAAAATTGACAATACTTCAAAAATATAGTTTTGTTTTTGCTTCTTTGTTGGTTTGTTTTAAACACAGAAATAAATTGAATTGAATATATAGAGTTCTTAAATATCTAGAAACTAACTATAGAAACTCCAAATGTCTTTAGTATAATTACATATACAAAAAAATTGTCTATCAGATAATTCTGACCTCAAATAGCAGTTCAGAACAGAACTGGTTTCAGTCACTTAGGGTTATGTAAATTTGGATTCTATGATATTCAGCTCATATTCAGAACACGACTTCTATATGTAGAAGTAGGTGTAGAAACAGCAATTTGAGTGGGACTCTTTTACATATTTCATCTCAGCACTGGAGAACCACCAACAGTGGAGACAGTTTTGAGACTGATATAAATTTGGACTGCTGTAATCCCTTCCATCATATGCTTCCAACCTTCTGTTTGTATTTTCTGTCAGTTGTCTATTAAATACCGCCTATACTAGTTGAGGTGATGTTGAATACCCACAACTTCTGGATGCATGAAGTCTTTCTGTTCCTTTTTTCAGGAATTTAAATACAGAAAAATGAAGTAGAATGAAGGATGAAAACAGAAAACACACTTCTGCTTTCATCATCTTCCTATTTTCAGTTCACAGCTACTAACATAGCAGTGCAACATTTGCGTTGCTGATTTCATGGCAGTATAATTGCACAGAGCATGTCTGACTCCACATTGCTTCTCTAGATCCAAAATAGTGTATTCATTAAGGCTATCGATAGCAGATGTAACGGCAGGATTTTTTAAAAGCCAGAATTGCCATCAGACCAGTGAACACAGGTGATGTGCGATGATATGGTGACGATATCATGGCAAGTCCCTGAATTCAGATGAATGGGTTGATCCTAAGTCCCAGTTCAGACTAATGCCAGTTCTCACATTTGCTGACTCAGAGGAAAACTGCCCTGCTATTCTGGGAACAGGACTTGCAACAAGGCAAAATAGAAAAGGAAATAGTCCTAACAAGCTTCATTTTACGACATAAATCTTCTTGGAAGCTTTCTAAAGCACACAGCTACAGTTCCTCTTTCCTAAACATTCAGTACTGACTTTCTCAAGTATTCCTGCAAAGGCTGTATTTGTGCAGCCTGCCACTTTGGCCATTTCAGGCACTATGGCAATAGCACTTAATTCCTCTGGCAGCTTCTTCTCTAGTTCCAAACTTAAGCTATTTGTCTTCATTTTAACTGTTCTCCCACTGCCCTTTTTCACGCTGCCAGTCATCACTTTCTTTCTGTCAAGAGCTCAACACCCATGTCAACCTGGCATATGATGCCAGTCTCTATTGCAAACTCTTAAAGTGTGAAATACATCTCTCTCCCTTAGCCCTCCCCACCCCGCCCCCCCAGCCCCCTGCCCTGCCATGATTCCTCTCACACTTGGGAGAAATTCATGGTAAAAACCACAAAGCCAGCTATCTCACTTGTTTACTAACTGCTGCTTAGAGATTTTATTTCCCATAGTAACTTCAAAAAGCTTGGACAGTATTTCTGATTGTGCTGACCGGTACTCCTGGTGCTGCCATTATCTGCACTGCCTTGTTGCTTTTGTTTAATGCTTAGAAAGTAAAGTTCTCTGGAAGCAGGAAGAGTCTTTTTCCATTCTGCTATGTCTAATGCAGCGTGTCTGAGAGCATTCACAGTCTGAGTGCTCATCAAAGCCATGGCAATACAAATAAGTAGCAACACTGGCAATAATCAAATTCACACACCACTTCCTTTGGTAATTTGATAATAGGTTCTGTGTCTATGCTGATAATATTCCTCATTTTTCTATGTTTTCTATATGTGTAAGTACCACTTTGGCTTCAAAAAGTGCATCTGCATGTGTTAATCCTCATGTATGATACTAGGCTATTTAACATATATACTTATTACACCTTAAAATGAGGAGTGATACGCAAAGAGCAATGAGATTGCTGTATCAATCAAAAATTAGCCAATGCCATTGATACTCAAGGCTGCCAGTGTAACTTTCATTCTGTATCCTGCTTTTAGATATAAGGATACTCTAATGACTAAACACTTAGTTTTTGTGGAGAGATAGTTAATCGCTATGCAGTTTTACCTCCTACAGTCAGTAGATTTTGCCTGACCTTCTTACTACGTGCCACTAGAATCATGCACTGAGAAACAAGGTGTTGTACTTTGATGAGCCTTGTTGGTCCCTTACAACTCAGGATAGTCTACGATTCTATGAAAACATCAGTTCTGTCACAGGGGTTCTGTGCTACCATGAGCATGATGTTTTAGTATTTTACATTGAAAAGAAACCTACTGGGGCCCAGAATTCAAACTCCCGAGTTATTTGACTAGTGTAGAAATTTTGCATGCCTAATTTGGAATACACAAGTAGACTGAAGACACAAAGCACTGCGCTGCAAGGCATTGTCAGTGTTTCTAAGAAAAAACTAACCCAGTAGCGCCAAGAACATTTGGGCTTGACTCAACCATAACCATATAAAAACCTTTAGCAGAGGCAAACTGATGACTGTGTTCTTCAGGTGACGTTATTTTCCCTAATCATGAAATGACCTTTTGCCTTGCAATCCTTCATGAACACATATTCATAATTTCAACTCAAGAAGAAAGGACTCTAAGGAAAACACATTGGTTACAAACTTCTGATTAATTTCTATAGGCATTCTATTCATTCTGTGCATGAAGCAGCCATTTAAATAAACCACATAACACTACCACAGAAATAATACTTCACAGGCACCCCACATTTTGCTGTTTCTTGTGGAATATAGTTTTACAAATTTTAATATTTATTTTATTCTTATAACTTCTTAGCAATAAATCATGAAAATGAAAAACTTATTTGGTGGATAAACATTATCTTTCACAGTAAGTATTCAGAAGTTTTAGTCTTTGATCAAAAAATCTTTATCAACTAATAAATTTGTATGATGATGGACTAAGTGAAAGGAACATCTCTCTATTCTCTTTCTATTCAGTTTCAGCTATTAGTTTCTTTCAAACAGCTTTGGAATATGTTAGAATAAAATAAGTAATATCACATTTCAGTTCGGAATGCCCTTCTTAGGAAGAAAAAAACCCAATGAAATTTGAAATTAAAATGCTAACCAAAGTTAAATAATCAGAACTGAAGGAAGATTTTTCATTTCTGACTTGGGGGGGAAAAAAAGTTTGCTTTAGGAAAGTGATTCCCACTCTCCTTCCCTGGTCACTTTAAGCCTCTCCATTATTCTGTTTCAGTTCTACTTGAAACAGTCCTCTTCTCCTTTTATTTTTTTCTGTTTGGACATCAGACTAAATCAGTGATCACACAGTCAGCTTCTCTAAGGACGTTCACTAGCTCTCCCCAAGTACATCCCTTCCAGTTCACGCATGTCAGACACAAATCCACCTTTCTTAAGCTCTGTATTTTTTTCCATGGCTTTGTCCACCTGATTTTCCTCTCAGTGCTCTCTCACGCTTGCAATACTTTCTCTTCAGTTGTACACTTTAATTGACCACAGGAGATGTGTGGGCATCAGCTCACTAAAATATGACTGTGCTGGGACTGGCAGACAGACCACAGTTGGAAAAGAAAAATCTTTTTATTTTAAATTCCATTGGTCATCAACAAGTGCCCTTTCAGAAACTAGACAAAATGGCTAAGATGAAATTTCTGCAATTTTTAAGTAGGAAATACTTAGTTCAGACAGAAACCTCACCTTCCAAAAAGGACATTTCCTTCCCAGCAGGGAACCTTATCTGAAACTTAGATCCTCAGTACCTCTTCATAGCTGCTAGTTGTCAGCCAGTAAGATTTTCATTAAAAGACATTTCTACACTGTACCAGCATCAGTGAAGTGATTTCGCTTAACCTTGGATCTTTGAGTAGCCCTTGTGTCATCATTCTAACCTATTTAATTCAAAATAACCAGAAAATGAGTGGAAGATTTTCTAGGGCCATTTTAATCTTCACTTAACTACACGAAAATGACTTAAAATCTTTCTCTTCTTCACTAACTTTAAATGGTGCA
Source organism: Pseudotriccus pelzelni (assembly GCA_035584735.1). Classification (NCBI taxonomy): domain Eukaryota; kingdom Metazoa; phylum Chordata; class Aves; order Passeriformes; family Tyrannidae; genus Pseudotriccus; species Pseudotriccus pelzelni. The sequence continues at coordinate 39,483,809 of JAWMRA010000130.1, read as the reverse complement.
AAAATGGTGGAGCTGACATAGCAGAAAGTAGGTTTAATTTTTAAATTCAATTTTCAATGAAAGGAAAAGAAATGGTTTTAAGAGAACAGTCAAATTTTTGAAACATTGTATTCAAAAATAGTTACTTGTAAACCTTCTTCTTAGGCTATTTTCTCATTCTGCCATGCCAAGCATTTAATACTGAGCTGATAGATTTCAGACTGCTTAGTTGGCTTAATCTTACGCTTTTTCTAGAAGATGCTTTGTAACTTAGCTCACAAAATGATAAAATAAATTACTCTTTTGAATCTCTGAGGTAACTGTGGAGTTACAAACTCTCACTATTTTGACACAAACATCAGTAGAATATATTGTATATTCAAATGGCTGGCAGGTACAATACTCCCCAGCCATGTTTCTACAACTGATGGAAATTTAAAAATAGAATAATAAATAATCCGTATCATTGTGAAAAAAAATGTCTGGAGTCTGAATGAACAGGAGGAAAAGTAGCAGCAGTGCTTACTATCTCGTAAACAAGGTGTCTAACCAGACCTTCAAAGTGCTAGTGGTTGAGTGTAGAAAACACGTATCATTCACCTCCTTCCCTCCCATGTTATTTTTATTCTCCTGATCCGCCTGCCTTGCTTGTGTCAAATATAGGAAACAGTTGTTGCTTTGCCCTGTGCTTGCCAAGGAAGAGAAACGGGAGGTTTGCAGTTTCATTACGGGCGTTCCTTTGATTAGCTGTGGTCACTTGTAATGTTGAGCACTTGTTGTACTCATCTGTGCACAAGTAAATAAATTTAGAATAAATAAGAAATAATTTAAAAATACTCTAATTCAGCTTAAGAGAGGATTAATATGTCAGGTGAGAATTTCAAACACTTAGGTTAGAAGAAAATAGCATGACTTTACTGATCTCACTTTGTGCCAGTTCCAAGTTACTTTGTACTAGCAGCAACTTTAAAAAATACTTAATAAAAAGCTATCAGAAAGTTAACCTGTGGAAAGAGACAGTTTTTTAAATTTACCTTGCAAAGGCTCCATTAAGTGTTTTTTCCTACTTCAAAACATTTTTGCTAAGTTGATGGGAAGGATTAGTCACCTTTCTTTGTTGCTGTTGCATAGAAATGTCAGTTACAGCTGGATGCCTTTCCATCAGTGCATTAAAAACTCATGTTTGTGTATTTTTTCTGTATGTATCACATTTTATAATGAAATGTTAAATATTTTACTGGTATCTCTATTTTACTTTGATTTGTATAGAGTACTGAGCATTTGTAGTATTTCTATTTACTAGAATAATTTATTAAAATGAATATTTAAAATCACTCCACTTAAAAAGAGCGTTGCTAGTTTAATACTTATTGTCTTCCTTTTGTAGCTGTGGTGATCATTTATTCCATTATAGTGTAACATCATGGATAGTGCAGGACTCTACACCATCTTTTATTTTGTAAATTAAGGACAGGTTCCAGACCTCTCTTTGCTAAAAGGAATCTCCATTCTGACTGTATCATCAACTGGTGAACTTCTTCCTTATAGAATAACCACTTTGATAGTAACTTCTTCACAAGTCCTTTTATTGCTTTCTTTTCTCCAGCACATTCTGCTACATCTATTCTTATCTGGATGCCTTATATTCCACCTACTGCCCAGTATCACTGTAGGTAAAAAAAAAAAAAAAGAAAGAAAGAAAGAAAGAAAAAGATACAAACAAGAAAGTCTCACTGAATCACTTCTCCAGGTATGCATGAATTTTTAAAATCTGAAATTACCTGTTAACTGGAATTATGCTGTTGTACTTCATACTGTACCACACAAAGGATACTTGCTTCTATGCTCATAGCTAAACTATGGAGTTTCCCTGCTTAGCTCCTCTTGCTGCCAGTGCATGTCTATGATCAGGCAGGCTTTCAGCACTTAAAAGGCTAGAAACCATACAAACATACATTGCAAATGCCACTCTTTGGTATTAACAGCACTCAAGATTTCCTTAGAATTTCTTCCCTTTGATTATTCAATGTACTTGTCATTATAAACGGGTTTTGTTCATTGTTTGAATTTCTCACAACTTGGGTAATGAAAGCTAACAAGCATTGCCCTTGTATACTCTTTCTAGCAAACATTAAGATTTTATCAGTAAAAAATATGATTGATAACAACTGCTTTTACTGGTCCAAAAACCAATGATGAGAATATTTTTGTTAATTTTGCCTTACACTTGCCTTTTGTGTGAAATATCCCTCCAATAATACTATCAACATTTGGCCTAACATAGATTTATTTTTTAAACCCTGCATAAATCAATCTTCCCATTAAAAGTGATCAAATCTATTATAAGATTTTCATTAGATAATAGGGGCTTATATTTTGTACAAATGTGCCATTTCTTCTCACTGTCAGCATCTGCTGCCCATACTGGCATTTCCCACAGAGAAGACCAATTAATGTCCACTGTCGTTTCAGTTACTGTATTGTATGACTACTTAATCATGTTCCAGCCCAGAGATTCTCTGTAATTTCTTCTCACCCTCCCCTTCCATGGTAGTTAACTCTGATGAAATTCTCATTTGGTATTGAAAATTGAAAAGAGGACTTAAGAAATAGTAGCCTAAATCCATGTATACCTTCTCCAGTACTCTCACTTACAGCATAGGGTCTTACAAAACACTCACCGCTACATTATCGAATCCAGTTCTGGGTCAAAGTGCTGCCAGGGTTTTATTTTATTTTATTTTATTTTATTTTATTTTATTTTATTTTATTTTATTTTATTTTATTTTATTTTATTTTAT
>JAWMRA010000130.1:39416312-39479388 GCA_035584735.1 Pseudotriccus pelzelni | reverse complement strand
TATTTTATTTTATTTTATTTTATTTTATTTTATTTTATTTTATTTTATTTTATTTTATTTTATTTTATTTTAATTTCATTTAAAAATATTATAAATTTTGTTGACCAAATCCAATCACAAATTCATCAAAGTATTATCCCTGAAGGAAAATGTCTATGTAATAGTACAGATGCAGTTTTGAAGATGTGCTCAGATTTCACAGTACAAGCAGAGGAAATATTTTAAAAGCAGATGGCCTAAAATCAAGAGATACTGTTCCTTCACTTCTACGATTTCAAGTGAAATCCCAAGATCTGACTTAAAAAGTCAAAAGACCTTGCAGGTGGGTGTTTGGGTAATTGTGGTACAGGTTATAGAAATTCTAGACACTATTCTATACACTAATTAATAAACTCAGTGATTTGTTATTATATTTCTAGTTATTAGTAAGAAATAGTGAAGTTGAACAGTATAATTATTTATATCTCTATTGCTTCTCATGTTATACTGCTTTAGACAGGGCTAAATTTTATGTTTCTTTATGGTTGGATTTATAGTAAGCTGTGTGGGTCATCAAAGGATGGTGATATACATATACATAAAATTATTCTTTCCTCAATAATTATTTGCAAAATTCATGCAATATTTCCTCCCAAATTATTCAGTTATGCCCTGAATATAATTATTAATTTCTCCAAATATAAAAAAAGGCCTTGGAATGTAGGTCAAACCAAGGAGTTTCATTGTTTGGGAGCAAGAAAACCCCCCCATGTTGATATCATTGTCGTATTTCCTATAGTGGTCTTTTCTTTATGTTTTATTTAAAATGTTAATGGAGTGTGTCTGCAATTCAGATAATTTATCCTTAAATCACTGTTCTCCAGAATAATGCACTGTGAGCACTGCAATACAGAGGCAAGTCCTCTTAAAGAACATGCATCAATTCTCTTCCCTTATGAAGCACACTGCAAATGCCCTCTAACAGGGCACAGCAGCATTACATAAATCATCTTATATGAAAAATTAACATGACATCAAATATTTATAAATATTAATGTGTATGTTAATATAACCAAAGCTGTAACAAACAATCATAACCTTGCCAAGTTTCTTAGGACAGGCGCCGCTGATAATGATATCCATTATCTCTGGGGGAACGCACAATTATGAAAGTATACATGGGATGCTATATTGTTATCTGCTTTTAAGTTCAGCCATTAAACACTCCACCTCACATTGGATGTTAACCCTCCTCTTAGTTCTTTGTCAGGTACTATTATTCTTTGTATCCATGTGAATGAAAGATGAACAACTCTTAAATGTCTACAATTTCCCTACTTCATTAACACAAGTATTTAATTTCATGTCATACATTCCTTTGCTCTATGGCAATTATCCCTCGTAATGCCCGATATATGCCCAGCTACCTGCTTGTCTATCCATTCCTCCCTCTATCCTGTGCATAGCATAGCTCGCATGGGAATTTGCAAACTCCTTTGGCTTATCTTTTACCCTGCTGCATTTATGCTTTTATGATCAAAGCTATGTTGGTATTGCCAGTAGAAATTTTAAATTTTTTTTGCTCAATAATCACTCTATAACTAATAATTCCGTACTTTAACATAAACCACAGAAGAATATATTTCATCATAATCAAAATTCATCAGTTGTGGGGGATTTAAAACACTTTTTGTTATCATCACTTATCTAACACTGTATTGATAGGAAATAAAATGTTGAGCCAACAACACAAAACTAACCATGGTTCTCCAAGAGACAAGACTAAAGGTTTTGCAGCTGTGTTTAGCAGATGTGCTAAAAGAGGTTATGCCCCAGAAAACTTCCTTAAAGGTTTAAGATGCACACCAAAGGCTAAGTGATGCTGGTTATTATTTACAACTGAGTCTTCACCTGAACTGAACAATGAGTTGTTCCTCTTTTTTTAATAGAGAGGTTCAAATACATATGAAGACTTCTTCCCATTACTTATTTTTCAAAGAAGATCATCGTAAATACAGATTGAGTAAAAACGGTCACTTAAATACTATACACTGTCAATATCCTCTATCATTCAAGACAAATAAAATCAAAATATGCATCTTCACATAATAACATGGTCTTCCTTATGATTATTACCAGAACTATAGATATTAATATAGTGAAGCCCATTTCAGAAGCTGTTTGAGAAAAGAGGCTTTGAAACCAGGCTTAACAGCTAGAATATTACTATCGTTATTTCCCTGAGGAGCCAAGCAAAATGCAGAGTAGGTAAAAGACTCATCCAAACTAGAGGGAAAAAAAAGGTGTCTAGCTCAGCCAGGCAGCATCTGAAAGCAGAGGATCCAGTAAAACCACCTCTGCTGCTCTGTCACCCAAACCCCATGTCCTCAGAGTGTGGTTACTTTTTAAGGTGCATCTAAGAAACTCACATAACTTGTGCATGCAAGCTGAATATCAGCCTAATGATTTGGCTTAGTTTTAAAATTAACAATATTTTTAAAATCTGGAAATACTAGGATTTAAGTGATTCACCCAGGAGAACCAGCAGCTCCAAAGAGAGGAAGGGAAAGCTACTTGCTTTTTAAAAACTATCTAGGTTTGGATCAGTCACTTAAGATGTGTTCTCAGTATCACATTGTCCACTCTGACATTGTAAAAGCATGAAGAACTTTGTTTTGTGGGGAAACAAAATAAAACAAAAATACACAGATTTAAAGCATTGTTAAGCTCATTAAAGCATGGCCTGAGTAATTTTGCAATTTCAAATAAGAACATAGATTATATTTAATTCCCTTTTTTTTTTCCCCCCACTGTAAAATAGGGAAACCAAGACTTCCTATTACATGTGACACGAGACAAAACCAAAAACTGAGCTTGAATTTAGGAAAAAAATTACAAAGAACATCCCTATCCCCTTTTTTTCAGGGGTCTTGCACTTGTTTACCAAGCCCTATTGACAGAGTAGTAATATTTCCTAAACTAATTCTAGGAGATTTAGGTAAGTTTCTCTCTCCTCCTCAACACTTCTCCCCTTTATTTATTTATTCTTTAAGGAATGAAGGAGGGACTTGTAATAAAAATTTCAGGATTTAAAGAATTTAATTCTGTTAAAGATGATATATTTGGACAATTTAGGATTTTTTCCTAATTTTTTATTGATAAATGGGATTGCTGCCAGTTTTACCAATGTAAAAGCTCACTTACATGATGCTTGTACGAATATTTCTCAATTCATCCTGTTTCAAGCCTTTATTAACCATCGATGTTTATAATGACGTAAAAATAAACTAAATTTTTTTAGTAAGATCATTATTCATACACTTTATGATTTTAAGATTGCAGGTAAGAAAAATAATTCAATGCACTCCTCAGATTAATTATATTAAAATGATTGACATCCCTTTAGCATATTACAAATAAATGTATTTTTTAAATAAAAAAGAAACCTAAAGAAATCAGTAATTATTGTATGTACACCTCAAATGTAAATCATGGCATAGATCAAGCATACAACAGCGTAGGCACCAAAAGTAGTTCTTGTTTTTATCTTTGTTTCCTGTTAACATCTGAGACTGCCAGATACATTTGTCTTTCTAATAATACTACTTTTTTGTTATAACCATTCAGTCCTATGTTTATAATTGCTCTTTTTTTTTTTTTTTTGCAAAAGGGTTCCATTAGTGTATTTACAGGTTAGATGCAAGAGATCCAAATTTCAGAGCCCATGTTGTTTCTCAGATCAGAAAATAACATGCACAGAGTGTGAAATACAACTCCTTTTCCCAGGTAATGATGCCAATCTGACCAGGACCTTTCTGCATATGCAGTTTTTAATTTCTACTTGCAAAAAATGGATACTTGTCAAGTATGACTGTCACTTTTGATTGTTGTTAGGAACAAGCACTGTAGTTTCCCTATCACATAAAATTATAGAACAGTTTTTCTTAGCAATTAGTTTCATATTTCCTACCCTTTCTTTCAGAATACTGAAAATGGCAAGTCAAAACTCTGTCATAATGCTTACAATAACATCTAATTCCCACAGTTAAACAAGAGAACTTGGATTTAGTAGCTCCCAAAAGTTTGTGTGAAAGAGCTAGAACCTAGTTGAAATGATTTGATATTTGTTCTGTATCACAACAAAAAGAAAAATTTCATTATATTCTTTCCTTTAATCAAGCCTCTTTTAATGCCAAAGTCCTACCCAATAATTGCCAACAGAAGAAATACCATATTCCTGTACTCTAGATACATACTCATTAATGCAGAATTTTACATAAAGAAATCCTACTTTTACATAATATATATCTTCTATATTCTTTTATTAAATCTTAGATTAAAATTTGCTTTTTAAAAGGTTTTGATCCCTTTCTTACTGATGCAGCGATGATTTTTAAATTTGTGAATAATGTACCTCTCTCTCTGAATAAAACTGCGATATTTTGAAAGTATATCCTGTACACAATTTGTATATTTTTAAAAAGAAAAGCTACAAAAGTGACAGCTAAAGCTACACATATTTTCTCATCCTTCTGCAACGTCTTTTCCTTGTAGTATTGGAAAGACTGAAGCAATTTTTAGACAAGTATGCACCATGAGAAAAATACTGGAAGTTCCTACTGAACCAAGAAGACCTCTATTAGTCTTCATAGATCCTTCAGAAAATGCCTCTGAAAGTAGGGGCTTAAAAAAAGAGAATAATTTTTGGAAGTACTTATCCTTTTCTAATGTGGACACTGTGGTATCTGCATGATTTAATTTAGGTAAAATAGGAAAACAAGTTATTTAAAACATGAAGAGAAATATGGATTTCACTGAAATGAGTGGAGAAATAGCTGGTCTTGTGTCCTGTGGACTGTATTCGAAAACCAGCTGAAACTGGGTTCAGGAACGAATAAAGGATCTAAGGCCGATGAAGACTAAGCATGTTACCAAGGTGACATACTTCAGCTTGGTGGGGCAGCTGTACTATTATTGAAACATCCTAATTCAAATAACCTATGGTGTGCTATTGCTAAAATGACAACCAGCTTTCTCCGCCTGACAGACACTAAACTGACATAATTGCTAACAGAAACAATGCAAGGAGCAGAAAAGGATGTGTGTTTTGCACAATAAGGAATGAGGATAAGGATGAGAAAAAAATTATAAAACCTAATAACATTTTTGATGCCTTCCTCTTAACCAATATTACAAATTAGGCAGCTAATGTTGTACTTCTACATAATTACATTCCTAATTGTAAAATAACACCAAGAAATCCTTAGTGCTAAGGAACCAGTTTCAAGAGGGTGGGTGTTTTCAGAGTGCATGAAGGTTTTAGTGATATGGATTATTACCCAAAGAAAGAGAGATTAGCAGTTATCATCTGGAAGGTAGAGGATTTATTCCAGAAGAGTTGGAAGGTTGGATGTAGGCAGTGGGAGACTTCAGTTCCAAATAAGTAAGCCAATCCATCTGATTAACACATGTGATAGCAATCTCCACTCTCTTGTTTATAATAGTATTTCTGAATTTTATCTGTTGCATTCCACTAGCACGAGAACTTTGTTAAGCATATGGTTAAGCAGAGGTTCTAGGTTTGGTATACTCAAGGAAATAACAATCAGACAAATGGGATGAGACAGAACTAATGTATGCTCCTTTCCTGGCTGTTTCCAGTTTCCCTCCTTTTCTCTCTTTTTTCAGTATTTACTTAAAATGTTTCAGGCTTCCAACTTACTAAGGTAACATCTAGTATCACTCAGAACATGAAAATTGTTGGGGTAAGCACACACTACAAAGCATTTTGTGAATTATGATCTTTTTCAAGGCATCCAAAATGGAACTTTGCAGTCACATTCCCTCCTTATCACTCACAAAATACTATCTACAAGTGATCAAATGATTTGCTGATCATATTTTTGTTGGTCATAAAAGGGAATAGATGGTAAAGAGAGTGCAGAAAGAAATACTGAGAAATTCTTTTGAGGTAGCATTCTTGAAGTTAACATGGTTTTAATTTGAAATGGCTTAAAATTAACAAAGTGAAGTTTTGTGGTGTTTTTTTTTTTTTTTTTTTTTTTTGTGGCTTGAGCTATATATCTGCCTCTAGAGAAAGACTAAGTTTTTTCAGAAGATCGAAACGGAATGAAAAGGGGTACGGAATACAAAAATGTATCTGAATCCCACTTTATCAGTATTAGTGACATTTAAGTTCTTTCCTTTAGGTCTGAATTTGTCTTTTATAATCCAGATCCATTTTAGAACTTAATCTATTACAAAATATTTTCATTTGAAAAGTATTTACCACAGCTGTTGATGACTCAGCTCAAGGAAGGGCATCGCCTTTCCTCCGATAGCAGAGATGATGCTTCAGAGCAGGTAGCTAGAGTCCAGATAGTATAGTAAACAGAAGTACTGGGGGAGGGAAAAAAAAGAAGAGAGGAAGCTAGATTTGGTCTAAGTAGCAGTATTAATAATGCATAAGAGGGAAAATACACACAGGGAAATTTCTTCAGAGCCCAGATATACTGCCTAGTGACAGAATCATTGTTACAAATAGGATTTCCCCCCTGCCCCAGAAGGTCATAGTTTTAAGTTTTCGCTGCAACCTGAAGTAGAATTATGACCATATTTCCCCACATCAACCAACAGTATTATTGCTGGGAAGATGGAGGGGTTTTGGGAGTTGTAAAAACCAAAGAAAAGTTTAGCAGCTATGGGGAAAAAAAAAAAAGCCAGCTGTTTAACCAGAAGCCAGAACTGTTTAAGTTACTATGCTGAATAAAGAGACAGGTACCTCTTTCAGGCTGTACACAGAAAGCGCATACTCGGAAGAGCCTAACTAGAATTGTATGTTTTTAAAATTGCTGAAGTAGCTTTATATATGAAACAGTTTTGGGAAAGAAGTGAGGGTAGCACTCTAAATCCTGGCTTAGAGGATCACACTCAGCCCTGGTCTTATGCTCACTATACTCTGCTTGCAGCTTTACATGAAGATTACTTACACATCACTTAAAAATTAGTATTTGCCTCCTTTACAGACTTCTTCTACAAAAGTGAATTACCTTGTGAGTTGCAAGTACCATTTGTGATTTGAAGCATTAATATACTGTAAGCATGGTCATTTCTACTGCTGTACCCACACTAAAATATAAGAATGCTCTTGTCATTTTTCTGGGACATTCATAATTATTCATAAGTATTCACAATTCCTCTGTCTGGCCATGCAGTATCAGACAGAAACTTTATAAAATGGAAGATGTGGAAGCTACATTTTAAGCTTCACTTGTGTAATCTTAGAAATGAATGAAACCAATAATATTTTGCATGCCTTTTTTTTCTTTTCCAACCATAGACTGGGGACAAAAAAGAGTTCTTAAAGTTTTCTAGCTCTCAAAACTCATGAAAACTGTTCTCAGCAGACCTGAAACACATCAAGAGTATTGTGTTTAATCTCCAAGAAATTTTTCAGTGTCTTAATGTATAAATTTGATCAGATGAATAATTCTTTAGATGCTGAAATCTGTTGGGACTATGTTGAGCCTTAACAATTAAAAATCATTCTTCTGGTGGTTGTCCAGAAACAATTTGGATACTGAAGTAGTATTGCTTTTATGCATATCACAGCATAAAAGTACTCATTTTTAATACAAAGCAATAAACAGTGTCTTTTCCCTAATGACCCTGACAAGTAATTTTCTATAGATTTACACTTGAGATCCCTGGATGAAACCTTTTTACAATCAGTAGAAGGATATACAAACAGAAAAGCTCAACACTTTCCCCTAAAACTCGTCAGCTTGTAGCACTGAAGTTGCACATGAAGCACTGATAATATTTCTCTATGGGTACATCAGATTTAACATTGCTGCATAGGTCAACTCGGAGCATCACAATGACCAAGTACAAGCTTATTGTACCAAAGGTCATGCAAAACTGTCCCTGCATTGAAAGCTGTTTTGTCCTCCTTGTTTATTAATGCTGATCTATCTATACTAATGGATTTAGCTTGTGGGGGGCTGGGGAAAGAATGAGAGTTGCTGTTTCTCAGCTTCCATTCTCCATTAATATTAATATCATCTTCAGCTACAGCATACTGGTATAGTATATGCTAAGAACTTACAGGACACAGAGCTCCAGTGCTTAACAGGCACATAAGGTCAGATTTTTGGTACACAAAAATTAGGTTTATTTTAAAAACCACTGTTATGTTTAAAACAAAAGTAAATACATTCAGATATCAGTAATGCAGTCCCTATGCTTAAAAAGCTTCCAGTTTGTTTACTGTGAGTTTAGTTACGTAAATGCTGCAGAATTAATCCTGAGTCCCACAAGAAGACCCATTAAAAGCAGTAGAAGATATACATCTGTCAGGAAAATCTGTGCGAATAAGCATCTCAGACTGAATACTTATTTTTGTAAATCACAGGGATCTTTCCATATGCAAGGGTCTGCATTCCTGTCACTGTAGCTAGGTAATTGAATTTACCAGCCAAATCCCTCGAATGTTCTCACAGAAATTCCCAAAGCCGAAGTGGTAGTTCATCAATTTAATTCCTGGTGTAAATCCATATAAATTATGTGTCTCAATGTTAGACGTACTTCTGGGGGTAAAAAAGGCCACAAAAACCCCAAATCCAAAATACTTTGCCATAAATGTGTTAATTAAAAAAGCCTCAAAACATTCAGGCATCTCATGCACCTGAGTAACTATAACTACTCTACCTGAATAAATTCTCAACCCTAGTAACTGCATGCAGACAACTGGGAGAAGAAGGGAGTTCTAGGGATGAGAGACGTGCCAGAGAAAAGAAGAAAAGGAGAAAAATATGAAACTCTAATAATAATAATAAATAAAGAAGTCATTGGCTGAGATACTCTGAATGATGATTGGAAATGACAGGCTATCTTGATGGAAACCCACCAAAAGCAACATGACTTTGCATGCAAATATGTTCTATTAACAGAGAAAAGTAATGTAATATGTAAAAAAGAAATTGTTCTCTCAAACTCATTGCAGTCATCTGTATTATAGCAGTGGATCTGGGTAGCTGTTTTTTAAAAGGAAAAGTTTCATTTCTAAAGGCACTTATAAAATGAATAAATATAATTCATAGGTTGGTGTAACATAATTGGGCCCTCTCTCTATTCTGTTGTGTAATTTTATTTTAATTCCATCTTTTGTCTGAACACATATAGCATATTACACATTGCATATGTGAATTACTACTTGTTTTACTGTTGTCTTTTGAAAACAAATATTCTTATTTGACTCATGCTGAATATGTGCAATATTCAATATTCATATATTAGATGGTCTAAGCTGATGATAAAGGCTAGAAACCTTGGTAAAATTTTAACATGTCCATGTATCTTATTGCAAAATACATAAAAAAAATAAAAACTAAAAATGAAAGATAAGGACCAGTTTTTAATTCCACATAAAAATACAACGGATAGGTAGAAAACACTTCATATGAATTACTGTTTCAGTGTTTTGTAAACTAAAGTAATATATCCTCTCACTATCTTAGTAAAATTAAAGAATGGGTTTACAAAAGTGTCTTTAAAATTTCATACTGTTTAAGCTTGTTTGGATGTGGAAAATAATTTCAGCATAAGGAATGTCTATGCAACAATCAGAGGTATTTATAGATCCTGCAACACTTCTTAAATTCAGAGCTAAGAGAACCAAATACTCTCATTTCTCTGTAAGTCATTATTAGAATTTACTTGTAAGGAATCTGACATACTGTCCTATTTCTTTAATATAAGCTATATATTAGGAAATATTTGTTTCTGTGTTATGTGGTATTCTCAGGAGCAAAAGTAATTGCATAATATTCTGAAAGCACAAAGACGTACAGCACATATGCCACGGACGGTGAAGTAAAAGGTTTTTTGACCTCCACTTGGACAATCTAAAGGAAAAAGTACGAAGATAAAAGACCTTGGGAAATCCCACTAAAGTATCTACAAATGTCTTTTGTGAAATGGTTTCAAAAGCAGGGACTATTTTTACTTGACAGCCACCCAAGGAATTTTGAGTTTTAGAGCTTGTTCCTTCATTGCATTAGGCCAGCTTTACATCAGTATAACTACATTGATTTCACTGGAATTTTCACCAGCGCTGAGCTTAGCAGAGAGAGGGATCAGGACTGTAAGATACGTGGCATTCATCACCGAGGGCAAGCAGCTTACCGCTGAAGTGAAGGGAATTTGATTACCTACTACGGATGCTGGAATTTCAGAAAGCACTTCAGAGCTGAAACATATATTTCTTTCCTTCTCATTTGTTAAAAACAACTCTTTGCATTCATACTGGAAGGAAAAAAAAAAACTCCAAAATGATCATTCACTGGAATAATTCTTCATGCTTTTAGAATACACTACAGATTTGAAAGTTGCTCTGGATTTGGTCATCTTCTTAGACTGTAATGGACTTTCTGAGCTGGTCTGTGCTCCCAGAGACTTTTACCTTCCATTCACTTCTGACTGTGACAGAAATTGATGGGATTTTATCTGTCTCATAAGGGAAAATACATACAAATGTCTCAATTTTAAATGAAGCTGTTTCTGCATTTACAAGAAGTAAACTTATGCTTATTTTCATATGTTTCTCTAAAGCTGCTTTCAAGTTACTCAGAAAGGCCAAAGTATCCTTTTTATAGGATAGGGTGTTTATTTTTTGTTTATTTGTCTATTTAGTTGTGTGTGTTTGGGGTGTTTGAAAACCAGTACAAAAACTAGCAGTTCTTTTCTACACAGAAAAATTGTTATTATTTATTTCAAATACATGTATTAGCTTTGATACAGTTTAAGTTTCTTAGTTTTACATGAAGAAAAAGTATCAAATATTTAAGGAGGAAAAAATGATAATGCTTTTTGTTTTTTTGTCAGTAAGTCTTAAATTAATCATCAGGGAGACAAACTGACAAAATTTCTTTAATCTTGGTGTCAGCAGTAAACAATCAATGATAGCCCTTCTTTTTGGTAAGGAAGCACTTAGAATAGGAGCAGACAGGTCACAGAACCACAAAATCTCATTTCATAAAATAATTGTTTTTCTGAGGGTGGGAGAACAATTTAATTTGTACATTTGCTTTTCTCTTTCAGCAAGAAGCTAAAACCAAATATGTAACACCTTATTTCTGTCTGAAAATCAACTGTTTGTCTATGTCAGAGTTGTGGAGAAGAATGCATTCTCAAGGTGAAATAAAAGATGAAACTTCCTATGGGATACATCCAATCTGCATGTTGTTGGAATGCCATCTTGATTTTTTTTTCCTGTAGAGCTGTCTCTTCCTTCTGCCATCATCAGTAACTTTCCTTATATATTTGTATGTTAGGTGACAGAGATGACTCCTCTGTAGTGCTTGACTTTTCCTAGGAAATGCTATTCAGATGGTGGTTCTGTCCTCTGTGGTTAGCCAAAGGACTGAGCCAAATCCTACATGATTCTCTTCATTTCAGGGAAGCAAAGCCAGCAAATATATAAACCCGAAACCTCTCCAAATAGAAAAAAATTCTGCTGTTCACTGTCCAAATTTTTTTCTCCTGAAACAGTCCTATGTGCTGCTAGAAGTGAGCAGGATTCTTCACATACCTGCCATTATCTGACTACTGAATCAAATTTCTCATAGACACTCAAAGATCTGCCCATTATTTTCAAATACGAATTACTATGCCATAACCTGAAACCACAAAAAGATCCTTTACCCATTATTTTCAATAAACCTTTAATCTGTAAGAGGAATTGTAGAAAATTTGCCAGTTATACTAGTGATTTTCTTCCTTTCTTTTAAAACCAAAGCAAAGGAATAGAAAGATTTTTCCAGTAAGATAAGAACTTGGGAAACACGATCTCAGAAGTTACATCTTATTATAAAATCTAGGCATGTAAAAGGATCTTTTTTAAATAGTATGATGGTATATAAACCAGATAAAATACAGCTTTTGCAGTCAGAATACCTGAGATACATGCCTATGGATATAAATACATGCTACATGCTACTATACCGTCTCAAGCCTTTCTCCCCCCCAAAAAAAAATTCCATAAAGGAGGAGAAATGGATACATTTTATCTATGTACACAGGTTCTGTCTACACTGATTTTTTAAGTTAAAAATATGAAATATGTAAACAAGCACCAATGCAAAACTCTTCTCTTCATTAAGTATTGCAGAAGATTGCAGATTAGTAAATAATTCATCCTTTTATCTTGTTCACTGGGTTTTTATCTGACTCATGTTAAACCTGTCAACTGTTACACGTCTGAGAAAATACCATCATATGCATTCACTAGTACAATAGGAGAGACCGAAATGAGTAGTTTTAGATAATTTAATTAGGTTATAGGGTTTTTAATATAATTCAGTAAGTATGTGAACTTTTAACTTGTGTTAACTCAATTTCCTCATGCTTTCATTTACCATTTGTTGAGGACATTACAGTGATTAGCCAAAGCCCTTCCAGCTCTTAATGTTTGCAATAAATTCTGATTTAAATTGACTGTCACTTTCTCGCTATAATAAAGTAGGTATTTGACATCTCAGAAGGAACCAGACTACTGTCTGTTACATTTTCTTGAAGAAAATTTTTCTAGTTTCACAAAATCAACAGAAGTACAGTTACACTAAAGATTGCAATGAGTAGCCAGAGCAGGTAGGTGGGCTGGACATGTGCAAGTATATCCTCAGAGTTTCATAATTTTGATTCTTTTGAGAAATTAAAATGATGCTGCATTCCTTTTGTTTGACAAGCTGCACAAGACTTTTTTCATATTTAATTGTTTTTTTACCGACTTATTAGCAGTGTCTGAACTCCCTAAGAAAACCCAAAATATCCAGCTTGCCAGCAATATATATTCACTGTGCTGCAATGCAACTGCCACAGCAGTGTTCTTTTTCTGTTAGGTTCAAAGATTAGTGTGGGCCAAGTGCCTGGAAAGCAAATCTGTTAAACTGCAAAACGGCACACTAAAAATTCTGCAAATTTATGTATAAAATTTTTCCAAAGGCCCTTTTTTCTTTTTTAATATATATTCAGTTATTTCTAAGATATATTCATAACTTATCTGGTCAAGCAAAAATCAGGAATAAATTTTAGGAAATAGGATAGAAATATTCTGGAATATAGGATAGAAAAAGGAGATTCATGTCCCTAAGTCTCTCAGTTCCTTATAATTCTATATATTCATATCACAGACGTGTATCTCACAAATAGGTGTATTTTTCAACCACAGCCTACACAGCACTAAAACTGTGTAGGCAAGTAATACTGTGCTAGACTAGCATATTTTTGAGAATAAATTCTGCCTTCACAAGAACTCTGCACCCTGGTGGGATTTTTTTTTCTACTATAGCTTCTTTTTTCTCTAGACTTCTTTAAGGTCCAGCACATCTTGACCTGTTTTTCCGCCTCATTCCAACACTCGTGATCCTCTTAACTAATCTCTGATTTATTTTCCAAGACAACACATTTTGAAAAGTGGCAGTCTTCTCCCCATCCCTCCTGGTAACTGGATCTTCTTGGTAGTGCCAACCTAAAACTTCCTACATCTCTTGCTCTGGGTTCTCCATGGATCCAGATGAAGAACACAGCTCTCCCCCACCCTTCTTCTTCAGACAGCCTTAAGTTTTTTATACTCCGTTATTTGTTAAGATATTAATCAAGCATCACAAAAACAGGAGCCTTCAGTTAAATGTCTATATTCATGCCAGATCCCTAGGACCCTGTGGGAAAACTTGTGTGTTTACCACTTTTCAAATATCAGCTCTACTATAATGGGTTTGAAGCTGGATTTAGGTCCTAAACTCAAGTTGCCTTTTCTTTTTTAATCTTTTAGAACCCTGCCTCAGTTTTGCCTCCTAGTAATTTTTCTTGAAACAGCACTTTGACATTGGCAATTTCTCAATCATTCTCGTACCATTACTATTCCCCATTAAAAAAAAAATTCCTACTCTCTCACAAAAAAAAAGTATATATATTCAATATTTTTATAGTACCAAGCTTACTTATTTTTTAGTGAATCATTTTTCTTTCACACCATTACAAAAGGATCCGCTTTATGACATCTATCTTCTCTTATTTTTAGCTTCATCAACAATAAAACTGTTAATATTCTGTATGAATAAAATGCAACAAAAAGAAATCATCTTGTCTTTAGTATTTTTTTCTCTTCCTAGTTCATACAGATCTTAACCAAAACCAGTATTTATCCAAATATTTTGATATTAAGTAGCTGAAATTTTACAGAATAATTATGTAAAGTCAGAAAACACTGTTTTGCATTAGACTTGTAAATTGAGTTCACAACACGGATGCTGTTCACACATATATTTTCATACTAGTAGACTTTTCTTTGGGAACATAAAAGTCTACTAACTGTCTGCTCTATTATTGTAATAGAGCAAAAGAGAGTCATACTTTATAAATGCTTCAGAATCTTATACTTCTATATTGAAGTATTTAGTACAAGTAGGAAGTAAACAGATAAAGGTGATTTACCTGCAAATGCAAGGAAGAAATTATGTTAATGTGGTCTGACTGCCTAGTTGGGATTTTTTTATTGGTATTGGAACTTTAATTTTGGCAGAATTCTCAGCCTAAAAGCATATATAAAAAAAGATATTTTTTTTGAATATTAGATCAAATTTTGGATATGTTAAAATTTGATTGTGTCCCTTAAGCTTTTTTATTAACCTTACTTAGTTATTTATTTATATTGAAATCCTCTAGGATTAACCAGAGACCAGAATTTTTACTCGCTATATATTTTTAAAGGAACACTGAAAAATCACTTTTAAATTGTTCCAAAACAAGAAAAATGGATCACATTTAAAATTGTTAATTGCATTAATGCAGTTAAGGTACTGCTTATTCTTCTTTTTCATTTTCCATCAGTCAATCTTGTAATTTCTTTTTTAAGCAGAAATATATTGGCCTATCAATAAATCCTATATTTTAATTCTCAGAACGTGCACTGCAATAGAAGAGAATTCAGAGCTGATTTTTTGGCCATTAGTATGTAATTTTTTTACCCAGATGGTCCATTTTATCTTCAGCTCTGAGTGTAATTTTCCATAACCTGATCCATTTTTAAAGGATGAAAAGTACCTTTCCTGTAGACCAAGAAAGCAATGAAGCATGTAACATCTGTAAAACGGGTATAGCACCTGCAATATTCCAATAGTCAATGAGAAAAGTAAAATAAGAAAGTGTTGGGAGACCTTCTGTTCCTGGTAACCCCAGTGTCTGGAGTCTGTGTAAAGAGACCTTAATAACTGTAGGGATTCAGACTGATTTCTGAGGACAGAGTTCTGATGCAAAGACACCAGCACTGCTAAGTGTGAAGGACACAAGGCTTATTTTACAATGGGAACTAGGTAGGAGACTTGGGGGAAAAAAAATCAACCAGCAAACAAACACCTCTACATAACCTGTAAGGGAAAATGTCATGCTTGAGCTTGGATGACATGAAATCTGCAAGTAACATGTTTATCAAAAAGGAAAGTGCTATTCCTGTCCAATGAGAACCTAAACTTTTTAATCTTAAGAGATATCAAGTTTTGCACCAATAATGACTCTGTAGCTTTCCTTGCTCTACGTGAGCAGAAATATGTAATTAGAGTTATCAGAAACAGTAGAGAAAGTGAGAATCATCAGAAGACAAAAGGTGTGATTGAAATACTGCTGCATACAAGTCCGAGCCATATTTCACTGTGAAAATATTTTTAATAGAGTATACCTGGCAAGTATATAGCTATTATTACTATATCAAACAAAACGATAACAGCCCTGAACAGCACTGTTCCTGAGCCTGGGAACAATGCTGTCAAAGAACTGCCCTTCACTTTATAGCTTCCAGGAGGGTTTAATGGGTATTTTTGTAGACATATAAGACAGAGTATAAACTTTCTTAGGTATTTTGAGGCAAATCTTGATGATAAATCTGCCAGAAAGAAATTACACAAGTGTAACACACATTTCTTAAAAATAGAGTGCAAAATGCTGTTTAACAATACCTGCCTGTGAA
The DNA here is from genome assembly GCA_035584735.1 of Pseudotriccus pelzelni. NCBI lineage: Eukaryota > Metazoa > Chordata > Aves > Passeriformes > Tyrannidae > Pseudotriccus > Pseudotriccus pelzelni. The sequence goes on along the minus strand of JAWMRA010000130.1, from coordinate 39,463,388 downwards.
CAAGAAGGGGAAGTGAGCGAGCTCTTTCCTCAGGTTACAAAGGAATCAAGCTTCTTTCTAAAATTCAGGTAATTATGTCATGCCTACACAATACCTATGACATGGGAGGCAAACTATGATCTATCAGGTCAGTTTCAAGATAGCTGCACCTTGCTTTTCAAAAAATGATGGACTTAGTATTAAAATCCTCTAACATATTTATATATGTATTTGGCTTCTGCTATGCTTCCTTTTACCCTCCTGACATTTCAAGAGTTATCTGCCAGATCTTACAAATGCTCTCCTCTAAAAATAACTGCTGACATTTGCAAGTGGCATGTACTAATCACATACAGAATAGGATTTTTTACATACACTTATTTGTGCCTTATATTTTTTGTAGACTTTGGCTCTTATTGTTAAAAAAAAAAAAATTGAAGACATTCCATGGCTGCATTAAAACAACAAAAGTAAGCAATTATAGCTGGAGAATTTTGACATAATTTTGGGGTTTGGAGTTGTCTTTTTTTTTTTTTTAAATTTAAATAGTCACTTGCCTATCCAGTTTTCAGCAAGTGAAGGCAATAGCAGTCTGCCTTATTACTCAGAAGAAAATTGTGCGTGTTACTGAGTAACACAAAAGTGGCTCCTCCTGAAAGATGGTCTCACCTCTCTGACAAAGGCAATTAGGGACTTATAAATTCTTTTCCTGCATTCAGCACTTAAACTTCGCCCTAGGACTTCAGAAGCCCCTCACTTCATCTAGTCACTTCACAGTCTCTGAACTACAATGCTTCTACAGGAGCTCTGTCCCCCGCTGTTGAGGCTCTAACCAGTTCCCACACCCAAACTGGTTTCAGTTTGGCTTGCTTTGCATATATTTGTCTTACAGTGTTGTGGAAGAAACCTTTTTTTTTTTTTCCAATGGCTTTTAAGGAGCATGGCTGCTAATCAGTGACTAGGAGGCTGGGACCTGTGCCAACTGCAAAAAAAAATCCCAGTTGGTTTGCTCCCAGAAGTTGGAAATTTTATGCATTCTCCTAGTGGATGCTGGTCCTTCAAATCAGCAATGTGAGGTTTTTGTTATCCATAGCAACCAGCTTCTACCTTATTTACCTGGTATGGAGGAGAAAGAGGGAGCATCAAAATCACTGGCATGTTGGATGAAGACACTATGCATTTGCTGTGGGATTTTAAGGAGGGAGTTCCATAACTTCTTGCCAGGACTCCATTTAATATTTTGTATGTGAGGTTATTAAACTTCTGACCTGCTATTCAAATCCACCTGTTTTTATCTCAGTCTTCAGTATATCTTAATCAATGTTTCAGTCACAAATATAAAAAAAGAATCACAGACGTTGTGCGTAAAAACTTAAACCCTGAAATTAAAAAATCATGAAGATGCTTCCATAAATGTTTGAACAAATTTGCATATCATTTCACAAAGAAAAGCTTTTTTATTTTTCCTTTCTGAAAAGACCTTCACATTCTCCTTTAATCACATGTTGTAACTCAGAAGCCTGAGATCATGTAACTGCACTGATACTAAAGTGAACAGGGAAGACATATGGTGTCACCCATAAGGAAAATTCCTACTCCAAGGAACACAGGGAGGCCACAAGCTGTCAGATTCTGCTGGTATATTTGGTCAATGATACAATGTATCTTTTGAAACGTCTGCTTAAGTAATAACAGATTCTCTCTCCTAGCCCAGTAGGAGAGGCAGCGCTCATGAACTTTAGGTTAGCTGTAAGAAAGATATAAATATTTAGCCCATTATGCTGATTCTTGCATGGCTCCAGCACTGCTGTGGCATCTGACTGTCTGCTATTCTACTGAAACGACATGAACTTCAGTACCTATTAGAAGAGCTGAAAACCAGTTGATAATAATGAAAAAGGTGTTTTCTTCCTCCTTTTTTTTTTTTTCTTTTTTTAAGAGGAGACTGGAGAACATGTGAATTAGAAATGTCTACATGCACTGTATTCTTCTGATAAACATTTTCTCATTTCCACGTTAAACAGAATAGAAACCCTATTATTACCTGTCTTAAGTTAGAGTTCCTGAATTATAACATCTCATTTGCTGCAGAACACATACTACTAATTGAGGTTCTGAAAAGTGAATGAATTAGCACATTCTTAAATGGCTTTTCCAGGTGATTAATACACCTTAGCTTGCTCTGCCTTAAATTCAGGATACCGACCTTCCTTCCAAGCTATGCTTCTTTAAGAGAAAAATGCATGACCTGCTTGGTCATGTAAATAAAATATCTCATTGCTGTCTGTTATTTGAAAGTGTTAAGAACCACCAAAAAAAGAAAGAAATCTGCCACAAAGAGATAAACTGAAGGTGAAAATTTTTATGTAGTCTGGAACATAAGAGAAACCATTTCATTTTTATATCAGATTCTGTCTGTTCTGCACCAACAAAGTTAGATATAAACACAGCTGAAATGCAGAGCACTTTCAGTTGGGTTCAAACTGGAAGAATCTTCCTGATGGAGCTTGTCTCAAAATCATTTGAAGTCAAAAGTGTCTATGCAAAACCATTAATCTCAGAATGTGTCTAAACACTATCCTGGAGACAGGCTACAATTTACAGTCCTCTGTGACAGGCAAATCACTGGTAAAGCCCTGTCATTTAACCCCAATGATTTCTTCAGTAGGCATGGAAAGAAAGGTTTTCATACTGCCCTGTCATAGAAGGGCTACAGAACACGTCAACGCTGTATAACTCCACATAAAAATTAAAGCAATATGCAGGCATTACATTTACAAAAAAAGATCAGCAAGGTGGGCTTTCAGATTAGTGTCATTGATAAAACTCACTACATAAAGAGAGTTTTGGCATTTTTTAGGGGAAAATATATTGGAAAATGTGTTTTCTTTTGCATCAGGTTTTTGCTCTACATACTTTAAATGTAAGACGGAGATCTCTCGTTTTATATAAGCCAACAGCACAGTTTCAATCTCCAATTACTTAATGGTATATGCTTACTAGCAGTAGAGTACACCAGCACAATGGTCAAGCTTATCTGCCCAATAGACACAAATCTTGTCAAAATTCTGAAGGTCCTAGATGGCTAAAATTTGGATTATGCTTATTTAAAGAGAACAGTTTCTTCAGTTTTACAGTTTAAGTGCTTCTGTTTAATATGTATTTCACCATCATAAATGGAATTCTATGTAACCTAGAGCCCATCTTACGCTTTTCAGGTGTTTCCAATATGTGTTTTCTATACCGTATTTTCAATTGCCTTCATACACATCTATTTAGAAACTGCTTTATAAAACGCAATAAGTCAAAGTGATATTTGTTTTACATTTTTGCACCTGGTGTATTACATTTGCATTAGAAAAAATTGTTTCAAGATACATAAATGAGAAATCATATTCCACACCTGCCATCACTGCAACCTTTTTTGTGCAATGTGACAAGTAATTACACTCCTGTTACGTACAACTCTTGGTTTAAAACTGTATTCCTAGAACATTAGCTAACAGATATCGCTGTTGGCTGGTAGAGAAAATGAATGCCAGAGAGACACACAAGGAATTCCCAAAAGTAATCTGGTGCTTCCTAACTTTTCTTGCCCTGCTCTTCCTGCAGAATGACTTCCATCCGTTTTGAGGGATACAGGGGAAAGTTATGGGGTTGCATTTTTCTTGAAGGTCAGAACTGGCAGTAACGTACCAATAAAGGAAGCTCAGGGGAAAAACAGGCATTCCTGTACACTTAGGAAGCTGGGCAATGTGGCCTCAAGGGCGGTTATAGTTGCAGCCAACCCAGAGGTACATACTGAATGTGTACTAAAAACCATGCCCTTCTCACATAAGTAGAAACTGGAGAAAAGATCAAGGCCTAAATCAAGGTAATGGAGGGAAGAAGAACAGAAGAGACCTTTAGTTGTACTTCTCAATGTCTGTGACTTTCAAATATGTGTTTTGATCTACTTTACTACTCATAGGCATCCACAATCACAAACCTGGCCATCAGCTCATCAGCACCTGCATTTGCTGTATCAACACCCTGAAAAATCCTACTGGACTAGAAGATTCACTACCTTCTACTCAAGTCTGGCCAGATACTAGTGAAAATTAGATAATCTTAAGACTTCTTTAGATTTAAACAAGTGTTGCCCACAAGCTCACAAATGGTTTGACTCTATCTCCAACCACCCTGTATTTCTCTTCTGTGTCAGGGGAACGCATATGTCAATGGAGCTCCTATTCGTAAACTCTCCAAAATTGAACTCTGCTCCAGTTATGAGAGTAAAACCAAATAAAGGCATTTATCCAAACACCACGAAAGGAACAATGACACCAGTTTGGGGACTGGAGTCAATGTGTTTAAATGCAGTGTGTGGGTTTGGTAGACAAAGTGAATTATTTGAAAACAGACTAGATAAGGAAAGACATGTATTTTGCAATGGCAGGAAGAAGCACATAAACCCCCTCTGATTATGAATTCATTGGCATCTGCTCACTCAAAATTAGTTATCCTTCATTAATGATAACAGTATTTTTTTATATTTTTGAAGTATGTTAAGCTACCAATACTAGCTTAGATAATCAAAAAGATAGTTAACTACTAACTTAAAAAATAATCAGCAGAATTGGGCAGCAAGCAAGAGGTAAATACCGTTAAATTAGAAAAATATTATAATTTTTACATTTGTTAGCCATCAGTTTTCATAGCACATTGTCTGGCACTATGCCATGTTCAGTGAGCTTTGTACAATGTACACGAGTGATGTAAAACACAACTTGTCACACTGTGTCAAAAATCAATATTTTCTTCAAAAATTGAGAGCTGAAGGCTGTGCTTAGAGGGACCGATAACACTTGTTAAATGACACGGCTTATAGAAGGTAGCTATTAGCACTTCTGCATACTGGTTTAATCCAGATACCTCAACTTTCATTATCAATACTTCAACATATTCCAGTTCTGAGCTTTCCCTATGAAGAAGCAGCACTTAGTTTTGCTGAACACTGACAGAATGTGCACTGATTCACTTATCTGGACAAATAAGAGCCAGGGCCTTAAAATTATTTTAATTTTTGTATTGTAGCCTGTGACTCCTGAGTTCTATCCTTCCATTTTTTTTTCACAGCTTCAGGTTTTCTGTGTGCATGATATCCCCACCATAACCTTAAATTATTCTGTCCTTCTGGTGTTCAGTGGCAGTCTCTGAGGCTTGGGCTTTATTCTCCTTCAGGGTTCATTCTTCTTCTAAATACTCATCATCCATTGCATTCTATAAAGAGAGTTCCCAGCAGTAGTTTTTAAAATAAAAGATAAAATGTTCAGTATCTGAACATTTAAGGCTCTAGTGTCAGTACCTGGAATGCCTCCTGTTGACAATGATGGTTATCACTGGGGGCAACTGAGATCTGTTCATTCTGAACTGTCTTCAGAAATCAGCCTTATCTGATTGTTCTTTCAGATCAAAAGAAATAGGAAGACAAAGAAAGCTGTGCATATTCTTTCACTCTGCACTTTGTTGTTAAAAAAGGAGGAATCCCACTAGGACCCATAAACCACTTTTAGATATCCCTAATCTTTGCTATAGATTTCTATTTTTTCCATTTATTGCCAGCTGACTTATTAGATTTTGATATTTTAATGACATAGCATACTGTTAGGAATTCTTGTGAAAAACATATAACAAAATCTAGATAGACAAAAGAGCGTTTATTGCTTAAATGGAAATGACATGTAATTCTCTGCATTTACAGCTGAGATTAGACCTTTTCTTCCACATGATAGATATGTATTCAGTAATAGGAGTACTTGTGAAGTCTCAAAAATCACACCTGGAGCTTGTGTACTCAGGCACAGTTACCATATTTTTAGATATTTGTGGAAGGTAGCTTGTACTGCCTCTTGCAGTAAGTTCAGTCTCAATGACTAAATAACTACCTTCATCAACTGTGCAGTGAGTAGGACACAGGAATATGATCGTTCAGTTTTTAAAATTTTAAATTTTTTTCTTTTAAAACTAGTGTAGTTACGTTATTGCTCACAAACGGGGTGTGAAATAATATGTACCGAAATTCCATTTAAAAACCAAAGTGTAATCAGACTGTGCATTCACATTCAGCTTCAGATGTGCTGGAGCTGCAATTTTTGGAGACTTTCCCAAAACTCAGTAGGACCCTGTTAAGATTCTTACTTTTATATAAACAGCATTGCCCATGTGGCTGGTTAATAACAAATGAATAAAGGAAGCATGCATTTTACACTGCTTTATACTGTCTGATACAACTATTATCAACGATATTAAAATTTTAACATGGTACTTGTATCTTACACATGTTTTGTACATTTTGACTTTGGTACTTACTACCAATTTATATATACTGCTGAACAATTCTGCAGTCTCTGTATAACCAACCAGTTCCCTATTTTCTGATGAGTTTTGCCTGGTTCATTGACTTGTGTCACTCAAACAGTCTGTCCTTATTTATTTTGTTTCGACTAAAAGAAAATTAGGTCAGTGACCATCTTGCTGACATCCATAAAGCTTCTGTTCATCTTTCTACTCGTCTTACTATAATGCTAAAATGAGTTTTGTGAACAACATAATTTGTACAGTAGCGTCAAGCATACTGAGCCTCTTCTCTATATCTATCTGATGCTGAAGAAAAGGATACGGATAATGACTGGACCAGAGACCAGTTTCCCATCAACTCAGAAGTGTATCATATCCTTTTCTGTTGCTGTTAACTGAAGAAAATGCCTCAAACCTCTTCAGAGTAGTTCTGAAGGTCTACAGCTTCCTATAGAGTTTTGTTAAACTACATCGAACCAGCAAAAAATCAAATGCTGTTTCTTATTTCATACGAAACATTCAGAAATCACAAGTTTTTAATACAAAAGCAGAACACTGGGAAAAAAAATAAAATCAAGTTCTTAGTTCTATCAACAAAATACTTGACAAATTGAGTTCTACTAGCTTCTGGTTCAGCTTGAAGTACCAACTTCAGGTTTTCTTGATTTCTGTGCTCCCTAACTTAGCTCCCTCAGGTTATTCAGGTCAGATGAATTCAGTAGATTAAATAAATAAAAAAAAATTATGGTCCAAAATCTACCATAAATTAGACTTAAAAAGTAGTTCAAAGAATCATAACAAACCACAAGAAAGAGATTTTAGTTTCCTGAAGGGAAATAACAGAAACGCTTTTTGAAATAATAGTCCAGTGACTCAAAAATAATTGAACCACTTCAAATAACATGGCTGCAATACTTGTGGCAACGCATAATATCAGCTGGGCAATTTCAGACATGTTATTACTATGCCACAAAAGTGAAACTGTCAAATTCATTTAACATTTTTCTTAAGAAAGCAACAAAGTCTTCATTTCATTGCCTTCTTTTTTTTGGCATGCAAGTGATAAACAGTATGAACAAAAGAACATTAAAAAAAAAAAGAAAAACAGAAGGGAGACATTAAAGGAAAATTTTCTGCTCTTTTTTATCTAATACGCTACTCCTAACACCCACACCCTAATTAGTTCAACTATAATAATAGTATGTGACAAAACCCTACTTCTATCTAATTGTAAACATTTTTCCTGAAAAACATCTGTGTTTTTCTACATAGAAAGTAAAACGTTATTGTTCCACTATCCAGTTAGTACAATTTTTTTGCAGACCAGCAATGACAGCATCTTCTAGATTTTATCATCTGGGATATTTACTCTTTGGTGCTGGATTGAATAACATCACTGTTAATAGCAACAAGCCATAGAACTAAGTTTCGCCCAACAATAAAGGGCACTACTGAAAATCCTGGATTGTACTGACATAGCACCTCCCTTGTCACAGTGTTTTTCCCTATTGCTCTGTACTCTGAAAGGGAACCCATGACTTTGCCTCTTATCTCTGCTGATGTTCCAAAGTGGAATCCTATCAATAAAGACAAAAATCATTCTTAAGGATAAAGGCAAGTTTTCAGGTTTTCAGATCAAAAAACAATTGCAGAATCATTTAGGCTGGAAAAGACCTGCAAGGTCATCAAGTCCAGGTGTTAACTCAGTACTGCCAAGTCCACCACTAAACCATGTCCCTACTTGCCATGTCTACAGAAGATATATTTCCCAGAACGCTTCACAGCGAGTCAGCTGATGTATGTATGTACTAGGTCAGCCCTGCCTTGATGAAACAGCACTAACTCTATAGCTGCTGTCTCTTGCTTGTGGCTATGCCAGCAAGTTATGCTGAGACTCAAGATTAAGGGCTAATTTCCACTGTCTGCTGGAATCCCAAGAGATTGAGGATCTTGCTTATATGGCAAAACAGGAATGTGTTTTAGCAGCCGCTTTCCACCTGAGGCCATCTGAGCTTTTCAAAGCTATACTTTATTCTGCTATTATACAGGTTAAGTTAAATATGCTCAGGAACTGCTTAATAGCCTGACAAAATTGAGCTAATTAGTGATCAACTGACTCTGGCCAGTTCTGATTAGAAGTATGATGTTGATTGTGATGATAACAGACTAAAATTTATAGGCTTAGTGTTGTTCTTGGTTTGAGAAACTGAATTAATAAATTAATACTTCTCAAGAGGAGGTTTTCAGCAGGGGCTATACACTGGAGGTATCCAAATTTCTGAATGTTAGAGACAGAAATACTTCCCTTGAAATGGTGGGATTTGACCAGGAGAGGAGAATCCTCACTCTAATCAATACTTCCAGAACTATTTATACAAAGCACTGGGCTAAATCCTGATGTTTCCTCCTACTGCTCAGAAGGGAGATATGTGGTTGTGAGATGGACCTAGAAGTTTTTCCAATTTCAAGGAAATAATTTTCTAAAGATAGAAACTAGCCCCATCAGTAATCCAATATTGAATTTTGAATGGTGAAAGTGAGAAGTTGTCTGCACAGAAAGAAAATTATGTCCAGGAATTCAGGCCTGGGAGACTTCCAGGCTAACTTGACTTGAGATTTCAGAAGTGGACCTCAGCTTTGATGCAGAGATTTCAAACTCATTTTCAACCACTGACTAGTGGTGGCTAAGATTTTTTTTTTAATAATTTCTCAGATTTACAACTAATATGCCAAACAGTGCAATTTTGTGTAAAGATGCTAGAAGCATCTGAAAATATGAAAACATCCATCCAATGACGTGGTGACTGACTCTAATTCAAAAGACTGATTACAATACCTGTTTATTCTACTGAGGACAACTTGAAAAATTATTTCCACTGGCATCCCTCTCTACAGCTCATAAATATAGGTAGCCTGGCAAAAACTTGATAGCAATGTGGAGGAATCATACCAGATGATCATCACAGAGATGGTTAACTGTAAAAAAACCAAAACAAAACACAAAACAAAAGAATAGAATATGCGTAGTACCAAGGAGATGGGTCTATTATCAGCTGGGATCTCTGATTCTCATATCAACAATGCAAGGACTTGAGATGCTGTAGCATTTAGTGCATAGAGAGAGTCAAATTACAACAGGAGAGAATAATTCACTGCAATCCCTACCTACTAGACAAAAAATTCCATGGGTGTCCAGAAATATATACAATATAGCAGAAACCATAAGCCCTTTGTGTTGGTGTGAGAACACTGCAGTCTTATGGACGTTCAACACTCTCGTGTACATTGTCATGAAAGGAAAAAAAAAAAAAAGCTTGTCACAATAATAACTTCTGCCACAAAACTGTATCATCAGGACACCTCTTAAATATAGAAATCTCTACTAAAATACCAACTTTTAACACAGTGTTCAACACTATTTGACTCCTGAATACAACTCATACAAAATGCTAGTGTTTAAGCCAGAGAAGAGAAGTTGGAAATAAATGATCACAAAAAAATTTAATGATAAAAAGTGTGAGCAAAGACTTCTGTCGAAATTAGTAAGTTTTGTACACTGTTATTGATTTTAACTTACTGTTTACAGTAGTAAATAGTCATAAAATAATGGTCTAGAAGAATAGGGATTTAAAATTATTAAAAAATTGTTTACCTCTAGAGAACCTCTTGACACTAGGACCTTTTTTTTAGAAAAATTCTTACAGTAGACATCTTTACTGAGGACTTACACTGTCACAAACTGCTGACAACTGTAGGCACACAGACCTATTGAGAATAACACTACATGGCTTCCTTGGCAAATGAAACAGACCTGGAAGTAATTATGGGGAATATCAAAAGAACCCCAAGAAGAGTAAGGTGCATCATCACAGGGTATCTGCTGCACCAGCAGCAGGAGTACCAAGTGCCCGGTCACGTCTTTCAGGACACATCATGTTCGAACAGCATACCAACCTTGGAAGTAATTTGAAACCACTGCCTATTCATGGCTTCAGGTGTACTGATGTAGATGAAGAGAGGAGTTCAATTGCATTAAAACAGAAAAAGAATGAACAAACCAGCAGAATAACTGTATGTATCTGATGCCAGCTTTGTGTAAGAGATATACAACCTGTACTCCGTGTGAATCTTTGTGAGATCACATATATCTGAACATCTTAGCAGGGTATGGCACTCAGAAGATACAAAAGTCTATTGCTTATTCAGGGACATTAAATAATTTTAAAAATTATCTTTTGGGAATAAATACTGAATGCACTTAGTATTGAGATGCCTGCCTGTATGAACATGAGTAATAACTAGAGATACCGGTTACTCTATTCAGTGATCTTGATTATTGCTGTCCTCATATGATTAAAATTTTTCCCTTACTGAGAAGGATACAGTAAGATATGGTTCAATTTGAAAAAGCTGCAGTAGTGGAAATTCGAATTTGTAAAATCAAACTGGTAGAATCACTGGCTTTCTTTAGCCTGTGATGGCTAAATGGGCAATGGAAAAGAATGTCTCACATCAGCTTTTGATACAAGAACATGGTAGTTTCAGCTCTCAGATCTTATCCAGGGATACATTTGTGCTTCTACATAAAAGCATATTCCTAAACAACAGCAGGTACAGATATTGCAAAAATAGTCCTTTAGTTTCTTTCTGATAGTCACACTACAAAACACACATTCATGTTGGACTTTAGTTTAAGTACTTAGTCCAGGGTAAAGGAGGAGCACGTTTCAAATATTTGAAAATGATTAGAAGAAATGACCCTGCCCCCAAGTATGACATATTTTGCTACAGTAACATTCAATGCATCCCTTCCAAAGTGAAAACCAGACTAAATTAAATGTTAAGAAAACAAGAAAGTAACAACAATGTATTTCAGTTGTACAGATATTGTGATCCTATGTATGTGACAACAAATCATCAGTCAATAAACATTCTTAAGTATTCAGCTGAAACAAAATTATATATATAACCTAGAATAAATGATGGATACATACAATTCCTTACAGGTATTTTTTCATTCTGAATGACCATAACCTAATCTAATAGTTCTTAGTCAAACCCCATATCTGATTAAAACAAAATTAAATTTAAGAACTTATGTGTAAATATATTAAAAACTATTTGTATAAATGCTATTCTGGACATTTTTACTCCTTATTTCTCTTTTGCTCACAATGAGCACAAAGCAAGATTAACTTTTCTGATTTTGCTAGGAAAATCATACCCAGAATCTACAAAGCTCTGTCATTAAAAGCTGCTTTATCTACAAATATCTATTCTGAAAACAAATCAAGAAAGACAACTAGCACTTCATAGAGAAAGTGCATGGAAATATGAAAATTTCCCATCCCTTCCAGACCACTATTTCAGTATTAATTAGTTAATAGATTAAAAAAAAATAAAATCAACTACTGGTCAGTTGTGTCATATGCAACATTAGAACTGCAAATATCTTTTTTTGGGAATATCTCTTATGTTCACAGTTCCATGAGTGAGATACCATACCCCTCCTCACACTTTCCTTTTGTCAGATGCAAGAAAAAACTGTATTACTCAGCAATTACAGAACAAATTTAAATAAAATATGACGAAATATCTAGGAAATGAGAAATGAATAAAATCTGGTAAAAAAAATCTGATAATGAAGACTCTAGTTCTGATGACTAAGTGATACGATATCTAAAGCCTTTTCCAGCTTATCGAGATTTTTACTCTTTTACATAGAAAGAGAGCAAGCGAGAAGGGGAGGGGGCCAGGGGAAGAAGAATCTGTGGTCTGTAAATGATCAGCACAAAAAATAAATTATAGTCAAGTAACTGAACTTTTCTGATGTGTAAATTGAATCATCCCCACATGCTGGTGTTTTATAATTAAAAGACCCTTTTCACTGTGGGAAATTTTACTGAATTTTGTATTAAAAGAAGAAACAAACCATCAATCAGGAGGAGGTAGGGGAACTCAAAGAGCTCAACCTATTAAACTTGAAGAGCGTAGTCGAATTCTGAATGACTTGCTCTAGGAAACTGTAGCTCTTTTAAGGCAGCTACTGTACAAACATTAATGAGCAGAACACGTTTCTGATCGCTGTTCTAAAATCTTTTGTAGTCATATAGAGGAACACACTCTCCATTTGGTGTCACAAAATGCAGAATATGGTTGTAAATGGACCCTTTTGTGAGGTTCACAAGCTATAAATTACTTGACTTTGGTTACCATTGAGAAAAATCACTGAGCTAAAAACCAAAGGAAGAAAACCTAAACTCCATGAACTTGTTCAATTCAGTACAGTTGTTATGTTAAGTACTGATCAGACAGTAAGGTTTGCTCACAGACAGATTGCTGCCAAATTCAAACATTTCTGAGTGGACAGCAGTTCAGGGCTCTGGTATCTTATGTGCTTTCAGCTGAGCTAAGGTCATGACTACAAATTACATTTGCAAATTATTAATCTAAAGAGGGTCATCATTAAAAAGCATCACAATAGGGCATACATAGGCAATGGTAGTTTCTTGTGGAAACTTGAGAGTGCTCACAAGGGATTTAATAGGTCATTTTAAGAATTTCACAATTATTCAATTATGTTCTATTCTTGATGAGGCTGGTATCAGGGCAGAGAATTTATCACCCTAGATATTTCTTCTTGAACAAAACATTTATATCTGTTAAAGTTTGTACTCCGTGAATTTATCCCAGTTTATATTTTGACCTGCAGTTATTGCAACAACAATAAATTAAATACAACAGTATAAATTGTTGATAATGGGCAAGTCACTAGAAAACTGTATACCAAGCGTATACTGGCCTATTGAAATGTTGTAGTTTGCTGTACTCTGTCAGCTAGACAGTGAGGTGTCATTTTAAAAACACCAGCACAATACACAGGACCACCAGAGCTTGAGGTTGTGGGATGTTTCATCTTACCTTGAGCTTTCTATGTGGTGTTATGTGAGCAGGTCTCTGAAGAGCCAGGAATCTGCAATGAGAACAGATTATGAAGAATTTGGTCACCAAACATTTTTATTTTTTAATTGTTTAATTATTACAGAATACCACAGTAGCTTCAAAAATCAAAACAGGATATGATAGACGATAATTTTTTTTCTTCACCGTTATCTTCCCCTTTGCATTGAGATATACGATGTGTTCATAAACTGCGTATCTTTCCTACAGTCTAAATGAGATGCAGATTATCTGTAATAAAATATTTATTACAGCTACTGCTGGACTGACATGTTACTATGCTCTAAAATGCAATTTTATTTCTCTGAACCATATGGAAGAGTTGACTGTATGTTGAATACTAAATGTAGAAATGGCATTTTAGAGATGTATACTCATTGTGCCTCATTTGCTTTCACATATGATTCCTTCATGTCACATGTGAAAATGCTCTTTCCTTTCTGACACTGTGGAAAATGGATCATATGGTCTGAGAATTTAATAAAAATTTTAAGAGGAAGGTCCTCCTGACTTCAGCAGAGCTAACATGAATTTTCAATTGCAACTTAGCAATTTTGTTGATGTATGAACTAGCAAATATATTATAAATCCCCCTGCCATAGCTTTGAAAAGCAAACATATTCAACAGTAATGAACATAAAACGTGGAAAAGACAATGATTATTTTTAAAAGAAAAACAAACCTAATGGCACTTAGAATATATACAAAGACCTGTTTTCATAAAGAATTTTTCATAAACATTGCAAGCTTACAGTGTTCTGAAGTAAACTATAAAATAATTTTTTTGTTTAATAAACAGGAATGTGGGAGTATTTCACATATAAAGACTGAGCTTTAATAAATTAAATGGATACATGGAATGAAGCCCTTGCTAACGACAAAAGTATCTGAAAATCTTGTTTCATTCTTATCTTTCTTACATTCCAATTATGTTCACATTGTACTGTCTGCCAAAATGGGAAAGAAGAACTGAAGAACCACAAGTTTTTGTTGCTAGCACTCCTCTTCAAACAAGAATCCAAACAACCTACACAGTTTTATTCCGAGCCTTTAATGAAGCTGTGATTTTGCAACTGATAATAATAATTTACAATGTGGATGGAATGTGAAAAAAATTACACACTTCCTATATTTGTTTAAATACTTTTTCCCATGACAAAATGTTTTCATTTCACTGTGCTTTCTCATTTTAAAAATATGGTGTAAAGGAGCTTTTTCCAGTTTTTTTAAAATTTATTTATTTTATTTATTTTTTATATCAAGCAAAATAGGTCAAGTGCAAAAGATCATAATTTTCTGAGATTTTTTGTTTTTAAAGGTATGTGTTAGCCTGATTGATCAAAGAATTAGATGAGGAGGTATCAATATGATCCAAATAACAGTAATGTACTTTTAATATACTTGTTTGGCTGGGAGAGTTAATTTTCTCCATGGTAGCTAGCATGTGTTTGTGTTATGGATTCGTGGCCAAAGCAGTATTGATAACACAGGGCTGTTTTCAGGGCTATAAGTGCTGAGCAGAGCTTACACAGTGCCAAGGCCTTCTCTGCTTCTCACACTGCCCCACCAGAGTCAGTTGGCGATGCGCAAGGAGCTGGGAGATGACAGCTGACCAAAGGGATAGCCCACACCGTATGAGGTTGTGCTCAACAAAAAAAGCTGGGGAAAGGAGGACAAGGAGGACGGAATGATCAGAGTTATGGTATTGTCTTTCTAGAGAACTGTTATGCACAATGAAGCCCTGACTTCTTGAAAGTGGCTAAACAATTACTTGCTGATGAGAAGTAATAAATGAATCCCTTATTTGGCTTTGCTTGTGCTCACAGTTTCTGCTTTACCTATTAAATTGTCTTTTTCTTATGAGTCGTCTCACTTTCACCCTTCTGATTCTCTTTCCCACCTTGTTTTGGGGCAGTGGTTGGCTGCATGGGCCTTGGCTGCCTACCTGGATTAGTTCATTACAAGCAGAAAAGTCATTCTTAATATTGCTTTCAAACTTCTGACAGGCAGAGATTAAGAGGATAAGCACCCTACTTTTAACCTCTAGAGAAACCAGGCTAAATACTACATTAGATCATAAGACTGATTGGCTCTACAGCTTGAAAAAGTGGGTGGATATTGGATGTGTGCATCCAAGTTCTACCTGAACCATGAAAATAATTTCCTCTAAATACAAAACTGGATCATAAAAGTCCAGTAAAAACTCTCCCATATGTTACTGAAACACAACACTTCAGTCTCTTACCTTAAGTTCTAGATTGCAAATGAATTTTTTTTTAAATATATGTGCAGACACATAATAAAATTAATACATAGATTGACTGTAAAGGCAATATAAATAAGAGAGAAGACAAATATTAATATAAAATTATAGCAATATGGGGATAAGGTACTGAAATCTAAAAACTCACTATTAAAAATGTTCTAACACATGGTGACCAGTTACCACATCATTGACTCATACCAGGTGAGAAATTCTGTTCTTGGTATAAACACAACTACAAAACAGACTTGTATCTAATTTCCTCACCAAGAGTCTAAGCATTCTTATCTGTCTTCAGAGTATCTGCACCACAGATCTTAACATAGCCTGCTTCTGGACCCCAGACAGAAAAGAGCTTGAAGACAATCCTGTGTTTTCTATATATGGTATCACTTTCAGGAATAAGTTCTTAGTCGTGACTTTACAACTGTGAATAACAGATACTTAAATTCAAGAATAAGCAGGAAGCTTTATATCTCTGCTCTCTTCAACATTTTCTATTTCTAGATTTAGGTGATCTTGTGCTCAAATTTCTTCCCTTCATGATTTCATTTCTTAGGTGCCTAACTGTTCTGATTCACTTCATGAGCATTTCTGAATATATTCTTAGCATTGCACACTTGAAAGTCAGGCTTGGTGACACTCACTGCCAACACATTTAACTCCCTTTGATGCTCTGATCTTCATTTACTGGAGCATGATCAAAGAGTGCTGCCCTCAGAAACATGGGAAGGAAAACTGAAAATAGCAGCCAAAGTCCAACAAACAGCAACAGAGGCTTATCCCTGATCAGCTCTTTCTGAGCTGCTCTGATGTGGAATTCTTCAGTTTCACCTGATTCAGTCCAATTAATCAGTCTGTTGGTTTGAATAGGAAATGTAATCTTTGGCAGAGGGGTTGTGAACAGGAATTTTAAAATTAAAAAAGTGACTGTTAATCAATAGTAGCTCATCTTATGCACAAGCTCTCACAGCAGACATGGGACAAGTATCCCAGCATTGTGGAAGGCACATGTAAGAAAAGGAAGAGGAATGTATTGTTATCAGAATGTGTAAATGGCCAATCTTCAACAAGAAAATTAAAATTGCATCCAATTGTTCCTAACTATCTTCTGTAAGAAGACAATGGAAAGTCACATATGATGACCCTAGTCCAGACAACAGGGCATCGATATGACTGCCTTGCCTCAGCTGCCTTTCTAAGGGTCAGCAGGTCTTAATCCCTGCAGGACAAGACACATAGTGTTAGACAATGGCATCAGTTTCTAGCAGTCAGCTAGAGATAGTGATTCTGCTTACCACTCACACAAAGTCAGAGGAATATTTATTATACATTTCGAGGCGGAACCTTTTATCCCATGGAGAAAGTGCAAAATAGAAGAAATGGTAAAACATCAATGCTATTTTATTTAAAAATTATCTCAAAAAACCTTATAAAACTTTACTGCTGCCTGCCAGAGAAAACATTGAAATGATGGATCACATCCTATCTGTTTGACTATTAACTTTAAAGTTCTACCAGCTTGGACCTTCAGTGATTATATTGCTGTGGTAACATTATAACACATTATATTGCAGTGTAAGAGAAAGCTTACACTGATTTGAATTGTGGAAGAATACCTTGCACACCAGAAAAGTAGTTTTCAGTTTCAGGACACCGAACTTCAATTTCCTCCTCTTTTGCCCAGTTATATGTTGAGATGGTAAAAGTAGGTAGTGAGTTTTCCCACACATTCTTTCTCCACCTTTGTTGGTAGGGAGTCTTGAAAATCCTAAGAACAGTGACTCAAGTGTTTGTAAATTGAGGAGCTAGCATTAGGTAGAGTTGATGTTGCCGTTTAACAAATTACAATTTATGACACTGAAACGAAGTAGGTTCTCACAAAATGGGACCCTCCATGCAATACAAGTTACAAGGAACTGAATGGATAGTGCTAGACATTGATCATCAACGCAAAGAAGCTAATTCTATGAATACTGATGTTTTATAAATTGTATTTATAAATCTGTTCCTAGACACAGGTGGAAAAAAGTCCTCAGCCAAAGATTATGTAGGGAATTTTTATTTACTAGTTTACTGAGTTGAATTATTGGCACAATTGATCTGAAGTTCTTAGTAACAAATGAATTAGAAACGGCCAAAATTTGCAGTTCTGTGGAGAAGAAATAACACCAGGTTCTCAGCACCAGCTTCATTCAGTATGAATGGATGGCTCTTACAGCCTACTGTGGTAAAAAACAGTCTACTACCATAACCCCAGAGATGCCAGGAACCAGGGACCACAGTGTTTGTCCTAAGAATAGAAGCTGTGATGTAAACAACTACGTAAAACTGAAAGGCACAGTGAGAAGCTCAGGTCCAGGAAAATCCATCTGGATAAAACTCACGTAAAAAATACAATGAAAATTAAAGAATATAGGTAGATAATCTGTGCAACGTGCTCTAGGATGACCATGCTTGAACAGAGAGGTTGGACCAGATGACCCACTGTGGCTGGCCTCTTCCAACTTTACCCATTCTCTGACTCTGTGATATATATATCTGTATGTACGTATGTGTGTGTGTATATATATATATTCATACATATAGTTTATATAGAATAAACATACATAGAAAGATATGTATAAAATACTATAGTTATGTATACCTAGTTATTTGTGTGTTTATATTTGTACAAATTTTCAGTTTTATACATCTTCAATTATATATAATTAAATATATAATTGTTCTGTACAAAATTGTTATATTGTTGCTTGGGTGAAAAGACAAGTGTACTCTATAGACATATTTTATAACCTTGTCACAGTAAAACCCAATAACACAACTGTATATTAGTAATAAAGATTTACCTCCTTTTACACAAAACCACATTTTTTATTTAATTGCAACAGAAGTATGTCTATATGGTCTCTAGGGAACCTCAACATGCTGTTAATTAATTTGGTCACTAACAGTGATGTGCATTCACTAGGGCTTGTGACATTAAATTTGAACAGTTTTGAAATATGACCTTGGATTATGCAATATTTTAATATTAAAGTGTCATACTTAGAAACTATGTACTTCAGCTCATGAATGACTGCTGGGTTTTTTTTGTTGAAGGATGTTTAGTGCATTTTCTATGCCTGTGATATGCTTTCCCATAGAACAGATTTTTAACATATTATCTTCATGTTCACAGTGTTACTGGTAAAACCTGCTGAGATGCTATAAAGTTGCCAGTTACCTGTCATATATGCTTAAAATAATTGGTATCACAGGAAAAGTAACACAAGAGGAAGCAGCATTAAAGAACAGGTCTCTCTGTGATATAATGCAGAACATATGTTAAAAATATGTGTAATAATTTGAGCACTGTGCATCCCTTTTCATATCAACCCTGGCACTGCTTAAACTGTGTGTAAGTATGAAGTTCATGCTACGATTACTAGCTCTTTTGAACAAAAGACCCCTTACTTCAGTTATGTGTTCACCCATAGCATGCAACTGTTTCAACTTCACGTTATCTCACACCAAGTCCACTATCCAAAACAAACAGGAATCCAAACTACACTTTTGCTATGAAATATCTATTGGATTTTTCTTATCAGAAAGAAAGACTAAATTATTAGGAAAAGGAGGGATAAAGGTAAAACAGTTACAGAGCAACTGGGATATTTAATTGCTTAAATTATTATGAACAAGGCTACATTAATTCTTACGCTTTTATTAACTTTTCGACAAAGCTTTGAATGAAGCATAAATCAACAGTGTGCCTTATCTTGTCAACATTGATTTATTTCTTAAACAGAAGAGTGGGGTTTTTTGTTTACATGGAATACAATTAGTTTTGTTGCTGACAGCACTATGATAAATTTATTCTATCTAGCAAAGTTGTAGATTGAAAAGTATCAATATATATTCTTGAAAAGCCAAAAGATGACTGCATACATGAAGGCAATTATAGGAATATAAAGACTGCATTTCTACATTTACTTTTGACTAAGATGTATAATGATTATTATCATATGCATAGACCTCTTTTCTGCCCTTCCCTTGGTTCTGTATGTTTAGATCATGATGAACATTCAGATGAAATCAAGAATGCGCAATGTACATGGAATGATATGACAAGCTTATATGGCCATAGATTACCACTGAATACTTAGCAGGATAAATTTTGGTAGTTCTGAGAGAACATATTTGAAAACCAGTTGTCAGAGAATTTTAGTATTCAGAACTGTACCATCTAAAATCTCAAACTATTGTTAATTAAATGGAATCTGCCTTTTAAAGGAACTCTATTTCCTCACTGATGAATCAAATAATTACTATTTTAATAAGTTTTGAGATTAGATTATGGACCAGCAAAAGTAGTGTTTCTAAGAAGAGACAACAAGATGCTGAAAATGAATGTTTTTCAGTACCAGGACCTCTGATACCATACCATAGCTCTGATCCTAGCCCCAGCATGCAACATTTTCAAGTGGTTTTTGCCCCCTCATTCCATCGGCCGGCATCAATCAAAGCTGTACACAGATTTCACCAGTTGCCATGTTTAAACCAGATGTGAACATAGAGTAGTCAACTCAGACTCTTGTATGCCTTAATTTGAAAATGTCAAACTCTCTCCTTTCCCTCCAAATTCACAAGTTGTATAATTTCTCTCTTATTCTTTATCTATGTATTATATGTGTGGTATCTACTTAATTATTTCTATTGAACTGATAAGTTGGAACAAACTACAAATTTTCTTCAAATCATTTAATTTATATCGTGTCATATATTTCCACCAGTTCTACAAGTTATACAGAAATATAATCACTGTCTGGTAGTTGATCAAATTAGTATTAGATAAGTTGTAATTAGAGCAGAAAATTCAGTAAAAACTGCTGTCATGTATTTTAGAGGCAATATGAAAGTGTCAAATAAATAAAAATGAATAGAATAGAATGCAGTTCATTCTTTTCAAAGATTTCTTCCAATGGATGTCACAAAAATAATATCCAAGTCTAAGTTAGTTTTGAAAAATGCAAAGTCAAAGGAGACCTTGTTCACTAAAACTAGATAACCACCCTAGGCTAAACCTGTGTGTGGTTTTGGATGCAATGTCCTTTGCACTTCTTTTTATTTTTGAAGTCCTTTTAGAAAGGTATAAATGAGAGAGGATGAGAACAGATGGGCTGAGCCTTTTAAGGGGTTTGACGATTTGCTCTTCAACACCTATAACTGGATTTACTTAGAGAAACCAAGTGAAATACTTAAAAAGCTTATGCTGAACCACAAACATTTGCCTCAAGCATACATTTTTTTATCAAACTTTCCGATAATACTTTGCAAGGATGTAAATTTTATCTCCAGATTACTTCAGAAGTTTTGAATAACGTATGTAAAAGAGAGTAGGCCTTTAAATCCAAGAATTTCTTTGGGGGAAACCAGTGCTCTAGAAAAATATGGCTGCTGATAGAAAACAGTGGGATATAACTGCCTTTGTCAACCTTGAACACTTAGTGACTAAATATCAGGAAAAAAAAGGTCAATATTACACCAACCGTGCACTTAACTATGGTGTTTCTGCGTTCACATGGAGAACACAAAAATCAATTAATTGTGTGAGAGATACAATCCTTTCAGAATTCAGTCAATGCTCTGATTTATTAATGCTATTGATTACACTGAACTAAATGTGTAATATGAAGACTTGCCATGACAAAATGTAGCTCACAGTTTCCAGTTTAAAGATTTGATTTTCTTTCTTATTTTTCTTTTCTGTATCCTTGAGACCAACTCTACGAATATAACTTGGAATTCTGCGAAAAGATCTATGCCAGTTATATTTCTCCAAGTCTGCAGAAAAGTGCTTGGTATTGCCTTTTACTTTCATACTTAAATATTTATACACAGAAACTCCTTTTCTAAGATCTGAGACAAGATGGACACAAAATATAATTGCAATTAGAGATATGCTGAGCTTCCAGAAAAAATATGTCTGGAGACTAAGTCATGAAGAATACCTGCTGATTTCTGGGTAGTGTAGGTACTTAACTCACCTGCATGCTGTGCATCTAGTTACTGTTTGTATTTCACAGGAGAGATCCATTACCCATATCAATAGTGGGCAACCAATTATAACCAGAACATATTACTTCAACTATCATAATATATTAGGTTGCAAGTGGCAGATCATGAAGATGATCTACAATAATTAGAGCAAACTGACAGCAAGTTATGCATGTGTGTTACTCCTCAGGAAACAACATTACACGCAAAAATCAACATTCACTGCCACATTAGGAGGGCTGGAGTCTTCACCTTCCTCCTGCAGTTTGCAGTGACAGGAACACCGAAGACCACCTCTCATTGTTTACACCAAAGTACTAATGCTTCTGCTTATGAATTATGATTTTTACTGGCAGTTTTATTCTCCTAATGGCATATATACTTTGTTTTGCTCTAAAGATGTACACATTACCATGAGTAAAATACCAATAGAAAAGAGGACAAAAATGTAGTGTTTATCTCTGTGTAAAATATGTCTACTCTGAAAAAGTTTTCTCACCAGCTATATCTAATTTATGTCTTTTTATTGGTCTGAAATTGTTTAAGAAATTCACATTTCCTGTAAAAGAAAGCAAAATCTGATTAACTTTTTTCAGTATAGACTCAACTAATACAAGCAAGAATGAACAAGTTCAGCCGGAATGTGGGAAAACAATGATAAGGTCTCTTGTTATGTGCACATACAGAATTTGAAACCTAATACAGGCGTCTGTGCACAAAGATATAGAGAATATACATTGCCAACAAAGCAATTACTGTCAGTGAGGCAATCTTTGCTAAATCAAATGAGGGTGGTTGGATGCTGGAACAGGCTCCCCAGGGAAGTGGTCACAGCACCAAGCCTAGCAGGGCTCGAGCAGTGTTTGGATGATACTCTCAGGCACATGATGTGACTCTTGGGAATAGGTGCGGGGCCAGGAGTTGAACTTGGTGATCCTTGTGGGTCCCTCCCAACTTGGCATATTCTCTGGTTCTATGATACTGTGAGATTCACCTCTTTCATCATCACTAAACTAATCACGGTGGATACAGTGAAGTTCCCTTAGAAGATCTTGTATACTGTATATTTCTCTTCCTACAGATACAACAGAGATTCTTGTAACTAAAGGTAGATAATTCAATCTTGTAGATTTTCTGATCTTTATTTGTTAGTCTTATAAAAAGTAAGCAAGGGCATTTGAAGAAATGGAGCTTGATTTCTGAATGATTCTTTTTTGTTACTTTGGATCTGTGTTATCTTCAAAAGATAACAGAACTATTGTGCCATGGCATAAATGACATGGCATTTATTTAATTTTTACATTCTGAAGGATAGCATAGCTTTATATACATTATCAGTTTGATTCTCCATTGATATTAATGAAAGTTTTTCTAATAATCTGAATTAGCTGCTTCAATACTATCTATATAACATGTAGGACTAGCAGAAAAGTGCTGAAAATGTCATGAGCCTGCCAAATTTGAAACCCCAAAAAAAAAAATTGGTGCCACACAGCACTTGAAGTCTGAAAACTGATGTTTAGGAAGTAAGTGACACCAGAAATTAAAGCGAATAGAAGGTGAAGGGTCAAAATTAAGACAATTTAGTTTTAATACTCTTTGTGATTAGTTTTGTATGCAAGTTTTCATTCAGCTGTATAGCAATGTGGAAAAATTTTATGTAACTATTCAGGTTCCATGTAAATTTCATATAATCATAGGAAGGTTTGTGTTTTGAAAGGGATCTCAAAGACAATCTAGTTCCAACCCCCCTGCCATGGAAAGGGATGCCTCACTCAGTGAGGTTGCTCAGGGCCCCATCCATCTTGGCCTTAAATATATCCTTCGTTAACATGATGACTTTTAAAATATATTCTTTCTCTTCCTCTCATGAAGAGCAAGCAAATAAAGATTACATTTCATGACAATTGCATGGCATTTAATTGTCAGGGAAGCAATTCTACATCACTGTAATTTACCATTTCTCAACTCGACATTACTAATTGAGGGTGCATCAGTAAAGGATGCACCACTATTGTAGTGTGATCTCCTTTATTAGAAAGAGTTTACAGGATTTCTCTGGGAACACATAATTCAAGAGTCCTCCCTGATGACTGTTCCATCAGGTAGAGCTATTTACTTAAAACAATGGTACACAGAAGAGGAATGAGTGAAATGGTGCCAATAAATACAACTCAGTCTATGTGGGAATAAATATTCCTTTCTATACATTCAAAACAGTGGATTCTAAATTCTCCTTCAAAATAGAATATGGGAAGCATTGTGGCTAGTTCTCTAAAAGCACCAGCTTCCAACCCCAGTCAAGCAAACTCCTGCATTAGAACATTAGAAATGTTTAGGTAAAAAAGAAAAACACAGTGGGAAATTTTTTTTTAATGCAATAAATCCATCAACTGTATATTCATGTTCAACACTTAATTTCTGATCACTGCATCTCAAAAAAACCCCACCAAAAAACCCAAAAAGGATGAGATCTAAGAAAGAGTTAAAAAGGCAGGAAAAATATATAAGGATATGGAAGTCATTCAATACTAGAAAATGGTGGAATGGACCATGGTTCATCAGCCTGAAAAAAGATAATTGAAGAAGGATATAATAAAGGCCTACATAAAGATATATAGGGAGTTCTCATTACTGTGACATTAGAATAGGGATCTTTCAATTCAGCTATCACAAGAGAAGTTGTAACAAACAAACACAGCATTTTCCTAAACAAAATCATAATTAAGTTGTGCAAGTCACCATCACAAGATGATGAACCCCAGAAGCACAAATAATTCCAAAGGCATAGTGGATTCATTAATACCTATCAAACATAACAACCAAATATGACCTCTAAGCCACTGCCTACCAAGTGGTGGGAGGATATACACAGGGAAGAATTGCCCAGACATGCTTGTTGTACTCTTCCTTTAGAAGTCTCCTACTTGTTCAACTCAGTATGTTTGTATCTTTTTCATCAAAATCAAGCCATGCTAGACTGGTCCCTCTCTTTAATAAAGATGCAGATGAATTTCTCAGAGCCTGTTTTTTCAGTTATGAGATTTAATATTTTAATTAGTGGTCTTGCTAGTAAAACAGTAGGAGCACACTGATGACATCTATAGATGGCACAATGTAAGTGAAGGTGCTCCAATACAGAAGATGTCTGTTATATCATATAGGAAACAATGGATGACTTTGAGGATCGGTGAAATAGAAATGGGATGAAGTTTAACAATAGGTAACTCAAGATTATATATATAAAAAGTATTTCTGTTAGTAACTGGAAACAACTGTGAAGAATCAGTTGTATTAGTTTTGAAGACAACCATACACCTTGATATAACGCAGTAAAAGCTAATAAAACAGTAAAGGCTAATGAATTTTCAATTTTTTTTGACTTATGCTTTCAGTTCCCTGTTTTATTACAAAACCTCTTCCATAGTTTGATTTATTCAGATTTCAGTATTAAAATGCGAAATCACCATCTTCAATGTCATCAATAGCTCAGTAACTCTGCTTGTACAATCAGCATACAAATCTGAGAAATATTTGCTAGGTTCTATTAGACTTCCATCACTTAAAAAAATATTTTCCAATACTGAAAAGCTAAAGACAAGTACAAAAAATTATAATCTCTTACAGATAAATCTGAACGTCATATATAAAATAATTTACCATCTGGAATACTTAGGACTCCTTATGCCACTTCCCTTGGAATGCTTTTGCTTTCATAAGGAAATCTCAAGACTTGTTTTCTAATGCTAATTTATTTTTCAATGTCATCACTTTCAATTGTCAATTCCATTATGACAAGTGATTTTATTAGATAAATATCAGATACAGAAGGATTTTAAATGAATTACATATCACATCACTGAGAGGCAGACAACATAAAATTGGTATGTAATTTGCATGTTACTTACAACTTGCCAAAGCTCTCACAAAACCTTTTGTGAGAACTTCTACAGGGGGCTCAGGTGCTACTCTAGTAATCTGATTTATTTCATGGAATTGGCTGTACACATTTGCTCTGTTTTTATGCTCTTACCCATGTAACTTCTACTGATTATGGCTTTGGAGAGATGTTCCTGAAAAATCAAATACCAAATTCAGCACATCAAAAGTCTGAACTGAACAACACTTAAATTTACTCAGCTCTTTCCTCCAATAGTGTTGGGTCTGAAGTTTAGTTATTGGACCAGAAAGTAATTAAGCCACAAAAAACCAAGTTTCTAGTTCTCAGAGCTCTAATGCATTAAATATTCAAGGAAATTTGTTATAAACAATATTGAGTGTTCCTATGAGACAGTTCTCCTTTAAAAGTTACCTTAAAAGTAAAGATTTAATAAAGTTGCAAACATTTGTCCAGAATATTCAAACATCCATTTTGTTTCCTTGGCTTATTATAATTTCGGATAATAATTGACAAATTCAAGCCTTCATCTTACCTTTCACAGGAAAGAATTGTACATTTTTCACAGTACCCTGGCACTGTCTCAGACCTCAACTGAATTTTTCAAGTTGAACTGTGCTACTCTTATAAGTGGGGTTTTTGGGTTATTTTATTTTTTTTTCCCTCATTACTTGTTACTAAGAAATAGTTATATTGAAAAATATCCTATGACTAGAATTTCAAAAGTTTACATATTATTGTGAGAGACTGAAATATTACTGGTTAATGACTCAGAAGAATTTGTGGGGGTGACAGGGTGTACCCCACAAAGTG
This sequence comes from Pseudotriccus pelzelni, assembly GCA_035584735.1. Classification (NCBI taxonomy): domain Eukaryota; kingdom Metazoa; phylum Chordata; class Aves; order Passeriformes; family Tyrannidae; genus Pseudotriccus; species Pseudotriccus pelzelni. The sequence continues at coordinate 39,437,097 of JAWMRA010000130.1, read as the reverse complement.
GAGGAGGTGAGTTATTGGGTGGTTAGGGCTAAGCCTCTCTCTGAACATCCATCACCAGGGGCTACAAGCCAGATAAGAAGTAAACCTTCGGAGAGCTCTGCCTTACACCAGCTGGCTCTGTTGTAAACCCCTCCTTCATTTGCTTCACACAAATACTTTAGTTCCCAAGAATTCCTTATCATCACCTTGAATGTAGTTTCATTCCATGACAGCAAAATAAATATATATAAACTCCTTACCTATTTTTGAAGTAGTTTATCAGATATTCCTCAGTATATAATTTTCTGGCATTCTTCAAATTCATGCTAATGCTTAAGAATGAGAAGTCAGCTCAAGTTAATTTAACAGTATCCAAAATGAAGTTTCTTATTCTCAAATGAATCAGTTGAATCAGGGGTGGATTTTGCAGTGTTTAATATTTATTCATCATTAAATTCTGTGCTTTCCTGAGAAATTTCTACCAAAAGCAAAGTTTTAATTTCTAAAGAATCCCAAGCACTTTTAAAACTCTCCATATCTGTACAGCTTTAGGACACATGCATGGCTATTTTCACTGTCATAAATTTGTATGTAATCTTATTCTGAGCATTCTTTATAGTTTATTGATTTTTAGACTGTGTGGCAATGCTGGTTTAAAATTGAACTATCCAGCCAGTAACATAAATCAGTCATCAATTTGTCTTTTGAGTATTGCAAAACATTAAATGTATTTGGAAAAGCAAGGAGCAAATCACAGCGTAATCTGATAAAACCCTGCTAATGGTTTGGCTTCTCACACTTTGTATAAGGGAAATTTACAGAATTAAAAAATGCTGTCAAAACACTGGACATACCTTTCCAAACTTTATTAGATCAACAGAGAATATTTCTGAAGATGATATAGTAGGGAAAATTCTCTGTTAAACTTCAAACATCCAGACTGCAGGTATCTCCAAAGGCAATTCCTAAGACCTAGGCTAGGAGCTTCAATCTTGCTGTCGATTACACAGGTATCCCAATTACACTGGGAGGTAACAGCATTTAACTTTGTATTTAAATTAGAAGGCTGAAACTAGACCTTAATGTCAGACACCAACCTGTTGATGACACACTTTTATTTTGTTGTTAATGTCGCTTGAATGCTCTGGCATTTTTTCACAGATACTCTATTGTTTTGATATTAGACACACAAGTAACTGTTCTACGAATTAATTAATTTGTTATGTTCAAAACAAAGCTCCTTTTCACAGCACAGCCTAAAATGTCATTGTCTCTTATTTAATTACCTGTTAATTAACAAACGTACAATTGCTTTACACTTCTAAAAAATACTAAACATTCTATCATTCAAGCACTTTGTATCTGACAACCAAACAGAAGACAGAGAATACAAACAGGAAAGTGCAGGATTCCAGGTAGTAGTCTCTTAGAAGATATTTAATGAATGAAGTTTAACATCCGTGGTCAGGAAAAGAAAAAGGAAAAAACCAACATTCCCCCTCCCCCTCCCCAATAAAACCTTATCTACATGCCTATTAAGACAATGAGAAAAAAACTAATTAAAGTAAATTAGCTTAATGTGCACAGGCTGGATAAAGACAGATCACTTTTAAAAATCCAAGAAGATAATGGTACCCATTTGGGATATGTTTTTGGCATTTTTCATATAAATTGGACAGTTTTAGAGGATAAATATGGTAGAGAAGTCCTTACAGGCAATTATGTCTTTACAGTGCTGGTGGCTGACATCATAAAAGTATAATTTTAATTGCTATTAATTGTGTTAAGTCTACTTTTATTGAATACTTAATGCCATCTCTGACAGTTGTAGTAATTTATGTACTTTAATGAAACTTCTTAGTAGAAATTTGGACTTAAAGGGTCATTTACACTATGTTCAAAATAAGGCATTTTATCAGCTAAGGAAGTGCAGGTTATAAAGACACTGATTTTTGCTTTCTCAAAATTAGTTAATTTTCATTAGCCTTATATGGATGACTAGAAAACCACTTTCTGTCTCATGTTTTAAATGTATCAGAATTTACTAATATTACTATAAGAAACTGTCACTGCACAAGTTTTCTATATGAAGCAACTTCTCCATTTTGTTAGGAAATTGAATTAAGATGATGAATGACTAAATGACACCAATTCACATTAATATTTTGCCATTTGGGAATACAGAATGGGTAAAATAAAACCATGAAATCTCTTTGGCCTTCAGCTACAAAACCACTCATAACTTTAACTGAATAGGGTTGTCTGCTGGAAGAGCTTTGCCAATAGATAAAATTGCAGAAGAAATGTACAATAATGTGGATTAACCAAAGAAGTATTTAGCAACATAATTTCATGTAATGCAGAGAAAAATTGTTATTGACCCTGAGATAGCCCAGTTGGTTAGAGCATGGTGCTGGTAACACCAAGGTTGTGGATTTGATCCCCATATGGGCCATTCCCTTAGGAGCTGGACTCAGTGATCCTTGTGGGGCCCTTCCAACTCAGAACATACTGTGAAATCTGTGACCTTACATTTCTGCACTAAAATTCACATTGCTCCACTGCCAACAGTTGTAGGTCTTCACTGTTACTGTGATTAGCATTATTAAATGATGAGAAATTATTTTATCTCTATCAGTACTAGTTTCAATATTTGTGAATTAGTAATAGCCTCAGTCACACTAATGGGACAATACATCTATTACTGCTTTTCTGTCTGTTTTCATGCCTATTTAAATTATAGAAGCATTAAAAAAAAATAAAAAATTGAACGGGATAGGAACGTAGCTCAAAGAACTCCCAGGCTACTCCCAGGAGATCCTAGCCTGCTGTCAGAACTGTGCAAGGCTTACTTAATAGAACAGGCTACCAAAAAAGAAAAAAAGTAAAATTAAGAAAAATACACCTCTTTTTATTGTCTCAGCTATCAGAGGGCATTACAGTTAAGGTGATGCTCATTAATGGACCTTCTAGAAGAGCCTACTGTGGACTGAGATTTTTGTGTGTTAATTCCAAAGAAACAGCAGAATCTAATACAGTTGCTGGCTATCCCTCATCACTTTGTTATGGCTGAATCATGTAAATTAAGTCACAAGTGTTAAAACTAGGAGTTTGCAGTTCTGAAGGTAATTTGTGATTTGGTCCTTGTTGTAAAATTTTGTGAAATTCTCGCAGGTAATTTTTAGACAATTAAGAAATGGACATCTGTTGTTTTTGCTAAAAAAAAAAAAAAAAAGCTACCAAAATGCAATAAACCAGAAAACGTTAGAACATTTGAAAGACAAAAACATCTAAAGGTTGTGACATTTTAATCTGAAAACCAGATTAAATTTATTTTTTAAATTAAAAATTAAGAATGTTTTAAAGCGTATTGCAATATTAGCAACAGATAACTTGAAAGCAATAGTTTTTAGATATGACCAATAACCTACATTTTTCATGACCTAAGGTTGAGTGCTTTATAGATATATCTCTCTACACATCATGTGAACCTAACAGCTGTAATATCACTTAGTGCAGAGTAGACTCTAAGACTTGAATGAAACCAGGATGCTTGATAATGTAAGCAACTTAGTTCTATGAATTCTCTATTTCAAGATGACTCTAACAGAAAAAGGCTATTTCTGCTTTTCAGTAAGAATTTTTATTTCTTTATGAGTTATTTAGTGATTCAAGAGTTCTATTTGCAGTTTTTCATTCCAAATTTTTTTCAGGACACTAGTTAATTTTGCATTTTTGCCTATATGCAAACACCTTTTTACCCAAAGATAATCCTATAAGAAGAACGATGTCTGCAGATCACTACAGATTTTTTATTCCTGAATTATTTTATTAGTATTATGGTATTGTCCTCATGCTAGTAAAATAAACATTAAAGTGGGAAAAGACCCTGTTTTTGTAACACATAAGGAATGGACATTCAAGAACAGATTTCAATTCGCTTCACATGTTTTGAGGTTATTTGAGCAGAAGTTTTATTTGAACAAAGTCTGCTTTCTCAGAACAACATTAACCAAATATGGCAGAAATGGAGCGGTCTGACCATTATTAAACCTCCCCTCTTCTTCCCTGTATCCAAAAATATTTCCATCATTCTCTCTCTTCTCCACTACATTTTCAGCTTCTACTCTCTTTCTCTTTTTTTCTCAAACTTTTCCTGCTTGCATTTCAGTAGTGTATCTGTTATTATATCTTTCATTTAATAGCTCTACATTTATTTACTATTTATCAAGTATTTTTTGGATTAATTCTTTTTTCTATTAAGCAGCCTTTCAAATAAGAGCCTATTAGGTCTCGTAGGTAATATTGAAGTAAATGCTTTTCTGAGTAAATATTTTTAGATTATAAATTGCAGAAACAACAGTATTTTCCTGTAAATTATCAGAGCTGAAGTCTCCTTTGATTCTAACAAGTTATACAGATTTTTTTTGTCTGCATTTACATCATGATTGGCCCAGACAATAGAACTTAAAAAAAAAAAAAATTCTAAAAAATTTGATTTCATGAATTGAATGAATGAATGAAACATATTATAGGCAGAAAATGAAATGGGAAACAAAATCTGTGCTAATCAGCGTCAAGTTTCTGTCTTGGAAAACACAAATCCAAACACTTACAGTACAAAGTTGGTCTGACTGCCCGCACTCTGGAAACCTCTTTTACATTTTAAGGTATTTGTGATTTTAATTTTTTTAATTTCAGTTTCTACATAGGACAAACATGGTCAGAATTATGAGAAGGAAATAAGATGCATGTGAAGATGACAGATGAATTTCCTCTTGCAGTCTAAATAAATGAATTCTGGTTTTGATCAACTGTATACATCACAGTTCACTTTCTCTTTTCATATTTACCCACAGAAAATATCCTCAGCAAAGAGAATATACGCTATCTCCAGCATTTAAAAAGTCTTGTAACATATGCAGGATTTATGTTAACAGAAAGGACAAAAGTGAGAGGTAAAAAAATATATACACAGCCAACAGCCTTCCAAATAAGTTTTAGAAATAGATACTTAGAAAAAGCTATTCTCAAGCTCTCACATTTATTCTATTTAACTTCTCCCTGGGAATATTCCATCTTTTATTACAAAGGATTGGAGGAAGGTAAGTCCAAATTTTGACCTTCTAGTTCAATTAACCTCTCAATTATATTGCTAATTTAAGAATAACATGACTGAATCAAATGGAACTATATTAAAATATGTATAAATGAAAGGAGAATTAAATAGTATATTTGTAACCTCCACAGTAAAACCCAATAAATTCATGTCAAGGTCGCAAATATTGCTGAAAATCATAATGATCTTCCTTAGTCATGAGGTTTTGTGTATTTCATGTTCTTTACTTGAAAAAAATGCAGGTAGACAGTCAGGTATGGTTTACATACACGAGAAGGAAGAGAACAAGGAGTAGGGACGGTATGAGAGAAAAACATTCTCTAAGGGACTTGACAGAATGGGAATGGCCAAGGGAACTGGTGAAAGATCAAAATAGAGTTCAGAAAAGTGAGAAAGGATTAAAGGGAGCCCAAGACATTTTGTGAGGGTAACAGAAACATGAAATGGATGAGAGTGAGGAGATGTAGAGTGTCCACAAGTAGCATTTTACTGGCAGTAAAAATGTACCGATGATAAAACCAGGACAGAACAAAACATGATAGAAAAGGAAGTAAATACAAAAATGTGGGGCAGTTGATCTTAAAGGTCTGTCTGAAACACTATAACTGGGAAGGAAGAGGAGCTCAGGAACGACTAAGTCTATATCTGAGGTGCCTTAAAGCAGTGCGGGACTACTCAATTCTCAACACACTTCAGTGACTTTTTGATTTTCAGGATATACAGGGTGAGACAGTGGAATGCAGTGAAAAGTTCCTTAAATAGAGATATTTGCTGCAACACAGCTATGTTTCTGTTTTCCAGATGGAGAAGGAAATAGAGCAGGTTTTCGGGAAGGCATCTTGATTTCACTGGATGTTGACCAATAGACAAAAAGGTACATCGAAAACAAATCACCTAAATCAACTCAAATGTCTAGCTGAAAGTATAATTGCTCCCTTTATACCCTACTGCCCCCCTTTCTATATTAATCAATTGCTAAGAAAGGCTTGACTCTTATTTGAGCTAGAGATTGGTACATTAAAGTACTAGTGCTATATTGCAGACAGACTAGTTACAACTGCATGGTGCAACTCGTGGTCCCTCTTCCTTCCCTGTGCTCCCCAGTTACCTACTGCAGACCTCACAGCTCCCAAACCTGCGGGGGCTCCCAGGTGTACTTGCATTTGAAGACAACACGTAGGAGATGCTGCAGATTCTGCTTACAGTGCAGTGAGGGACAGGACATAGAGCAGGGCTGCTGGCTCCCCCTTCTTGACAGCTCTGGGGTAGTGTTAGATTATATTGCCAGTGTGGAGAGGATATGAATCACTAGTGTGGAGGGGATGTGAATCACTGAGAAAAATCCTGGAGGTGTGCTGATCAGCAGTCTTTCAATAAGTAAGCCCAAATCTCGATAATTCTGAAAAGAGCTGAATTCTTTTACTGTGCATAGCTAAATAGTCATTGGGTCAATCAGTCTCCACATGATAAAATAATCACAGAAGACATTATTCGATATTAAGGAATAAAAATCAAAATTGGAAAAAATATTCAAACCCATCATATTTTCCCTTTCTTATGTTTAAACTCTTTAGGAAGCAGAAAAAAAATCTCAGCTTTGCTCCTTGTCCGTTCTTAAAAACCTTACCCTAATAGACCTGAATCTTAAAAAATATTAAGATAAACATCCATAATAATGGTAATAAAAAACAAGTTGTCATGTATCTTCTGTGAAGCATAAAAGCTTGGTACATTATTTAAATGCTTGTTTATTGCTTTACAGACGTAATTTCTTGATTTTGCAATATTCAAAGCATTTCAATATTTATAATTTTTCATTTGCAAAGTTTTTCTCCCATAATCTTTTCACTTTCACGACTCATGCGTACAACCAGTAGTCGTCACATTTACATGGGAAATTGCTGCTAACAAAGGGATTACTAAGACGAGAAAAAGAGGCAGTATTCCTGCTTCTAGGACTGACACCTGTAACAGAGGTGGTCCACAGAGTAGAAATGTGCCTTCTGAAACACCTAACTCCTAGAAAGGTTTGGAGCAAAATGAGGTGGGTCACATGCCAAAGGACAAAAAACCCAGCTGGTGCCTGTTACTTGGTAGCCCTGATCCCAACATGGCAGTTCTATTTCCCCTGCTTTTGGTAGCTGCCTGGGGACTGCAGCATCCTGTTCTTCCCTCCTCACATATTCAGAAACCTGATAGATACACAGCTGTTGCCATCAAAAGTAAAATTCATCCTGGGCTGTGTGCCAGCATAAGGACTATGGCATTACTTAAGACCCACTAAAACCTTAAAAAGATTAAGCAACCTGTAAGAACTTGTTGTATTTGGCTTTTTACCACCTCAGGGAAAGAGCACTAAGGTAAAAAAGTGCAGCATTGGAATCAAATTATTTCTACTAAAACTAGTGAATGTCAGAAAGATTTTAAGATGGTTTTATTTAGTCAAAATTACATGTGTCAGAGTAAACAACTACTTTTAATTTCATTGATAATGAAAGACCTTTCAAAGTTTTAATTTCTGTGTCATGAATATACAATGCAAGTCATTGTAGTTGTTTTATTTCTGAATTGTTAATAGACAATGAAAGAATATTTGGAAATTCATTATTTTCCATCTAAAAACAGAACAATCTACAAGACCTTAGTTGTGTGTATGTATGAAGAGAGAATAGTTGGAAAACAATGGGATGGAAAAAAAATCTATATCTTCACCTTGAAGTGATAAATTATCTACTGTATGTCTTAGGTCAGCCTTTTATGCTCTAATTATTACCAGAAAATATGGTGGAAGTCAAGTAACATCCTCTGCTAACAAGTAACCATACAGAACAGCTGTGTCCTGCCAGTAATTTTTAAAATAACTTACACATTCTATGTTTCAGTTTTCTGATTTGCTAAATGGGAGCAGCAGTGCCAATGCATGCTTAATAAAGTGTTTGTTACTTGCACATAAAAAACAATCTGCAAGCTGAGTATTGGTTGGCATCTGGTCAGTAACAGATATATGGTCCTCATAACTTCCATAGTCCATGAAATCAAAAATTCATCCAGAATACTGTTAGAAGAATAGGGTTAATGCTCATAAATGTTAATCAGGAGGCAGCCTGCTGTACGGTTTGGACAAATTTCTGTGTTGACATTGCAACAAGGTGTATGAGTGGAACTATGCTGGAACCATTCAGGCAATCCTGATAAACTGTATGAAAGAAAAAGGATATTTGTTCTGCTTTTAAAAGAGCTTTGGCAGCTGGGAACTTAAATGTTATTGTTCTCCAAGAGTTTTTATATGATGCTATTGTCTTACTGCTAGTTACTACACCTATCATTTCAGTTTTATGATATATATTTTCTTTTATTCATTAAAAACATCAGCTACTCTAAAAAACACATTGTGGAGGAATTTGCATTTCTCTTTTTCCTCATATTTCTTTATTCTGTGTTATAAATGTGCCTATTCTTTGGATTTATTGTGTGCTCATAAATCAATACTTTCATGCAGTAATAAAAATAACTTATTGTAATGGTAACAGCTCCAAAGGACTCCTGACTATGAGTGGCATTTTATTTAATTCAGATCTATGTTCCGTTCAACAACTAATGGCCCACTGTGGGTTATAAAGTGATTAAAATTGCTGTCAAACTGGCCTCCTGGAAAGAGGGAGACCAACTTCTTTTTCTGCAGTTGGTAGGTCTGCAGGATCTTTATTTGACTTCTACAGTTGGAAAGCAAAGAAAAGGTAGCCTAGGAATAATAAACCAGGAAATTATAGAAAAATGGCTAATTTTTTTTGTCTTCAGTGCCTCTAGTAAGTATGTTTAAGTAAACAACAAAAACAAAGAGGCAGTCAGTGTTGATGTTTTTTGAAGGTTAATGGAAATACAAAGAGCTTTGCCTACAATGAACAGGAAAACATTAGAAGATGTAGGAGTATAACAGATCTTTTGAGTCAAGTCTCTAGTGTCTTTATTACTGTATTTCTGCCTTTGGTTCCTTAAAGGTCACTGGATTTCTTTCTTTTTTTTTTTTTTTTTTTTTTAATTTCTGTTTACTCTTTTCAGTATTGCTGAAACTTGTCTTTATAATATTCCTGAGAGATATGCAGATGATAGTTTTGGAAGTTTTTGAACTTCAGCACTTGCACTCCACAAACATCATATTTCTCCGATAATGAAGGGAAATAACTAGAGATACTGTAATTAATTTCTTAATTGAAGATTCAGTAAAAGAAGATGAAATTGATTATTCTTTGTCTTAGCTTTTTCTAAAGCTAAAAAAGCCTAAATTAACTATAGTTTGGAATCACCCTTGCAGCTGATTTTCAATTTGTTACACTGGTGCATAAAAGAACTGTCACACACAAATGCTTGTTAATTCTAATGTTACTGTGTATCAGAAATTTCTAAAACTCTAGAGACATTTTTCAGAGAACCTGTAATCTATGCAAGTTGTTGTGAAAGGGAAAGGCAGTCAGCTTGTTGTCAGTTATGGCTTTTTTGGCTTTTACTGTTCTAAAAGAAAGAAATCTAACCATCTGTGGTCAATTAGAAGAAAAAACTGTTTCTGAGAGAAAAAATACACATGGGTCCTGCAATATAGCCAACTGTATATCCTTCTGGATTTCTATCTGTTGAAGTATCAGTATATACTGAGTGTAATAAACAATATACAGATAAGAGCTTCAATGTCCTAGTGTATATTTCTGTTTCAGCACCACAATTCCTCCCTTATCTTCCTAAAAGTCTGGATCACTTTACTCTTTAACCCACCAAATTTCATTTAACCCACCTGTAATGTCAGCTTTTTCTCTGCAGAAAAATGTTATATACACACTCAACAGTCATGGTAAAAAGAAAACAAAATTTCTGGATTCTGACTCAAAACCTAAGCTCCCTAGGGCTTAACCTTGAATCTGATATATCTTTTCAACGTCAAGCAGTTTTTAAAACTCTCCTTGAGATTTCCCCTTTCCCCTTACAGCTTTCTCTATGAGTCATGATATACCCTGTATCTGCTCATATTATTAATCTTTTGAAATTCAGATATGTAAGTAACTCTTCTAATAGACACTCTTTCTAATAGCTGAAAAATAAATCTGTAAAAAGAATAAGTATTGCTTAAAGACTGTACAGTTATAGCCACGTGTTTTATGAACACTTGGCAAAAAAAATTCTGCAAAAAGGACTTTTTATCTCACCTTCTAATGAGGAATAAGTACTGCATATTCTCAGAGAAATGGTAAACATTTTAAAAACAGAATTAAGTTTTTGCACTAGTTGTTCTAAATACAATAGAATGTAACACTGGAGTTCGGTACTAAGTAGGTCTCTGTTGCTCCCTTGCTCGAGTGGTGCTTCAAGAAAATTGGATTGAGCTACATTATTTTCCTAAGTTGTTACCTAACCTATTTGCTACACTCAAATGGGGCAGTGCTAATGTAACAGCAGTAATATTCACCAGGGGAAGAAAGCACCCAGGAATCTGACTTAGGCAAGGGATGCCCTGGCTTCAGTTTCAGCTTTTGGTGCAGGTTTCGTTGTGACCATTGCTAAACATAAACACCGAGACATCTCAGGACAGCAGCCGTGAGTGACACATGAGCAGGTCTGTGGAATATAATCATATTCTTACAGCCTTGTTAGCCTAATGTTCTTCCCAGGGAAGTATCTGCTGAAGAAAAGATGTGCCATGCATAGGCATTCTGCAAGGATTAATGAGATCCAGCAGGGCTTCATATTCCCTTTTCTTGCTTCAACTCTCTAACACTACATTTAGGACAACAGCCATCACTGCCAAACACCAACACACAGAAGCATTGTTGTGTAGAAGTTATATTCAGGTATATTCTAAGATCACATAGGACTTAAAACTGCTCCAGACCCTGTGTCACTCTTGACAACACTTGAATGACATGGCACCGAGAGAGTTAATGTGTACTTTATAAAAATTTGTTGTGCTTTTATATGTTAATTTCCATGTTTTCCTTTTGAATGTTTTTTCCTATATCTGTGTTTATTCTGTGACCTGTAGCTAATGCACGTTTTCTAGCTGAAAGCCAGCTAAGCCTCTGCTGGAACTTGTCATACGTTGACAGTATTCAGCAGTGCATACAGTATTCTAACAACCTTATACAGATAAAAGGGGAAATAGACATCTGCATTCATGGTTTTATCTCAGATTCTTTGCCTAGATTTCAGTGGTAAAAAAACTTGGAGAAAAGAGAAGGAATGAAATTGTTCTTCATAGACACATTAGTGACAAAAGAGAAAGCACCAACAAGCAATTTCCTCAGGCTGAATAGGTGTCAAAGAATGTTAGACAGTCATCGGGTCCAAAACAAGCAAATGAAGAGATGAGGCTCAGAACTAAATGTAAGTCATGGCTGACTAGCTGAAGAAATAGGGATAGCAAAATTGGCCTTCAAACTTCAATGGATCTTCTCAAGGTTTGTAACATGAACTTTGGGAATAATTTTAGTCACAGAATGAGACCCCTAGAGCCAAAAATTTGGAGATTCTCTGTTGTATTTTTATTATGACAGTGCTGTAACTAGAAAAATTAACTTTCAAAAACTCTTTAATTAAAAACAAGTTTAACACATCATAAGCATTGTGGGAATAGACAGTTTCTGTTGGCTGCAGAGTACATCAGAAAGAGGTTTGGAAATATAATCAGAAAGTTGGCTGATTAAAACCTAACTCCTTAGAAAAAGTAATAATCACGAAACCATAAAAAGAATATTCAGATAATTGTACACATGTCACACCTGAAGTATTTGGATTTTCAGTGTATTGCTTCACACACAGTGTTCTTCCTCTGGTCTATGCAATAAGAAGGTGTCTGGAATTCGAGGACTGACATTGGAATGACAGATGAGACATGCTTGGCAAAAAGTCAGCACTGCACAGTTCAAGATCAGCAATGGTACTTTATGTGGGCTCAGCTCTGAATTTATTTTGGAACAGATAATTCTTCTTTTAAGATAAAAGAGAAGGCAATATGAAGTAAAAAAAATAAAAATAAAACCTCAAGCATTAGAGCTAGACACATTTTAGCATAAATTTTATGGCTCTGTTGCAAAAACGAGTTCTTACTCTTAATCCCTTTGAGCTTGGGTACAAAGTCTTTGGGACTATGCCAGTTCCTGGCAAAACACTATGGATACCAACCAGTAATAACATTACTTACACTTACCAAAATAGGTAATGTACATTGCAGGAATCAAACCAACTATTGAAATTCCGATCAAAAGCATTATCTTTGATTTTTGATTTTAAAAAACAGTCATAGAAATATGAATTTTATAATTTCAAATATTGTTAATGTCTTGCTATAACATATTAATATGAAGGCAAAGGAAAAAGGGAATCAAATAAGTCTTTCTAAAATAAATAGTATCCTATGAAAAATATCATATCTAAAATAAATAGTATCATATGAAGACAATGGAAAAAAGAATTCATTTTTAGATCCAAGATCCTCTCTATCCTCTCCTGATGATAAAATAAGGCAGTGGCAAAGGGGACATTACAGCATATAGTTGTCATATACTGGATTCCAAACTGTTCTCTAAACATATGAATGTTTACTGGTTTTAATGCTTATTAATGATGTCATAAATATAGCTGGCATTAATCTGAATATATATAAATTTAGTTCTTCTTATTCAAGGAAAACAAATTATTCTTTCTTTAAACATGTATATAGTCTCTAAAACACTTACAATATGCTGGTTAATCCATATATTAAAATAGTTTTAAATGTAACTAAATGTTCTTTCTACCTCAGTTAATTGAAAACATGCAGCATATCATTAGAATTTTCTTGAAGGCATTAAATTTTTAATTTAACTTTATCTGTAATTCAGCTTTAAATTTGGAGGGAAAGTTCAGAACCTTTATACACTAAAATGGAAGCACAGACGTTTTTGCCAGAAATCAGTAACACCAAACAGTACAATCCCATTTCATTGCTGAAGAAGAAATATATATATAATATATATTCGGTTGTATTTCTTAAGATACAGCATACCAAAACCATAATAGGATATTTTGTAATCTATAATAAGAAAAAATATACTACATAAAAAAGTACCTCCTGTTTTAACTTGTAATGAACTTTGATTATATACGAGACTTGTGCCTTGCTTACAACAGGAACAAATCTGTGGCCAAAAAACAAGCAATAAGAGTTATTCTATTCTTAAAGAAAACACCCTGTTGATCCAATTATTTCGAAATAGGGAGTAGCTACAGATAATTGCTTATATATATAGTTTGAACTTGGTGCTCTGTCATGATTTCCTCCTGGTGAGACCTTTGTATCCCTTTGGCTGAATTACTCTGTTGGAATGATATTCACAAGAAAGGTGTTATAACTAACAAGAAGCTTGAAAACCTTTCACAGAACTGGAAACAACATGTGGTATTCTGCACAACAATCTTTAGTAGAAAAAAAAATTGGAGTACAACACACCAGTGGAAAAAAAGTCTAATAAAGCAACACATTTTTTAAAATGTTATCAACGATGTTAACAGGTTCTTATAAAAGCTGTTCCTGAACAATAATCACAGAGAGAAATGCTGGTAGTTTGGAAGTTGGTATCTTCCGTTAAAGTAAAAAATTACAGACCTTGGGAAGCTTCCTCACTGCTCGAGCAAACATCAGAATTCCTCACTTAAACATACTATTTCCCATAACTATGCAGAAATGTGCAGTAATTCTGCAATATATATGCTGTTATATAAGACTAAGTTGAGATCACCAGAATCAGTTCATTTGCACCTTCAGCAGTCACAAAATGAACTAAATTGCTTTGGAATCTGCTCTGCTCTCTCTTACTTGACCTTCTAGTTATACATTGTTAAAATCTTTGGAGTGGTTTTCGAAATGGGTTTTATTGTTAGACACTAAGTTAGTATAAAGACATAAACTGCTCAGGAGTGGTGGTGTCATTTTAAGCAATTTGTTCTGCTGGTTGGAAAACCTTTTCCCAAAATATTGATATTAAATATATAAAAAGGGGAGGAATAGACAGCATTTATATTTCCATTCCTGAGATGCTGTAAAGTGTACTTCAGACTATAGCTACAGGCTTTCCTCTGCATATTTGAAAATGTGATATATCCCCAATAATAGAGCAAAGAATCAACCTCTAGGACAAGTGCTAAAGCAACTGATGTTCTTCAGAGAACCTAGAGTTGTAGACACTGAAAATACACCATCCACAGGTGTAGATATTTCTGGCTGTACAACTTTTTATGGTGTCAGAAGAGTCACAACTAAGAAATAGCCAAAGTCAGAGGTAACAGCAGTTATAGGATGCCCCACACATTCCTTCAGTTTGGTTGTCTAAATCTTTCAGATTAAAAATATTTTGTTTTTTTCTTTCACAAAGTTGTAAGAGGTAGCATAATTTTTATTCTATCATCTCAATCTCCCAAGATGGTTCTTTGGAAAGGAATGAAATAAGAGTTTAGAAAGAAGTTTAAGTCACTTCTGTTCTCCATTGTCCATCCCCACCACACTTTCAGTGTAATTATTCTTAAATATAAGACCAGTTGCCCAGAGGAAGATACGAGAAGAACCAGAATGAAAAAAAAAATGAAAGAAAAAAAATTTTCAAATGATTCACTTTCAGAGTTTTCACTAAACCAGTTTCCACAGAGACTGATTAACTTCAGTATAGCAGAGGATGAGACAGTAGGCTATTTTGAGTGGTATCACTCTACATTGCTCAGTGACTCTTACCTTTCTTAGAGGTTCAAGCAGATGAGATTGGTCTCAAAATGATCCTACTAAGACAGGCAGTTCTGCAACAAACCTGAAAACTTCCTAGGAGCTAAAAAGGTTACTACCTTTCTACAGTGTGTCATGATAGGCTCAGAGTAAGTGACAAGTTTGGTTTTCTTCAGCTAGCACCATGTGCTGCTGGCTGCTCCCGGCTGCATAACTGACCTGTGGCTTGCCGGGTTTGATAGTTTTAGTCTGGGCCTTCCTGGCAGCCAGCTCGTAACCAGGGAAGTGGCCGTGTTCCCAGTATTCCACACGATTTTTACGTAAACCAGGGCACACACAAGAAGGGAGAGGAGCCTCTTTCTCTCTTCTCTTCTGGTGGGTCTGAAGGTGCAGGGTCTCTGCGGTCAGTTCTGCCCGTGTGGAGGAGCGAGGCCTTCGGAGGCGGAGAATTTGGCGCAATTCTGCTGTCTCAAGGGCAGTAGTAAGATTTTCTTTTATTAGTTCTTTATTGGTTTTTCCCAGGTTTCGATCATGCATATCTATTTTAGTTTTCTTTTTGTTCCCTTTTCCCCTTTCCCCTTCCCTTCGTGGGGTGTTTGGGGTCCTTTTGCTGTGTACATAGTATTTTATTTGTATATAACTGTGATATGTAAAAATATATATATATATTTTGATATAATTCGATTGGTTTCGGGTTCTTCAATTTTTACGTTTTTTTTTCCTTTGCCCTAAGGGAAGAAGGGAGGGGGAAGGGGTTGTTACTGTGAGTCTGGGCATTTGGCAGGGAGCCAGGTCTGTACCATCACACCAGGGAATCCTAAAACTGACTGAGATATCTGAAGCTGTGAATGTCATCCAGCGTACTGGAACAGTACCTACTCCAGAATTAGTGTATAACCTAATTAAATTAATTGTTCTTTAAAAGATGTTACAGGCAGGACTAGTCAAAGTTACCTTTAGAATAATAATAATTAATAACAATAAAATGACAAGAAAAAGCTTACTGCATTTTCTCACAGAAAGAGTTGAAAAGATTTACTGTTCTAAAAATTACTGCAGAACAGAAACACATCAGGGAAGCATGATTCTTACTCATCCACCAGGACCTGCCTTCAGTGGTTCAGTTTCTCAGCAAGCTTGTGAGACTGGGCAATCAGCTTCTTAATGGCTTCATGCCCCTCTGTCTAGACAACACTATCTTTTCTGATCCTTGCAATAAAGATGGGTGCCCTCAGTCTTCTAGGGAAGAAAGGAGGATGGGCAAAAACTTATGGCTTCAACCAATGTGTTTCTTCTTCCCTGTGTTACAATAACTCTTGTTTATCCTATCAGTGAAAAGGCTTGCCCCCTCATGCCTAATAATTTTGCATGGTACATCATTCAATAATAAAGTGAATTACCTTACTCTCCTCCAGGGTTATTGATTTACCTTTTTTTGCAGGCTTTTGTTGACCTTAACAATGTCAGTATCGCAGAAACATACATAATAATTAGAATTTTTCTGCTTCTGTATTACTTTCAGTGACATAGCTGTTCATTCCTCATATCCCAAATATTTAAAATTCATCTTTGCAGGTAGCATGAAAGGGTTCAATATGTCATCTGTGGAGGATGGCAGGGAGAAATTCTCTTTCTTTAGCAGCTGACATTTTTCCTCATTATTTTATTTCTGCCTCTCAAGCATTTCTATTTACACTGACTGTGTTGCCTGGCTTGCTTTCTTTACACCTATAAGCTTCCTACCTTCAAAGACTTCAGGCTTTCTGGAAAAGGGTTGTACACCTAAGGATATCCAGTAGGGCTGAGGAGGACCACCAAAGTGCAGAATATATATGAGAATGCACTAGACACATGAAAGACACAAACCATCCTTGACTGTCATTCATAGATTTCTTCATTAATTCTCCTCATAAAGGGAGAAGGCTATACCTTCTTGTGTAAGAGACAAAGTGAAAAGCAAGAATTTATGTGTCTGGTAAGAAGCAGACAGCACAAACTTTCTTCCAGAAAAACAGATGTTTAAAGCAAGTAGGGGTGGGATAACACTTTCAGCCTGACATCATAGTATCTCTAGAACTGAAAGGAGAGGTGACTGTAGCATCGGACTCGATAATTACTTTGTGATGCTGTGTCAAGCTCAGTTCAGAGGCTCAGTCTGTGTTCTTAAACTGTTTAATGGCTGACACATCTTTCTGTTTGATTGTGACACCAATTTTCTGTCCCCAGTCTTTCTCCCACATTATTCCCCCCTCGAGACTGTGATTCCTAACTTACACTGCGACGACTAGGATATACTTGGCAAAGCCCTAGTAATCTACTTGTTCCTTTTTTAATAGCTTTTACAATTAATTTAAACCTGAAAAATGAAGCAGCATAATAATACAAATACTGAAAAAGAAATACATTTAAAAATAAAAATATATATACATACATAACATTAATACATATCTCTATATTTGGCCATTATAAGACTACAGTATTCAATTTTGTCACATAGTATGAATGATATTGCTCTTCACACCTGCATTTCTAATCAAAGTCATTGGGAAATACTTGTACTTGATTCAAAGTACTCCCACACAGGGATACAAATATAAAACTTCTTAGAAATGCGAAGTAAACTCAAAACTCTAAATTTTTAATCAAACTAAAATTTTAATCAAACTTTCATCACTAATTCTTAAAAATGAAAATATATGTTTAGAAACTGAAGCTCACCCACAATAAGCCATCTTTACCTATTCACCTTTGAATTAACTGATTTTCACTTCTCATATTAATCTCCCTTGGAGTGAAACCCCAATATGGCTGTTCAGTCTAGTTAGGTAGAACTGGAACAATCATAAGACCAGTAAGTCAAGATATGATGTGTGACAGAATTTCACTGAAGAATGACCTCGTTTTCATTTTATGTCTTCCCCACAGTAATGAACACTGGCTTCCTTTTTAGTGATATGTGCAACTTACACTGGTACAACATCATGCAAACAATGCATGGGATCAAAGCTAAAGGGCTTTTTTTCCAATGTTTCCTAAAGAATAACGTTAATTTTTTACTTTTGTTGAAAATATCAAGCATAAGAGAGAAAACCATATAATTAAACATGACGTTAATATAACCTTATTCCAAACAAATACACTTACAAAGAAATAATAAAAATTCCCCAAACAAATACACACAGTCTTATCACAAGTCAGAATTTCATGTGGGATAATACAAAGGAAAGATTAACAGATGAAGTTATAACAAGTTCCATCTATTATTTTTCATCAAAAACATCAAAAGTACCACTGGAGTCAGTGGCTTTAGGGAATCCAGTTTTTCCAGGTTAACATTTTATGGCAACACAGTACTAAGAAGTAGATGTGCTTTAATTGTTAGTAAGCAAGATGTAATTGATCAGCATCTTAATTAATAGTATTTCACACTAATAGTGTTACAAGCCTGGTGAAATATTAGGACATTTATTTCATTACACTGACATTTTTCTGCCTGTCTGAACAAAAAAAGAAAGTATGAGCTTTATTAACCATTCAGACACTCACAGGGATACAGAAAAATGACCCTTTTATTTTTTTGGTGTTGTTCCTATATACTGTGGGTATTACAAAATCACAGATATACACATCACTGGGGTCTGACTACAATTAATTCTGCAGTTCTTCTTGCTGAAGTGGCTTTATAAAAAAAAGAATGCCCACTAAGGGTAAAAACAGCAACAGAGTTTTAATTTGGGTGTGATACTGTTTGTAGCTCAGACCCTTTGTATTCTAAATCCTTTGTAATAATACTCAGATTTTGTGCAATATGGCAAAGATCACAAAAAAAAACTCCTAGAAAGAGCATCATCTTTCTGAAGGCTACAATGTTTCAAATGTTTATATGTCTGACATTTTGCAGACAGCAGTGTATGTATCATCCATATAGGATGTATGTGCTCTTACAGTGTAAACAGAGGAACGAATGAAGATGTACTTCATCTTCATGAAGATGAACCTTGTGAGTTCAGGAGTAAAGTCTGTAAAAGAGTGGTTTCTCATGTCTTTAACAAGGCATATCAGCTATATTTTAAAGTTACATTTGTGTAAATAAATGCAATGTGCACATTTGCTTTCTATGTGATTCTACAACTTGGATAAGTCTTGGGAGACTTGTCTGGCCTTGTAACAACCTTGCTTACAGGCACAGATGAAGCAGTAGCCCACACTTGTATACACTGCCTGCCACACTGACTTCCTTGAGAGAACTAAGGTAACCGCCAGAAGCACCAGACTACTGTTCTTCCCCTAAAAAAATGGCTGGTCCTACCCAGCCTTCCTAAGGATGGATGAAAAAGAATAGAATCACACTGTTAATCTAGGCAATTACCTAGGCTTTCATGGTGTAATTGGTGTTTGCATTGATTGTCTAACAGAGAAAACTTTGAATTGTGTATTTGAAAATGGATAAAGTTTGCCTCTGCTACCTGTCTCACTGTCCAACCTATGGAGCTATTACATTGCTCTAGCAGAACCTGCAAAGATCAACAGGATAATATATTAGTTTGAGGATGTGGAAATGATAGAGTTGCAGCTGGCCTGATGGCAACTGTAATTAAAAACATTATATGAACAGCTGCCCCAACAGGAAATCCTCCACACAGATGTGTTTTTTGCAAAACAAAACAATGATTAAAATAACCTCTTCTGTTCCTACCAACTCTGCCCCTTCCAAAATCAGCATCTGGTTAGGATTTCCACTTCATCTCACTCATAAAACAAGAGCCTGACAGCATGGGTTTGCAGGTAGTGCATTGGGTTGGGGAAGACCAGCATGTGATTTTTAAGCACCAAGTTTGGGCCACTCATTTAAACAATGAATGATGGCATGAAAACCTCACTAAGCACTGACTGCCACAAACTTTCTCTACACTTCAGTAGTAACACAAGCAGAGAATTGCCCACATTTGTTAACCCATCAGATGCAGGAATAAATAAGTACAACAAATGTTTAATATTCTTGGTATACCATTCTAGTCAATGCAGTGAGATTGACTAAAATGCTGTTTGGCGTAATAGGCAGACCTTTCCTAGTGGGGGTATGAAGAGTGATGGAAGAAGGCCGGGGATACTCTGCACCAGGCACTGCTCGTTCCTGCCAGCTCTGTCATGGGCAAAACCAACCTATTGCATACCAAGGTAGGATTCCATCACAGGAGAATATGGCACTTCTGTGAAAACACGTTTAAGGAAGTATGGTAACTTTTAGGGGCAGGAGACACCCAAGCAGTGAAAGACGCATGGAAGATGACCTGGGATGAGATGCACCTCTAAGCGGAGTTATGCCCCAAGGAGGAAACATGCTGTATCAGGCAGCTGGGCCCCAAAGATCATATGAGAGTTCATGCCAGAGCAGGTGAAAGGAGTAAGACACAAAAAACAGCAAAAGGAAGGAGCTGCTGCAGATCAACCTCCAGGACCACTTGTTCCCTCACCCAAGGGATTGAGTGCAACATGTGGTGTCAGGCACTGGAAACGAGGAAGGGGGAAGGAGTAGTGTGTGGATAAAAGTGAAGTGTTTTTTCTTATTTCCTATTTGTCTTCTTTCTTTCTAGTACTGGAATCAGTAATTAAAAGCTTATGTTAATTGGCAATAAATTAAGTGCATTTCTATGCCTCAAGACTGTTTGACCCTGTGATAAATGCCCACCATAAGAAAATAAAATTCATTCTGGGTATGGAAAAGAAGATCCAGAATAATACATTTCTTTAATTTTTTACTGTTTTCAGATCACACAAAATTAAGTATTTTTCTTTTTGTATGAAATGAAAGCATTCAGAAAAACAGCCACAGCTGGTGTCGTGGGTTTGTTTAAGGACAATTTTTTTCCACACCCCCCCACAAATTGCTCTAAGGTGAGAGAAGGTTTATGCAGACAAAGAGATCTGACTGGGGAGAAAATAATATTAGG
>JAWMRA010000130.1:39362516-39416212 GCA_035584735.1 Pseudotriccus pelzelni | reverse complement strand
CTGCTGTCCCTTAGGGTCACAAATTCAGCTGCACCAGCATCGATCCTTCTCTAGGATCACACAAATCTTACCCGGGCTGTTTTGCTCCAGCGTAAGATCTCTCTCCGTGGCCACAAATAACTTCAAGGCTCTGTTTCATCTCAGGCCTCCCACGGAATCTCAGTTTCCTCATGTACTTCTTTGCTCCAGCATGAGTTCTTCAAGCTGCAATTAGAGTTGTCTCTGCTTCTCAGCAATCTTCCACAGGCAGGAAGGATTTTTAGATTTCAGTCTTTTTCCCTGCTGAAAGGAGAGAGAGAGAAGGGGGAGAAGAAGCCGTCTCCCCCCTTTCACTACTTCTTTCTCTCTCCAGCTGCCAGCTCTGACCTTGAAGGCTCCACTATCTCTTCGGTTGGAATTCTTTCTTGTAGCAGCCCTGTCCAAGTTCTCCTTTAAAGTTGTTTTTTTCCCTTCACTCTGTTACACGTCTGGTCAGGGGGGCTTCAGTTCTGCTCCTGCCCCTGGCCCAGGGCCAGGGGAGGAGAGAGGTCTGGCTCCCACCAGGGGGCCTGCCGTGTGTTCCCTCACATGGCTGCCAATTTCCTCTGCGCCACAACCTTCTCTTCCGTTTTCTTAAAGATGTAATTGGCAAAGGCGTCACCCAAACTCCTGATTGTTTTTTTTGTCCGGAAATTACCTGGACAAACCAGTTCCAATCCCCAAAGAGGGTGGAACTTTTGCAAACCCGCGACAGTTGGTTAGATGATGGAAATAGATCTGTAAGAATACAAATCTTCTATTTTGTCAAATTTATGGTTAGAGATTAAAGAAAATTTTGTTTCCTCATCTGCCATGCTGATATTTGTGAAATGAATGAATCAGTTTTAATTTTTGAAATAAATATATGTTATTAGTTTTATAATAAATTATATATTCTACTTTTAAAAAATCACCGGTGAAGTGGATTAGCCTACCTTTTAACCTGCACTGAGTCATCTATAATGCCTTTAGTAAAGCTGAAGTAAACGTCATTGCATAGAAATAAAATTATTTAAACCTGACCTGTCTGTGAGATACATTCAGTGTCTTTACACTTAA
Organism: Pseudotriccus pelzelni; assembly: GCA_035584735.1. NCBI lineage: Eukaryota > Metazoa > Chordata > Aves > Passeriformes > Tyrannidae > Pseudotriccus > Pseudotriccus pelzelni. The sequence goes on along the minus strand of JAWMRA010000130.1, from coordinate 39,415,135 downwards.
TGTGTTTTGGAATAAAAAGGTGACAAAATGTCTAAGGTAGATCATACTATATGGCCAAATGTCCCAAGTCAGTGTCCAGGAGTTGGAACAGGGGGGTCTTAGTGGCTACTCTGAGACAAAGATATGGCTAATATCCAGAAGTGAAAGTCCTAAAGAATAGAGGTTAAGAAATCAAAATGTTAATATCAGAGATTGCAGCAGAAAGGAGATAGCCAGAAGGTGTTCATGCTTACCAAGGCATAAAATTCTCAGTCTTGGTGAAAAATTTGCCATTAGAGGATAAAACCTGAAAGACAGAGGTCTGTGGACCTCTCAAACCTCAGCCTTTCAGGAGGCCTGTAACCATTGCTAAGCTTCAGATAACACAGGAATCAGTATAGAACTATATTAAGAGATGGAATGAGATAACACGTTATTACCTTAGCAATTACAAGGGACATCTTGGGCAGAATCACGCAGCTTACATTAATTGTAGTAACAGGAACAAGATGGCCATGAAATATTAGAGATGAAAAGACTTTCAGACAAAAGACAAAAACCCAGCTGTTGCAAACTAACCAGTAGAGGAATTTGATTTTTAACTTGGACAACTTTATATTGGTTTTTGATTTATTTATTACCTTGAGATAATTTAATTTAATAATCAATTGGATAATTTTATATTTTCTATTAGTGATAAAATGAGGTTTCAGAACTGTGAATACACTGTGTTCATCTGGCACTTAACTCTGTTTCATGAGAAATTCTTGGAAACTTACTTTCTGAATTTAGTTAAACAAGACCTTCCCTTATGGCTTCATTTCATGTAAGCATTCTTGGAAGTAAATTTTCAGTTTTAAACATGAATACCTACTCCACCTTCTGTTTTTTGCTTTCCTTACTATCCCCTTAATCTTAAAATGCATTAATTCCATACATACTAACATATGAATCTTCCATATCATATCTGCATCACCTTGATTTTTATTTGTGCATCACATTGTATGTTTACAGTAAAAAAATATCTTTTGAAAATCAGTTACTGAGAGATTCTACTTCCCTTGAATTTTCTTAGTTCCCAGGTACCATTGCAGAGGTCAGAAGGGGACTTAAAAGGTAGAACATTTCATGATTCTTAAGACAGTGTCTACTAATGAAAACGAGATGTAATAGTCATTGACAGTTTGAAAGATATACCAGTAAACCAGTCGGTACAATGAATAGCAGGACAATGTGTTATGGTCTCAGCAAAAAAATACAGGCTGCACCTTCTGGTTTAGCCAGACAAATGGTAGGGTGAAGTAAAAGCCTAACTAGAAAAGAGTAGCATCAGGAGATTGATTTCAGAGTGTGAAAAACAAAATTAGAAGTTCAAAGAGATTCCAGATATTATCTATTTTTGTATAAGTAGAAATCATAATAAAATTTAGAGATATTAATTAACCATCAACACCTGCAATCAAGATATTGATGACTCCTTATATGTTTCAAATTACTATAGTACAATGAAAGTGTGCACAGTGAAGGTTCTCCATATACTCTTATTAATTGTTCCTGACATGGAATTCTAACTTTTCATCAGAGACTGTCAACACACTAATAGGGGCTAAAAAAAATAAATCCTAATAGACTTAACGTTCACATTTCCATGATTTTTTTTCACACTTTCCAGATGTTATTACCATATAAAATGTAAGTCTTTAAATTCAACCTAAAGTTTCTGGAACAATTAAACATAGCAATACATTTTTATTAAGTTGTAATACTTACTTTTCTGTCTAAAATTTTAAAGAATAACGTAACACTACTAATTCCTCTACTGCATTTTAAAAAAATATCATAAAACTCTCTTTCCAAACCTTACACATAGTAGCAACCAGAATTATGATTTGTTTAGAAGCCTTAGAGACTGTAAGAATCTTCTGATGTAAAAGTGTGTGAATTACTACTAGATAACTAAAGCTGGAGACTAAGTTTAAATCTCCCTCCCCCCTGTCTTTTTTTTTTTTTTTCATTTTTGAGTGACATCAGCTGAATCTATCAGTTAAGATAGACTGCATCATTTTATCAGGTAGTCACCCAAGGCTTAATCCTTAGAGCATCATTTCACAATCTAGCTTTTGGCCGAGATAGCAATTCAGTTCAAAACCAGATGGCCAGCACATTGAAAATCAGTTTAAAGGTGAATTTCAGAGTTTAGGAAGCGAGGAATAAGGTAAACTCTTTAACACACACTGTCTTTAAAGAATACTCTCTTCATGCAGCCCATTTCTAAAACAGAATCTACTAAATTCTTTGGCCAGAGTATGTTTTTCTGCACATGTACGTAATTATTTGCGTCAACACGCATATGATGGATTATTTGTTTAGTAATGCAGAGATTAATGTCAACATGTAACATAGAAAAAGTGATGATAAATAAAATCAAAATGCCACTGGTCTGATATTTAAAAGAAAAATACCCAGAAATATCTAGAAATATTTCTAAATCAGAGATTACAAACCAGCTAATTTTGATGTCAGACATATAAATGTTGATTAGCTGGACAGGGGAAAAAAAAAAGCCCTATCCAGAAAATGGGCTCTATTTTATCTCACTTTGAACTGGAGAGTAAACTGGCATGGAGTACTGCAAGTAAAAGCCATTTAGGTACAATCAGAAGTCATTTTCATCAGCACAGATGCCCCAAATTGACCACCATAATGTGGTGGATTAAACGGATCTTGGAATTAATCACATATGAAAGAAGTTGTCTTGAATGGTGGAATCATATGGGACCTCCACCTGCTGAGATGTTATCAATGTACTATTCAAACAGCTTTCTAAAATGCTGAAAATAAGTCTTTGTCTTGTAACATTTTTCACTCAGAATTTGATGAATGCAGGCATATATGGCAATGAATACTAACTGTATGCAATTAACTATTTTAAAAGGCAAATAACTCTGGCATAGCAGAGTCTGTTCAGTAAAAATGAAGAGGTTTTAGTTATTTCTAATCTCAGTGATGAAAGATTTGATTCTATAATATAGGGCAAAGAAAAAGAACAACAGAAGAAAGAACTGGTAAGGAGTACTGTTATGCTTTCCTCTGCTTTTCTCAAACTGCAAAATCTATTCAAGCTAGGGGACTGCAAAGCAAATGTCATGTTTGCAAAACAAAAGAGGAAAACATCATCAGAATCATAGGGCATATGAATAAATTTAAATCTATTTGATCTTCTGTGCAAAATCTATAGTGAGCTAATGTAACTTCCAAGGTGGGTCGAAGAAACACAGCAGTATGGTAAAGTGTCCCTGTGTGAGTCAATACAGAATCCATGAGCACTGGTCATTAGGGGCAACTGCATGGAGGACTTAAAAATACAACCTTTGGTACACAGAATTTATTTTAAAAATTTAAATATGAAGTCAAACAATGTAATCATAATTTCAAAAAATGTCCCTGTCTAGATAAGATTCAGTATGTATTAGATGTAAGTACATAGACACAGAAGAATATTGTCCTGTTGGTTTTACGTAATTAGTATTTTTACAGAAATTAAACTGAATGGCATGCATTACTGCTGCAAATTGTTTGCCACCTCTTCTTTTTTTCAAGAGAACACTATCATGACTCCCTAAATACGTATGCAGTGCCACTCCTCTACAATATTCTCTCAGGATTCAAGAAGTTTCCTCCTCCTCCATACATGTTTCCCCAGAGTTAAGACCTTTAATCTTAGTCAATCCTTTGTAATTTCTTTTTCTGAGTAAATAGGAATAGAATCAAAGTGAATTTTAGATTCCTGATTTCATCTTCTGTAATGAGATTTGGAATATTCCTCATTAGATTTATTCAGAAAGCAAAATGAAAAGCGACAGACTTTGAGATACTGATCATGAAACACAATATAAAATCAGGTCCAATGTGTTAGACCAATGCTTGACTTAGCCCATCATTCCACCTCCAGTACTGGATGGTAACAGACACTTTTGAAACAGCATAGGACAGTTATATAGAAAAACTTTTCTAGGTGACTGGGTTGGCCTCCAGCAATTTATTGGCCAAGGTGACCCTGATCAGGAGGTGTTGTTTTCCATGGGCCAAACCTTTCAGATTTGTATGTCTTTAAAGTTGTAAAGTTTTTACTTTCACTATAAAGGAAAAAAAATTCGAGGTCTAAAGGAGGAACATATTTCTAAAATCATGTTTGAGCAAGGTTGAGGCTTTCACATTTGGGAGATGTTGGCATCAACACAGCTGGCAACCAGATTCAAAGCTAAATTTAAGAAGCATATACAATGTTCTAGTCTTACATGAATATTTACTTAGAGGAGCAAAGCTGAGCTCTTCCAGATTTACCAGTGCTGTCATTTTTGTAAAGAATTCCTGTTTGAATTTTACTCTTCATTGTAAATAAAAATCTCTCTCTACAGGGGAAGAAGACATAATCTATTTTTTTCTAATAATGCCGTCTTTTATTAATCTTTTCCATTATAGAGAATGAGTAAGACCTAAATATCTAAAACTAAATTAACCTTCTGACAGCACTTCTTTTAATAGTAGAGAATTCACTGCCACAGTTAACTTCCAGTAAGAAACCCCCAAATATTCATATACAAAAAGGCAAAGTCTTAGTTTACAATCAGAACTTTTCCATTTTATTAGGAGAATTAAACTAAACCAGATTTGTGTAAATTAATTTTATATTCTGCTGGTAACTTGGAAATCTCCATAAGGCCTAGAACAACTCTAGATCAGATAAAAAAAGATTACCTGAGCCACAGAGGGAAATAACATATTTTAAGAGACTCGGCTTTAATCAACTAATTCAAAGTTAGATTTTATTAAACCTTGTTAATTTTTTTTCCAAATCCAATAAGCTTAACAAGGACAAAAGTATTATTCCATTTAACGACTGAGTACACAGTGTAACTGCAATGGAAGTAGAATAGGTCTACAGATTGTCAAAATTCTGTGTTTCAGAGAATGCTTTAAATATCACCAGTGAAAAGGTTGGAATTAATAATTAAATTTTTTTAACCAGTTCAGAGGTATTCTTTTCCTCTAAATGTTCATAACTTACTAACTCTGAAGTCAACCAGAAAAAGATCAGGTTTTTGTGTGACTGTGACCTGTGATTGATTCAGCTGTTTAAGATGGTGGAAACTCTGAAGGTTTTCTTGCAGTTAGGAGATTTGTAATGCTTTTTTCCCCCCACATGGATTCTCCAGTGTCTAACTGGGATTGATCTCTGTTGCCTATTTTCTCTGTAACATGGCACTCAGAGGTTATACATGTTCCCTTTTCCTGGAGTTTGTCAGAACATAATTTTTTTCGAGACCTCTAGTCCCTGCCAAATTTAGTTGTAGCACTTGTGTTTCAAAGTTATTGAGGAGACGGGACAGAAGCGGAGAGAAATGCGCACAATGTGACTGAGACTTTATGTCCACAGAAAATCAGTTGAAAGCATTAATCAAATGTATAGTACCACTACCCGTTTTCAGACTGATAAAATTCAGTTATATCAATTCAATAATATTTTAAAAAAAGCAAATACAATTCTGCTGACTGCTGACAACTCCCCTCACAGAAGAAGAATTCATATGATCTGGAGCTGGCATACCCTGCCCACTCATGCTCATCTTTCTGGGATCACACACAGTACCTCAGGCATTTCTTGGCAGGATATTCTGATAATCCTGAACAGCCCAGCCCTTTAGAGCACTTCCAGGCAAATGTGTTCTGAAATAACCTCTTTCTAACCTGTTTCCAGAAATCACAAGAACATTGCAAATTCAAATAGGGAATTCAGCTCCATGAGCTACCCTGAACAGCAGAACTTTACCCTGAATGCCTAGAGATATATAACACATTTTCATTTTGTGTTCCTTACTTTTTAGTTAAAAAAACGGAGTCTTTTTTCTGCCTTTCAATGTTTAATATATTTTAGTACTGCACTTCAAAGTATTTGATGTAATGTATTTTGGAAGTTTATTTTTAAAAAGTCATCTCATTAAATATAATATTAAACCTAAGATGATTTGTTTTCAGTCAGTCCTTATGCATTATCTAGACAGCTAAGGAATTTCATATTCCAGTTTATTCTGTTATATAATTTGCACCATGTCTTTCTATTCACTTCAGTGCAAAAGAACTTTCTGTTTATCTAAGAACTCATCTCCTTACTTGCATGGTGTTTTATGAAAGATAATAAAGTAGAGGCTTAAGTAATAATTTTGTACCTGAGCCTTATACAAGCTGTGATCTGGACATGTGCAGTTAATACCACATAAAAGAGTGCCATTATTTAGTTACAAATTGTTATAATTGATTCAAAATAAAGTTCATAACACACTCCAATGTTTTGATTCAACCAAGTAAACACGCAAAATTACAAAGAATCTGCATAATTGAAATGAGAAATGGAAGCTGTTTCCTTTTCTCTTTCAAGTTTTCTTCCACTCCGTCCGTGTTTCTAATAAAAAATCAAATGATATAATATGTAATTTCTCTTTTCTGTGCTGGTCCATCTTTTATTTACCATGCGTTATAGAAGGCAAATCATAATTTATTTTCTCATTGAACTATCATCCATAAGAATAATTTAAAACCAGCTAATAAACATTATGGTTTGTTAGAACTGCTACTGATTAAATCTTAAGAGTCTAAAACATACAAATATAAAGAGAACATAATTAGAGCTATTTAAAGAATCCATTTTTAACTTAGATTAACCATACTTTCCATTTGCTAGGGACAAACACTCATAAATGAAACCCATTGCCAAACAAGAAGCAATTACTTCAGTTTAAAATATTAATACATATTGCCTTTTAAAAAGTCGAGGAAAATCATTTATGTACTGTACAATACAAACTCAATTCATACTGAGAATGAAAATGGGATGGCATTCTGAATCCTAAGTGAGCTGCAATCATCTTTGAGGTACAGTTTGTTCTTGTCCATTTATAAGTCCATTAAACTATTTTCTCCAATTAGTATTGTTCTCAAAATAATGATGATAAAATACATACACACAGTTTTGGGATTTTTATGCTAATTAACACCCCCATTTGTCAGCCAGCACTCTTGCAACAGCCTTTCTTATTAATATCTGAGATATGCTGGTAATGCAAGCTAATTACTGACATACAGAACACTACATCTAGATTGGGTAGACTCTCAAATATATCTCAGTCTAGAAATGTACACATACATGCACATACATTGAAATATGCATGTATTTATATACATATGCAACAGGGCTAGTGGGTATACGTTGGATGTAATAACTACTTAATTATGAGACACCTCTAAGTTCTAGAGACAGCTGAATTCAGGGAAATGATTTTCATTTTGACGCTATGATTTTCTTCTGCTTAGACTATTACTTGGTTCCTTCTGAGCACGGTGTTATAAACTGCATTTAAAGGTGTAATTTTGAGCTATATCATACAAAGTCGTATTTTTACTTGCTGATGTACTGTGAAATTGTTATGTGTTTTGCTTTCTCTACAGTAATACAAGACCAGAAAGGGCAAAACTAAGGATTTGACAGTGCCATAAACCAGTCTTTTATTATCAAGTGTTGTTCTGTCATGATTGGGGCCTCCCCTCTTCAACCTCAGGACAATAAAAACTGTATATGCAAAGAGGTAAGAATAAGATTATTGATATTTCAAAATCAGATTATTTGTTTATTCCTCATAAAAACTGTCACCTCATATGCTGTAATTTACCTGGTTATGTAGCTCTGAAGCGCACTCAAGTTTATAAAAACTGAGCAAGGCAATTTATAGCATCAAAGAATCATTAAGGCTGGGAAAGACTTCTAAAATCATTGAGTCCAACCTTTGACTGAACACCACTAAACTGTGCTTAGTTAGTGCCAATGGTGCCACATCCAGTAATTTCTTGAACACATCCAGGGACAGTGACTCCACAGCCTCTCTTGGCAGCCTGTTCCAATGCTTAACTACCATTTCAGTGAAGAAATGCTTCCTGATGTCCAACCTGAACCTTGCCTGGCACAGCTTGAGGCCATTTCCTCTTAACCTGTCACTAGTTTCCTGGGAGAAGAGACCAACCCCTGTCTTGCTATAACTTCCTTTCAGGTGGTTGTGGAGAATCATAAAGTCCCTCTTCTCCAGGCTACACAACCTAAACAACCCCAGCTTCCCCAGCTGCTTCTCATAAGACCTGTGCTATAGATGCTTCATCAGCTTCATTGTCCTTCTCAACACATGCTCCAGCACCTCCACGTCTTTCTCGTAGTGAGGGACCCAGAACTAGACATAGTACCTCACCAGTGATGAGCACACAGGGACAGTCATTTCCCTAGTCCTACTGGCCACACTATTACTGATACAAACCAGGACGCCATTGGGCTTCTTGCCCAGCTCCATTCATGGCCACTTTCTGGGTCTGGCCATCCAGACAGTTTTTAACCCAGTGAACTGTGCATCTATTTAAGCCATGGTCTGCCAGCTTCTATAGGAGAATGCTGTGGGAGAGAGTATTAAAGGCTTTACTGAAGTCCAAGTGGACAATATTCATAGCCTTTCCCTTATCCACTAGGCAGGTCATCTGGTCATAAAAAGAAATCAGGTTGGTCAAGCAGGTTGGTCTGCCTTTCCTAAATTTAAGCTGGCTGAGCCTGATCCCCTGGTTGCCCCGTATATGCCATGTGATTCCACGCTATCTGTTCCATAATTTTCTGCGGCACTGAGGTTAGGCTAATAGGCCTGTGGGTCCCTGGATATTCCCACCCCTCTTTGTGTCTAGGAGGCACATCGGACAACCTCCAGTCATCTGGGACATCCCCAGTTAACCAGGACTGATGCTAAAAGGTGGAGAGTGGCCTGCCAAGCTCTTCCACCAGCTCTGTAAGCACCCTCAAGTGAATGCTATCTAGCCTCATGGATTTCTGAGTGTCTACGTGGTACAACAGACCACTAACTATTTCCCCCTGGATTGGAAGGGGTCTATTCTGCTCTCTGTCCCTGTCTATTAGCTCAGGGGACTGACTGCCCTGAGGGTAATGGGACTTTCTCTTAAAGACTGAGGCAAAGAAGGCACTAAGTACCTCAGCCTTTTCCTCGCCCTGTGTGACAATGTTCCCCTCCAACTCCATTAAGGGATGGAGATTTTCCTTGCCCAGTTCCTCCCTCATAATTTACTAAGTCATGATCTACTAACACTTACCAATCCCTCACTCTAAGATGCCACAATTATAACAGATATAAAAAGTTAACAAATTATTTTTCTATTCTCTTTGAAGTGGTATTTTTATGTTTATATTTAAGTGTATGTTAAAAGGCAATTAGCAATTGAGCAAAGTGAATAATTAATTATGTGCAATTAGAGTGGAATTGTAGACAAATAGTACCATATTACTGGCAAATTTCAACAATGTGATAAATTATGGCAATTATAGGCAAAGTAATAATGATTTTCAATCAAAGCATATAAATGAGAATGTGTTCTGTATTCACAACAATCAAAGTTCAATCTGTTTGCCTGTGTTTAAACTGGTTGCAATTTACACACACGCAAATCATTCTTATGACTCTTGATAGAACACACTTATTTTCAGCTCTCCTTCATATTACATATTTTTGCATACCTAGTAGCATTTCCCTCTGTAGATGCTTGAAGGGCTTTGAGAATGGTCTTCACTTCAGTCTTCCTGAGACATTCCAGGACATAAACTCCCTTAACTTACTGCTTGGTGTCTCTGCAGTGTCTTGTTCTGTATGATGGACTGCTGAGAGGAACGCACTATTGAAAGGAGCATTTCAGACTCTCCAGTTGGTACCCTCCTGCAGTAGAGCAAGTCTCCTCTCATTAGTTATTTAACTTAACATGCTGAGCTCTCTACTGCAAAAATGGAATATTCACTGCAGCTGTCTCTTCTTCAGTGTCAGTAATCTTGGAGAAACACGGAGCTGAGTAATGTAGTCGCCACAGTACAAAGTTTTTGCAGGAATTTGAGCAATCCTCTCTATAAAAGCCCACCAGTTATGTGAATTTTGGATAGGAAAAGGTAACCTGGTATTTGAAAGTGAGAGTAAGCACCTATGATTTCAGAAGAGCAATGCAAGGAGGCAAACACACTCCAGCGTGACAGCAACGCCTACAAAGAGCTTCGGACCCAAGGCTCGGGGCCGGGGCAGGAGTGACACACACACGGCTGCGGGGCCCGCCAAAGGGGTCCAGGTGCGGGTGCGCGCCGTTCTCCCCTTGTCTGCTGGGAAAACACCTGGACTTTAACAGACAGAAGGACGTCTGGAGCCCTGCCACGGGCGAGAGCTCGGGCTGGAGTCTCCCATTTTCTTCCCGGGGATGCGGCTGCGGGGCACCTGTGACACCCGCACTGCCCAGGGAGCTGGAGAGGCCGCCCTGGGGCCGCCGCACGGATCGTCCCCGCAGCCCCGGGCGCGTCCCGGGACGGCGCCGCCCGGGATGCCCCTCGGGACCCGCCGCTGCCCCTCCTTCAGCACCCCGAGGCCAAGCTCCCAAGGCTGAGCGCTCGCGGCGGCTCCAGCTCGGAGGGAAAACAAGACCCTCCCTTCCCAATGAACACGTTAGTCCTACAACATCCACCTCTGAGAACCGTTTTTGTCCTGGTGGGTCATTCGAAGTACGTCTAAATAATATTTAAAACCAGTTCCAGTTAGTGCTAAAACTACCCAGTATTACATATCAGCATTACAGGAAACAAAAATCCCTAATTTAAAAGGGAACTGTATGCCATATGAATATGATTATTCACTCTAAAAATTTTACTAGTAAAATCAGTTTAGGAATATGAAATGAAGAATAATAATTTTCTACATATACACAGAATTTACCTTATTTTAATTTTAATTTCCTGCATTGTATAAAGCCTATACAAACCATACTTCAGATAATTCTTGAAGTACATGCGGAATACTTAACGTATTATTTCAGCTACACGACACCCGTGAAGCTAGAAAGTTGGGAATACGTCATATTAGAGCTTCTTTTTAAAATGAAATGTAAAACTGAGTGAAATATTGGCTGTAAGGACAACGTGCACAGGACAGACAGGGTTCAAGCCGCAGTTGGCATTCAATCCCTGAATTTTTCCATTAAGAAAACAGGAATTACATAAATACGCTGAAAAAATACCCCACTTTTTCTTTTCTTTAATATTTTATTTTCTTAATGATGAGATGGATTCTTTTATTATGAATATGATTAAACAAATTATAGGGAATTAGGTTTTTTTGATTGTACTGCTCTTTTGCTTCTAGTCTCCACACAGGAACTTTTGAATTTTTCAGCTACTCAACCAGTTTGACGAGCAGATGAAGTTTTTCAAAAAAAGACACTTCTAAATGTCTCATAAAGTCAGACAGCAACCCAGAAGAAAGAGATCCTACTCATGCCCTCTCAGGAGATGTATCATGATCGCATCACACAGAAAATCTATAGAGGAGAAATATTGTTGGAAAATCATTAATCCACTATCACACTTTAAGGTTCTATCCCACGTCTAAGAAACCAGAAACTCTTTCTGTGTGTCCAGTGTTTGAAAACGGGTGAGCTTCTACTAAACCTTAATACAAATCACTTAAAATTCAATTATCCATAGGAAACCAGTGTGCAAATCATGGAGTCACTTTGCTGAATGAAAGCTGTGGTTACATCTAGATTTTGAGTTTACTATTGGGTTAAATTTTTCAAGAGATACAGGGAAAATGAGAAAATTTGAAGATTGTTAAGCCTTTCACATATGATTATTATGACTAAATAAAAAACAAACCCGGAAAATTCCAGAGAGCTGAAATTTCTTCAGGATTTGACCTGGTGGAAAAGACATTTTGCAGGTCAGATGTCAGACAGATATTTGCATGTCATATATATATATTCAATATAACATCCCATGGTCCTTCAGGTATCTGCAAATGAGGAGACTTTTAGAGACTAATGTATTTGATTATTTACCAGCCATTTTATGCTGCTTGTAAAACACAACAACAACCAAACAAACAAAAAATCCCAAACACCAAGTATGATATATTTAAAGGGTACTTAACTTTTTATGGTAGAGGTCTACTTTTAGAATATTCTGAAAAATAATATTTCTGCTACTGTGCTTAAGTGACTTCTATAAAGTTTGAGGCATGAGTGATTTTACCTGAGGCTTATTATAATGTCTACCTAAATATCAGCTCTGACTTAAATTTGCTAAATATACACACACATGCAGAACTAGTCCATCTGAATATACTGAATAACATTCAGCTTTGTATATACATGAAATAAAACCCATCATAAATCTCCATTTATCGATTTAATTGATGTTAAATCAGAATTATGTAACAGCAGGAAAATAAGTAACTTTTCTCAGCTTTGGGATCAGTATGCTGAGTTTCTACTTCAAGTCTATTGTGTTCCATGTCTCTACACTTGTAAACAATTTCCTCTTTTTATCAGCACATTAGAATGCTATCTGCTATTCTAACACATTCTTCTGCAAGCTTTTATGTCCTTTGAGTGAAATCCTGCCTTTGTTGAAGATTTTAAGCACTGATTTCAGCAGAACCCTGATTTCACCTAATCTGGGCTTTTACAGTCTTCTCCGTACAGTGAGGTTAATATATATTTGTCAGGAATTCTACATTTCTAACCTTCTCTTCCCTACTTGAATATTCTGAAGTATTCTCAGAATAAATCTAACATCATTTCATTTTGTCCTTATTTCTTCCATGATCCATGATTCCCCAAATAATATTTTTTTCTCACTTTTTTGTCTGAACAACTTTTCCTCCTTAGAAAAAGAAGTCTTACCTCTTCCCCACTTCATGAATCATTTTTGTTGCTCTTAAAGCTGTCTGAGCTTTTCATTACTAGTGCATTCCCTCGTAACATACCCTTACTTTCCTTTGTCTATGAAATCACCCTCATAGGAAAACTGTTTATTTCTTGTTAGATAAACCAACACCTAGTAAAGCATTATATGTATCTAGGACATTCAAATGTTTTTTCTTGTTTTTTTGTCAGTGACAGCACTTCCCTTCTTTATTTTGTGTCTTTTCCTCATTTTCTTTCACCACTCCTTGGATGCATTGCAGGCTTCCACTTTCTGTCCTCTTCATATCAAATATTTCACTCTCCACTCCCCTTTCCTTCCTCAGTAATTTTCTTTCTATTTTTTCTTTTTTTTTTTCCTGGTAAGAGCTGCATCCCTCAGTTATTTGCAGCACAAGCTAGCTCAGATACTAGATAGTTAAAAAGCAAAAATACTGTATTTCTTTCAACATACTGCCCCCCTTGTATGTTAAATGCCAGCTTTATTTACCAGGAAATACCCAATTCTAATGTGCCAGTCCAATAAATCATCTCCATATATGTTCTCAAAAATATTTGAATCAGTAAATGTACATTGTGCAGATTTCTACACATCAGTGAAAAGCTGAAAAATTTATTCATCTTTCACCTTTAACCATAGCACCAATTGCACCTCTCAGACTTCCTTTCGGGGCTGAGCCGCAGCCCACCAGCTGTTCCACATCCATCAGGCTTCCGCAGCCTGAGAACAGGCTTTATGTTTCATCATTTCAGCCAGGAGGCTGAAACAAAATATCTTTTTTTATATAACCTGACAAATATCACAAGAGGAAAGCTCAGCTACATCAGTGGAGGTCAGCCAGGGAAAAAAGAAAAACCACAGTGGGTATTTATTTATCTTTACCTCTTCATGGGGATCAAGGCTGTCACCCACTCCACATTTAATATATTTACTTCCACACACTACAATCTTCACTGACATAGGCTATTGTTTCCTGACATTATCAGTGAACTCTGCTGAAAAGGACTAACATCTTAAAAGCTTGTTTTGTAAACCTATCAGTATAAAACAGAACAATTTTATTGTACAACTGTTTTTAAGGCACTTATTTGTACTACAGGAGATTCATTTCACCTGCTTGGAATTGGACAGACTCAGAGGCCAGGATGAAAACTGGAGGACAGTGCCATGCTCCACCTCACAGAACAGAGATCCACCACATCAGTTAAGGGCTAACATGAAAGAGTGAAAAGGAGACTGGGTCCTCCTCCAGCAACAGAAAATGTGGGTCAACAGAGAATGGTGAAAATCAGATCCAAATGGAACCTTTGGATTCTGTGTATGAAAGGCAAGCACCACTGACTTCCATCAAAGAATGAAAAGAAACAGTGGTGTATATGTATGGAATATTTAAATTCTTTCAGTATATATTACTTTTGTTATTAATTTCTATGAAACTGGACCATTAACAATCCTGTATGTGTTACTTTCCTCCTAGTTATCACTGCAGTCAGTTCCAAGTGTTACTTTACTCTTTTTACTATTTTAACTGGAATACAGCCTTGAAAAAGTGCAAGCACTATTCATAATACAACGTTGAAATTATTAAAGCTAGAGATATACAAACACAGTAAAAGATTAAAAAAATGTATTTGGGTTAATTTGTGGGCTTCTTTTCTGTAAAAATAAACTTTGGAAGTCTCTTAAAAACCTCTTGTGTATTCTCAGAAACATCCTAAACTCATTATAAGCTGAACTGTCACTTTTATTATTGTGTGTATTAGACATTGCTTAAATTAAAAACATTAATCAGAAAACTGCTGTCCTAACCAAAGAAAATATTGCCCAGTCTAAAATTCAAATATTAAATTATTTAATTTATAGTCTGTGGGGTTCATAAGATCTGGATACAGTGTGCAGTGCCTTTATGTCACTGTATGCATGTGTACATGTATCACAAGCTTTATACTGGAAATTGCAGAGTACTAAAATAGAAAAGACGCCAAATCTTTGACACGTACTATTAGAAACTATCTTTGCCACCTTCATGAATGGGGAATATTTCTGGCAAGAATCTAGAAGCTGTGGAGTAGATTTGAGCAAAATCCCTTCACATATAAAGGAAAATAATATAAATAATATATAAATACTATATTATTCATATAATATAATATAAATATATAATATTTATAAATAATGTAAAATTATTTTTCTTTGAGAAGGCAGAAAGTCCTTATGGGGACAATAACCCCAATGCAAGACAGTTACAAGACTTAATCAAAATTGTTAATTAAATAAAAACAATGATATTTCCTTGGGATTACTGCCTGGTTTCCGTGTGCATCTGTGAGACAGATACCCACATTCACACAATAATCAGTGATGCATAACTTCAGACATGAATATTCCTCACTGAATAGAAAAGGATGTCAACAAAGTCACACTTCTGTAGACTTTCTAAAACCTGTTATAGTTTCAATGAAAGCTACCATTGCTATGAATTGAATGGGTAGGGATTCTCAGTCTCTCAGCTCATTCATCTTCAGGTAACTGATGGGACTGCGTGCAGAGTTATTTTCACCTTTTCACTTTTAATATCAAATAGATAGTCACTGTCTCCTCTTGTCAGACATTATCCAGACAGCAACAGAATTTAAGGCTAACTATGTCCCTTTTAAAATCTGACTTGTTTTTTCTTTTGTAAAAAGATATTACATGTATATGTGCGTATCTGTGTCTGTTAATTATTGAGTAGCAAAAAAATTAAGTCGCATCCATTTTGAAAACCTCCTGCTTGCCTGTGAAGAACTGCATATAGACACAGTGAAATCACTTAATAGTTATTCCTGGGGGAATAATTAGCATTTTTTCCTAAAATAATTTAGAAGATATTATTTAGAAAATAAGACTCAAATCTACTTTAATATGCATTCTCCTTGTTAAACAGCTAAAGAGACAGAACAAACAGAAAAAATATAATGATGACATTTATGTGTGTTTGTTTATATTTCCCCCACTTTTCTATCTGTTTGTAAAATAAAATACTGTTTGAAACTTCAAGCACATAAGGAATCATCTGATGTCCTTGTAGCACACTACATAACAAAGAGTGGAGTAAAGCCATGATCACTGAGAGATATATGTATTGTAGAAAGATTTGAGACAGAGAAGCATAAGAATCTTAAAAAGTGTGCATAAAGAGTCCATTTACTATTTTAAGCTTTTGATGTTCAAGCATATGTCATTAAACACTTCATGTTGCTGTCCAGACCCCTCCTACAGAAGTAATTTGAAAGAAAAATTCCTATTTTGCAAGTAAGTTTTCCTTTCTGGTTTTGTGACTAACTGTATTTTTTTAATCCACATTACAGTTACCATGAAGAGCACCAAAACTGCAGCTTTGATAATGTTTAATTTATACATAAACATGATCTTTCCATGTAAGAAAATAGACCTGTCCCTTACAGCTATACTTTTCCCCCCTGTATTATTATATACAGTAATATAACACTATATGTATATAATGTTATATATATATAGAACACAGTATATCATATTAAAGGTACTATATGAACATACACATCTAGTATGTGTTATATGGAGGCATAACCTACCATCTTCTGTAAGCCATTGAGAAATACAATTTTATTGGAATGAGGTGATTCACTAATCCAACCTCTCCTAGTATTTACTGCTTTTTAATTTATTATCTTGGTTGGTTTTGTAAGATAACTGCATTACAGGTATATATCAAGCAGTATAATTCCTTCATGGCATTTCAGACCAGAAATGCTACTTCTAACGAAGTAGAAGGGAGGCATCAAATACAGGTGCTTTATGATAAAATGCATTCAGTTTTCTTAAGCAACCCTGCCTTCAACTTCTAAAATATGTTACTTATGAACATGTGAAAGCTTCAGCAGTTACAATTTTAATATATCCAAATTCTTACAGAATGTATCAAGATAGGAGCACTGAAAATTTGATGTTTTTGTGAACAAGCCAGGGAGAAAAAGGGAGGGCTAGGGTGTGGTCAGTAGCTGAAAATACAATCCTTTATCACTAGTTTCAATAGCCTACAGCAATTAATTGAAATAGCAATTAAATGTCAGTGATGTGGATATCAAAGAATCTACTCCACCCTGAAGTAGAATGTTGCCAGAAATTAATATTTTTCTATGTCTGATACTGATAGTTATTACACTCCTACAGAAAAATATCATCAATTGAGAACTGGGATTTCCAGACAGAGCAAATACTCTGTGTTCACGTTATTTGTGATATTTCTGCAAGCTTCAGTATTCCTGGTTTCAGTGCAGCGATCAGTATTCAGCAAGGCTACATCTCAAACTGAGATCCAACAGCCAGCAACTCCCAGCACAAACCGAACACAGCTTTCACTGAAACCAGCACCTGGAACACTCACAGAGGTTGACCCACATCTGTGTCTCTTAGTACTGATTCCTCAAATATAATGCACTCTAATTCATACCTCTACACTAGAGACTCCTGAATTGTTTTCGTAAGAAACTTGTGAGATTCTATGAATATAGCTTTGATAACAGAGATCTTAGAAGTCCTGTTCTGTACCAAGTTTTACACAGATACTTGTGTTGATTACTCTTTTTACTTTGCCTGTCTCAGCTGGCAGATCTTAGAAGGGCCTATAGATATAATTTTATATAAATATAACTTCATGTTTATACTCCCTCCCCCCATTGGACACTAAAATCTATACAAACAGAAATAAACAGTGGGATGCAATGATCAACAAAAAATGATGACAATTTTGCAAAGGATATATAGCAGAAGCAGATACAATTTCTAAATCGGTGTTCTTAAACTTAAGGCAAATCAGTTATAAATCTTGCCTACAAAGAATGGCTCGAGTATCAGAGACTAACACAACGAACTCAACCTACAGTTTGACAAGAACTACAGGTATGCTACAGATACAGTGTGAGTCCTTTAAAACCCCAAATCCCAGGCTTGATCTGGTTCTCCAGCCATAAATAGGGACAGAAAATCCTGATTGCAGGAAACAATCTTATTTAAGGCCAGTGTAGGAGGAACATGAGAACGTGGTTCAAAATGTGCATCAGGATCATAATGACTTAGCCACAAAATATATTTATAAGCTTGTCACTAGGACATGGTAAGATATATGAATTGCCAGTTTAGAGTGAGAAAATTGTTCTGTGAAAAGAACAATATAATTGATGCTGCAGAAGACTTGCTTTGGTCCTGGGGGATAGGGGGGAGGCTGTTGATTCCATTTTACTTAAAGAGAAGTCTTTGGGGGAATGTTAAACAGGTCATTAATTTTTTTTTAAACTGGATAAAAATCTATCAGAGTATTTAAAAGTGAATGTAAGAAACAAAAATCTTAAAAGTTATCTACATCTTTATTTAGCTGTTACTTTTGAAACTTTGCTTTTACTATATATGATATTGTCTTATACATTTAAACTGATCACCTCCTATAGGTGATATAGGCGTAGTATATAGGCAAAAATGTTTAGAAAGTAAAATAAAACAGATATTGAAGAAAGAAGACAAAGCAAATAGCTTGTCTTATGTAATGCATGCTTTATATATGGTTATATACAAATGCTTATATATCTGTTGTCTTGCAGGGAAGGGCAAGAAGAGTGAAGCTACCACCTATTTGTGACTGCAAATACTTACTGGTTATTGGAAATGAGAGGGGAAAAGAATTACCAGTCTTCTAGTTTCATGTCACTGATGTGAGGAAGATAACCTGGTAAAATGCTTTACCATACTCCTGATAAAACCTACCATTTATAAAATGTCAAATCCACTGCTGCAGCTCTAGATTAAAGAGAACCTTAAAAGAAGAATAAAAAAAAAGTCTTCCTCTTCGTAAACATGATGTACTCTTCGTTATTTGCTCGCACTTCCTGACAGAAATAGGATAATGCCACTCTTCAAATAGTTACACCTTTTGAACGGTTTATCTCCTGTCATCCAATAAAGGATAACTTCTCAGGTGAAAACTGTAATGTCAGGCCTGTAAATGAGAGCATGATTATGGAGAATCTAAAAAACACAATAAGGAGTGCCGTGGTATTAAAAGGAGATTTTAGAACTTTGCAAAATTGTCTCTCTTAGTCACTGCTGGAATGGATGAGATTGATTTTTATTTTCCTTTTCATTTATAATAAATATGTTTAATCTACAGATATTTTATTGCACTGGAAGTTTCCTATAGATGAAATAAAAATTCAATCATCTGTCTATTATCAATATAATGCAACTGCATCCCAAGATTGTTAGTATTTTATTTCAGCTGACTTGATTACCTATCATAATCTCAGAATACATACCTATATAAGTGTAACAGCACACTAGGAATCGAAAGTAAACCTGTATTTAAAAAGCTACTCTAAAACAGTTGAGCAGTTTCAAAATGAGTATTCAGAATTGAAGAATTTCTGCATTAAAGTATGCTATATACTCTTTCAAAGATTCTACTGAATCCAGCTGTCCTCTCTCTGTAACCAAAACTCTACAAAGAATTTTCCGCTGAGAGTTTTGTTGCAGAATCTCTAATTCTGCAAAGAGAGCTTCTGTGAGCATAGTTCTCTTATCTACACTTGTTCTTTGCTGCACCAAAATGCAATTTGCGTTAACCCAATTAATTTATTTACGCACCAGTGAACTTAGTTCCAAAAGTTGGCTTCTAGGTTTTCTCTGAAATGAGTGGAAGAGTATCAGAAACTGGAATTTCTTACATAATTTTACAGAGAGGGAGGAAAAAAATATAGGGACTATTTTTAAACAGCTTGCAGCCTGTGGTAAAAATGAGGAAATAGGAATGGACTGAGGTTTTTTGCAGGAGCAGTTGGCAAGGGTGAAGAACTACCATTGAAGGAACTCAGCAGCATCTGGGAATGGGAAAGAGCTGCCTTAGCAGATCTTGTTTGCTGTATTTTTGATGGGTTTATCACCTGCCAGTCGGTAATGTGTAATCCTTGCTCATTTATCATCCATCCGTTAAGGGAAGACTTAGCCCTTGAAAGACTGGAATCTGTTCAGGACTTTCATCTCTAAGTGAGGGAAGAATTACAACTGAGAGCCAAATTATAAATCTGAGTGACTGGAGAGTATATTAGAGTGGTGTTTACAGTTTTGGAGGCAGAGAATGAATGACTGGATCAAAGAGGAGGAGTATGGCTTTTGGCAATTTAAAGGTGATAGAAAAATAGGGCAGGAAAATGCAGAACTATCCAATGTTAAATGAATGGACAAGGTTTGTGAACCTCTGGCAGTAAAACAGAGTGGGGCAACTAATTCTCTTATTTATGTTATTACTGTAGACTGACACGTAAAAAAATAGAATAAAAACATGCATGGAAAAGCGGTTACAATTTTGTTCATACTTTATGAATTTTTTGTTCATAACGTTAGCTTAATTTGAAAATGGTATTTCTTATTGTGAATATTTAGGAAGGTATTTATGGGGAATGTCATTTGGCATCTTACTTTGAAGATTTGATTACTTACTGTGCTCGAGATGACGCAAAAAGGAAGTTAACATGATGATGTTGGAAAGAAATTCACAGTTTTGCATTCATTTTAAGGAAAGTAATTTATTCATTGACTTTAAAACACAAAGTTACAGAGACATCAGTATAAAGTTGTGAGCATTATTTTCATCAGGTATCACAGAATAAGGAAATAGATAAACACGAACAAAAAATGTGGACTCTGTACAAGTAATGAAAATAATTACATGTAAACACAGAAATGACTGCAACATATTTACAGAACTAAGTTTGATTTGCCTCACCCCAGCCCTGATGGACAAAAACTGGTTCTGATTTGCAGCACTGCTGCTGAAATTTCCATACTAACACATTCATGTGGTTTCCTGACTATAGCTGGCTCATGTCCCGTCGGTTTAAGGCTGGGCAAAGTAAGCTTGCACCTGTCAGATTATATCCATGTAGGCGGTTTCCTGGTCCGTATTGCAGTAGCTTATTATTACTGCATGCCTTTAACATTAGGATGTGTCATGTTACATTATGCCTACAACATGACATAATATAAAACTTCATGCACTGCTATTGATAGGCAGCAGAAAAACTACCGACCGAACATAAACCATTCAAGTCCAGTTTATTGCAGCAGAGTGTAAGAGAATGTGCAGTAAGGTATTAGAAAGAATACTCAGCATGCTGACTAGTCAAAAGTAGTTTTGGATAGTTCCACATATTTCTAGTTTTCAGATTTTATTTGTGCTGGTTCAAGGGAGAAATCTCTCTATCATTGAAAAACACATTCAGCATAAGTTCCTGAGAGGAATGCCAATCATGAAACCAAAAAAACAAAATGAAAAGGGCCCTGCAATACAACAGAGCAGGAGTGTCTTGGTGCACAAAGCACAAATTGAAAATAATAAAATTACTACAACAACATGAATGCTAATATGGTTTAACTTGTATTTTTTGACATAGAGGCTGCTAATGGATTTTCACATTAAAATGTATGCATTACAACACACCGTATAGAACACATGTTAATTTTAAGCCCTTGAAACTCAGTTTGTGAAACCGGTATGTATAAGGTATGCACCTTAGTGGGATTAAATAATCTATATATATATTCCTAATTTAACAAAAGACAACACCCATGAAAAATATGTGAATGAGTAATGTAAGTATCATAGAGCATTTTTGACTACTTATTAATTCCTTTTCATGTTATGTTGACATAAGTTTACCAATTAAAAGCAGGGAATTAATTTCTCTTCTTATTTGAAACCTCAGATCTTCATGGGAAGGGAGATCCTAAAGCAGTAACCATAGGAAGGAAATCCTGTAGGCAACTCCTGCAGCATATTGTAGCAGGCAATGGGACTGCATTTTAATTCCATATTTTGTAGTAAAATCTCTGCCCCCAGCTCCCCAGGTTATGTTTAGACTCTCAACATTTTAAAACTACCATAATGTACCTGGAATTTTTAAATCTTGGATGTAATAATTAATAGTATTTTGTACTTAGATTCAATCATAACTACTTTACACTTGGTGAACAAACTATGGTAATAATTACAGTTCAAAAACCATACCGGTTTTAACTCCTTGCAGTAAATCTGAATAAAACCAAGTTCTTCACTGTTTTCCAAAGAGTAAATACTTCTTATTAATCAACATAAATATTACACATCTCATGGCAAGAATTTCTGGGAGCAAGTTACAACAACAACAACAACAAAAAATAGGGGCAACTATACTAAATTAATATATTCCCTGTAAAATTGTAAATGAATAATTAATTGATCAGTTCGTATCTGGAGTTTAGAATATATTTCATGTGTATGAACTACAACTGAACAGATGCCCACCACAAAGAGTTTTCCTAATGTTGCAGTACCACAGCCTAGGGAGTCTGAATGCACCAGCTTACCTTGCAAGGGAAACAGCATGACTGAGGAAGTCCTTGAAAACAGATGTTGTTTCACATAACGTTTCATGCTGATGATTTGTGTTTTTGTGTGTTGTTTATTTTTTTCTTTTCTTTTTTTTTTTTTTTTTATAATTCAGAAATTGTCCAAGGACATTGCTTCAGGTACTCTCTCTCTTTTGGGGTTACATGAAGCAGATTCTTCCTGATGAGCCCTTCAGTTCTTGTATTAACAGTGTTAAAACCAAGAATCATGAACTCAAATATAAAAGCATGAAGATAGCTAAAATTTTCATGAAACACTTATTGTTTTACCTGGCTTGCCAGAACAGTTAAATAACAGAGGTATTCAATATATGGTTTATTACATGCAGAGTCTGAAAAATAGGTTTAGCAATTACTAGCTCAAAGACGAAGTTTTTTTCAGACTTCAATAATTTGGTCCTTTGTGCTCTGTTCATCCCTGAAGCCACATCTACCCCTTCAGTTCTTGTTCTGCCATGCTTGAACCTTGGCTTTTCGTGGACTAATCTCTAACTGACCAGACCGATTTCAAGAAATCAAATATAGCCTTCCTAGCACAAGCCACTACTTTTTTCCAGCTAACTCAGAATCAACGTCCAGACTATGAGTAGTGGATACTTCTTTCCTCTGGAAGCAAGTTCAGCCAGAGGATAGTCAGTGTTGGATTGTAAGGGATACTAGCAGTGGAAGCCTTGAATTCCATAAGAGCAGAATAAAACGGGTCAGGGTGCCATGCTCTCCTGGAACAATTGGGAGTGTGGACATGTTGCCCATTGGCTGGACAATAGCTGTGGAATATAGTGAACCTCTTTTTGGTGTGGTACAAGCTCTTCTTTACATATATTAACGACACTATGTTCTGAATTTGGAAAACCCTAATTTTCAGTTTACACATACACTCATCCACTCAGAGGGAATTTTACTGTCACTTATGTCCTGAATTTTAATATAGTATGACTTAGCAGACATTAGCTGTGATGAGAAAGACCTATGTCTGGGTGTAGTTTTGGCCTAAGTAGAATAAAAAAGAGCCTTCAGATGGAAATTTTCAGGATGAATTTGGATGCTCTCTCTTTCTTTTTTTTTGTATCTTGGAAAAAAAGAAAGGTGAGGACAGATACATCTTTCAGTAGCATTATAAATTAAGGATAATTACCTGCCTTCATTAAACATGTTACACCTGTTTGAACCAGCAAGGAACAATGAGTAGAGAAATAAATGCCTGCACAACAGTTTTATTGGGAAACCTCTCTAGCTTGTTCGGTGAAATTGGTACACTGATGTGTGCAGCATGGGGAACAAACCAGAATCAGATGTCAGTGTGCAGCTGCAGGGCTATGACTTTGCTGGGATCACAAAGACATGGTGGGATGGCTCACACGGCCAGAGTCCTACAGTGGAGAAGTCTTAGGAAGGCTCTTCAGGAAGGGGAGGATAGGAAGGCAAAGAGGGAGAGTTGCCCTCCATGTGATGGAGAGCAACTGAATTGCATACCGTTCTGCCGTGGGATAAGTCAGGAGTCAGAAGAGGTTTGATGGGTGAAGATCAGTATGCAGACCAACACAGTCTGCTCTTGTAGTTGGTATCTGCTATAGACCTCTTAATCAGGAAGAGGAAGTAGACAAAGCCTTCTTCAAACAACTGGAAGAAGCCTCACATTCACAAACACTGGTGAAAGTCCCTCAAGAGACACTTGGGAAGTACAAAGGGATTTTTAAAGAAAACACAGAAAAAGGTTTTTGAGTTGAAGAATGGTTGAAGAAGGCTTGGAGATGGGAAAGAAGAAGTATCTTATTTAGCTTAATCCACTGTATTCTGTATCACATTACTTGAAAGTCAAAGATTGAATCAGAAATACCTGACCATCATCAGCTTCTCCAGGTCACCTCCATAGCTCTGACTAGTAAGTCAGTCTTAAATGTTTTAACCAACCCTTTTCCCCCACCTTGTATTTATCAAATGAAATTTTTAATTAGCAAATGTTTGTAACTGAGAAACAGAGGACAAAAGCTCTAAATTTTCTTATAATTAAACTTAGAACTTGCAAACTAAGTAAAAGTTCCCTCAGAACGCTTGCTTAGATCTGTACTTCTGCAAATATAAGTGTATTTCCTTGTAAGTAATTTTAAAAGGATGTAAAGTTTCTTGCAAAATATTTTGGGCATCATAATAATGAGCAAATGAAAAATGCATAAATGTAAGATATTAATGATTTATTAAATGAAAATACTCTTTATATTTCTATTCAGTTTAATTGTCAGAGTAGTATAAAGAATTGAGAAGTATCTTTGAACTTATTTGACTAATGAAAAAACTAAATAATTAAAAATTAAATGGCACCTTGTTAAAACAGAAGCTTCAAAAAAAACCACTTTCGCACTAAGAGAAATTTTAAACAGTCATTTGCAACTAGTGTTACAGGATAGATAGAACTGGAGATAGCCCATTTGTTATGGATTTTACCATCAGTTAATTGTCACATTTGCTTTTTTTGTCAGTACAGTCTATTTTCAGACTAAGGTGAGAAGCATATAGTCAAGCTTCTAACTTTTGTCTTTCTCTGTAACCCTGTTTACATGTGACAACCCCTTCCTTAAATTTCAGGAAAAAACCCCAAAGATTGCTAGATCTTAAAAATTCCAATTACGTCTTACCTTTTAAAAGTGAATAAAATGTTTATATTCAAAATGATTTTCAACAACTAATTTTGTACATTTTGTTCATTTTGTTATGTCAAAGAAAAGTTCTTTGGGAAATTCAAACCACTTTTTTTTCCCTGCCAAGAAAGTAATATTGTCTTATTTAACTGGAATGTTTTTAAGGATATATGAATGAGGGCAGAAATGCATTTTTGTTGGGGTCAGTAAATTTCCACTTAGCAAGAGTAAAAAATAAAAATAAATAAATCCATAATTTGGTGCATATTTAGACATGTTCCTTGCTTTTTGTATTGTAAATCTGTTTTTACTTGGCTGAGTTACTACAGTTTTATAAACGTTGTTCATTCATGCACAGTACTTCTTTTATAGCAAGTGGCTTTTACAAATTATCACTTGAAGTTTTATTGGCACAGTGCATATGCACGGAGCTGAAGCTGAGTGGAACTCTAGACCATCTGATTTAAAAAATGAGAAGTAAGGAGAGTCTCTAGGTTTTCACATTAATCTACTGATTTTCCTTTTATCTGGAATTATTTCAGTTAGATTTATGGTTCCACTTGCAGATATCATAACCTGAAATATAGTAAAGGAGGCTTCCCCACAATCTTAAGAGTCAGTTGCAATTTCTTTTTTTTTGTTGTTTTTCTGCTGCCTAAACAGAAAAGAAAAGCCTGTCTTTGGCCCTCCCTCCTCAGAAGGTAAAATAATTTGCCAGCTCTTAAACAGGAAAAAAAAAAAGTCACTGAAAGCATCTCCCAGAGCTCCCCAGGGCCTCTTAAAAAGCCTGGAAGCTCTTTGCTGTCCCCATGGCAAGCATCTGTCTCCAGTTCAAGGCAATATTCTGCCCCTCCTCTGCAGACTAGTGTGCCCGAACAGAGCAGGGGAAGGACGTTGGACGGACAACCTTCCCAACACACAGCAGAGTCACAGGGCAGAAAGAGCTGAGATCGTGGAAGTAAAAGAACTTTTAGTATGTCTTTAATTGCACAGTTCTCACAGTATCTCAGGAAAAGATCCTTTGAGACGCTTGTTATTTCTATACTTGCACATGTGTTCCTGCACTCCAATTTGTAGCAACCCATATCCCGGGAAAGAGTACTATTTTGTAAATGACTTCTTAGCTGTTAAAAGAAAATATTAGAACAAATAATGCTGTTTCACCCCAGCAGTGAACAAATTGATATCACAGGTCAATTTAATTTTACTGCAGATAATAGTATCATTTAGCCATTTCTTGGCTAAGAAACCTTGCATGTCAGCTTGAACCTCATTTTCATGACTGAAGCATACCTTTTGAAATGTTTTTGCAAAAGTGTTCTCTTCTGTTCTTTACTGAGATGCTGAGGTCTATCTGTTTGTGAAAACGTGAAGCTCTTGACACAATAGCAAAGTGCCCTCTTAGCAGTAGTCGGCTCCTTTTAGTGCTCAACTTGATCTTCAATATGACTCCAGAGTATGAAATCCCCTGTCAACAAACTAGGTCTGAACATCCTACAATAGAAGTAACTGTATTTTTTGGCCAACAAACTCTTACGATTAGATTAAAAATCAGTGTAAACTATGATTTTAAAAAGCATATCACTAATGAAAGCCAGCTAAAAGTTTGGCACACAAAAGGCTGTATAAAGGACATCTGTATTTCTGAAAACCACATGAGAAATCACCAAGTTAGTTCAAAAAGATATGTTAATTTATTTGCTAATAATTGATGCACTGTTAAAAGTTAAACTTTGCCTACAATGGCAAAGAATATTCACCTTTAAAACTGCAGACAAGAGTGCCTTTAAAACAGAAGTTCTGGGATAAATGTACTTAGGTGGCAGAACAAAAATTTCTGCCATGATCTGGCAGCCTCAGAAAAAGAAATTTTGGATAAATGGGTCAAGCAAAGGAGAGTTATGAGCCACGAGTATGGTGTAATTTTGGAAGAAATTTTTGACTGAAACTTAGAAGAAGGTTCTGACTATCAGCACCATCAAGCTTACAAGCAACCATTCAACAAGAGGAGTGGGAGCAAGTAATTTAATGACATTCAGATACCACATGGATGGCTACATGAAATGACTAAAAGATGCCACTGACTGTGGTTGCCTGGAATTGGTAATTCAGAAGATTTCTTCCTGTTCTGTGTTTGTATATAGTTTGACAGCTCTTGCTTATTCTGGCAAATTGCATATTATGAGTTTACATTTATTTAAAGTAAACCCAAGAAAAATGTTGGTTTGCTGCTCAACAAAGAGGGTGATCTACAGATTTGCAATATAGTAACAACAATTTTTGCATTAGTCTTCATGAAAAGATCAACTGCAAGATGACAACAATTCATACCAGCACAAAGGCATAAGATTTCCCGTAAAAGGAAGAGGAACGGTTACATAGTGCTTAAATAACATAGATATTCTCAGATCATCCATGCTGATATACTTCATTCACCTTAAGGGACTCAACTGATTAAAATAGACTCAGAAGGCTTAGTAGTCTTTGAAAAATTATGGAGGACAGATGAGATACTGGAGGACTGAAAAAGAGCAAATGGATTGCTATTTTCAAAAGGGAAAAAAGTATAGTCTGGTCTACCTCATTTCACTCTTTCTCTCCTAAGTCCAACACCATTCAAAACTAAAAAGAAGGACTACTTATTAAATTCGCATATGCCACAAATATGGAGAGATTATAAATATTTTGGGGAGTGGAATTACAATTCAGTTACATGTCTCATAGATTTAAGAGTGGTCTGGGAAAGAAAGGAAGACTTTGCAATAGGTACAGGTCAAAAGTATTACAAACAGGCAGATACACCCAACTGCACAAGTAGGGAAGGGGATCAACTAATTAGGTAGTAATTATTCAGAGGAAGGTCTCAGGTCTAAAGTGGAAAGTGATGAGTTAGCAATGAATATGTCAGCAACCTTACACTGTAAAAAGGCAAATGAGAGAAGTGGGATATATGAACAACAGTACAACTGAGAAGATAGCAAGCATTTTCTGTATGTTCTTTTCAGAATCAGTAATGGCTCAAGCAAGATTGTGTGTTCAGATTTGAGTGCCATACACGAAGCAAAGGGATCTGTTTGAAAATATTTCAGAATACAGAGACTGGTCTAGAAAACATGATCTGTAAGAAAAGACTGAAAAGATTGGGATTATTTAACCAACCTCACCATCTCCCCCTCAAAAAAAAAAAAAAGTAATGGAGGGAGTGGGACTGAAGAGCAGTTTTACAAATAGAAAAAACTGTTGCAAAGAGGAGAAAAGAAACCCTATGCTTCATTTTGTATGATGAATACAAGCACAGATAATGTAGTTAAACTGCAGTAAGAAAGGTTTTTTCCAGCATAAATTAAAAAGAAACTCTATTGGAAAGGATTAGGAACTGACTGCATGGGAAGATTTATCAGTTTGAAGTATTGGAGGTCAACTATGAAGTCCTCAGTCAAGAGTGATAAGGCTATTCCTGATTCTGTTTTGAATGAGAGGGATGGATTAGATGACCTACTAAGGTCCCTTTTAGCTTTACCCTTCTGTGATTAATAAAATAGATACTTAATATGGTTTGAGTAATTTACCATGAAACACTGTGAATCTTTAAGAATTAGAAAACTGACAAAACACTTCGTTATTTTTGAGTTTTTCATTCATAGATTCGAACCAAATCTAACTAGCCTTTGTTCTTCCAATGAACATACAAAAAATTTTTTTTCATAATTTATTTCCCAGTAATTATACTACACATATAAGATGTTCCAATACTCCTATTGTAGCTGAGGAAAAGGTCATTTTACTCAGACAGTATCATGGGGTCTAATTCAGTGTGGACAGAATAGCTGACTTGAGTATGAATTTGAAACGAGAGAAATTCAGTCTGTGCAGACCTAATAGTAGGCCTTTATTTTGGCGGGCCTAAAGAAATGACAATTTTTTAAACAAGTAAAGTTTCACATTAAGTGAAATGACTAAAATAGTATTTTATGCTGCCTGCACTACCTCTTATGTTTCTTTTTTTCTTTTCTCAGAACATTTCATTAAAAAAAGAAGAAAAAAAGGATTCGTTCTTAATATCCTGAAATCAAAAGGCTTATATGGACCTACAGGATATGTATGAGCTTACTTCTGTAGAAGTCAGTCAGTTCTATGTTTCAGAAAACCTTCAGTGATCTGGAGGCTCCCAGAGGCAGAACAGAGACCAGGACTGTCCACGGGGGGAACTTACCTTTACTAAAGTAAAGTGCAAGTTTACAGTGCATTAGACTCACTGAAGTACTCCCATGTGTGAACACTGCTAAGTGCAAGGGACCATCTCCTGCTCTGAGCCCAGACTGACAGCTGGATGGACAAACAGAATGCATGCAGATGAGTCTAATTGCATTAGACAGCCGAGCTAAAACAATTGGAAGGAAAAGTGACTAAGAGATTAAGGGCAATATGCAGAAATCAGGAACCACTTCTCTCAAATCAAAATAGAAAGAAAACAGGTATTTTTTCTGGTGTTGAAAAATTTAACGAACCACTGATTAGTGTCACTCCTTGTTAAATCAATAAGGAAAAAACTGAATCACTTTCACATTGTTCACCTGTATTAGAAAACTGCACTCAGGCATTCATGACTAGAAATGGAGCACTCCAGGGATTGTATGAGACTTTTTTTATAAGCACAAAACATAACACATGTATAGTTAGCAAAGCTCAGTTATCTTTTAAATGTCTTTCCTATTTCCCATAAAGGAAGAGAGCCTCGTAAGTATTGCTTTCTACTTCCTAACAAACAAGCTCCAATCTCTTATTCATTGGATTCAACACATGCAGTGTTTAAAAAACATTTTAGATCTTGAAGGACCAGATATTAGCAAAGCTATTCATCTCATTTAAATTCAGTATGTATATTAATGCATTTTCAATAAATTAGTTACACCATGTAGCTTCAGTTAACTGAGCACAGGTTTGGTTTTTTTCATTTTTAATTTTTTTTGTTTGTTTGTTTGTTTG
Organism: Pseudotriccus pelzelni; assembly: GCA_035584735.1. Classification (NCBI taxonomy): domain Eukaryota; kingdom Metazoa; phylum Chordata; class Aves; order Passeriformes; family Tyrannidae; genus Pseudotriccus; species Pseudotriccus pelzelni. Next base: position 39,385,255 of record JAWMRA010000130.1, on the reverse strand, counting down.
ACGGCATATCAGGGTTACAGTCACAAATGGCTGTTCTGGGTTTTCAAATATCATGAAGGAAAATTATCATAGCGGGAAAGCAGTAAAGCCATAAATTGCTAGAAGTTAGCACAGAGAGTTGCTTCAGCAGGCTGGGCATTATGCCCAATGAGACTGAATGGCACGGAAATCTACTGCCTGTGATATGTGCTGGCAGCTGAGGGATTTATGAGAGGCTTTTGAATGCAGCGAGGGGGAAGGCTTGTGCAGGGAGAGGGGACCAACTGAGGATACTGATGCAGGGTATGTAATGAATTACAGATACGCTTCAACTCCTTGTCTCAGAGTGACTCTTACCCCCTAATTACTCAGTATTCTGCCCCTTTCTGGCACTTTCTACTGCCATGATAGAAATTCACACTTGCCCCAAAGGAAAATCTTTTTCTGTCAAAGTCCTTGCAGAAAATTGCTCCTGCCACACACTCTTTCTTTCAGAGTCAGCTTCTTTAAACTCCAATTTAAATTAATATATTCTGTAATCAGCAAAATCCACTTCAAATAAACATCCTCCTTAGATCCCAGATTTCTCTACACCCAGATTTTGTCTGCTTTAATACATATAGTCTAGATATGCAATAGAGCTTTTGGTACTTTTCTGATCGTGCCAAGACTTCTCATAATCAGCCTCTGCACCTCAGCCTTTCTGTACCACACCTTTCCAGGTAGTTATTTCTTCTTACTGTTTTTCAAGTCCCTTCTTTCCCAGCTGGCAGAGTTCCTGTCTTCCATGACAAAAATGCCTTTTCTTCTTCCCATTTGCATCATTGCATAAGCATTTTGAATCAAGTATTTCAGATTTTCCAATTCTCAATGACATGAAATAGTCATTAGTTTAAGAATGCTCTCTGAAAGTTCAGAAATAATCAGGCACAATATGTTCAGATTCTCATGTTACCTGCAGACAAACAGATATGCTGTGAAATAAGCTTAAGACCTGTCTTTGCCATGTTCATGAAATACTTTTGTACCTCTGTGGTTTCTTGCTTTCAGGTGCTAGAAAAATGTGAGAAGCTTTACTGACTTTAGTTGATAAATCTGCATTTAGGAAAAACGTAGATTTAGAAATTTGAAAGTGTCATATTTTCCACATGTACATAATTTTCCCACAGAATGATCTCAGTGGTTAATTTTTCATGTGTAATTTTCATTAAATAAACATGTTTCAGCATTCTTTCTACATTTATTTTCAAATTTTCATGTTTCTATACAATTGTATTAGTAATGATAAATCACTAATACAATGGAGTGAATGACGATTTTGTTAAAAATGCATTGCTTTTGCCTCTATGAAGAATTTTCATATTTTACAGAATGTGGATAGACCTTAAAAAAAGGCATTAAAAATACCATTTAAAGTGTAGAACTTGGAGTATGGAAGAGAATCCAACCTTTCTTTTCTCTTTGAAAAACTAATGCATTTAATCAAAGGTTTAATTCTTTCTAAAGCTTCAATTTTTCCAACTTTTCAGAGCAGTGTTAGAGCTGAAATGCTGTGAGCTGTTGCTTTATGAAATTCAATTGACACAGCATCCAGTTAAAATAATGTCCTTTCACTTAACCACGTTTAACTGAGATAAAGCAACACAAGATTTAATAGCTTCCAGCAGTGCCCAGTGATGGAGTGGCTAGCCCAGATTGCAGCAGCAGGTCACAGGTTCATTCAAAGGGCATGGTGCACATAAACCTTCTCACATGGTAACAAGCCAAAAGTAGATTTGATATGACTTGACGCAACTATGCTGGAGTTACGGTTGATTATATCAGCCTCGGATTTGGCTGAAAGGTGGAGTAACAGGATGAGACCATGTACAATCTACTCTAACAATTTTCAGCAATCCATGAATGAAGACCTGAATGGAAGAGGTATCAGCAATATTCTTCTTGCAGAAACACATGGGAAGCACACAGTTATTTAGCAAAAATTAATTATGAGTTCAAATAACCTTAAAAGCTTATAAGTAGAAAATAATGTAGGCATGATTTCACTCCATATCATGTCCAAAATGAAGGAAGTAGTAAGATAAAAGATGTAGATCACAATGTTAAGTACTATCACTGATTGTAAAGATATATTATGTAACAAAAATATTGTGACTGGCCATACTCCACTGTTTTAGGGCCAATGATGAGGACGTAAGAGCAAACAGATAAGTTGTGATTACAGGGCTCAGCAGTTCCTTACAATGCTCAGATTTCTGCCTATGTGATGAATATTTCAGATACATCCTGCGATCTTTACATTCTTCACTGACAAGGAGACAAGATGCATTTTGCATCTGCTAAAGATTTCTGATTGACACATATGTTGAAAGACTAGCCCAAGATTGAAAGACAGTGTTCTTCAAAAGCTGTAGCCATGAAATATTTATTCTTTTCTCTTTCATAGAAATGCATTTGATGACTATATGACATAAAGTGCCACTAATAGCTCTGGACAAAATTACATGGCTCTAAAGACTATTAAACTATTATTCTTGGAGGGTGGAAAAGGTTTTATTTGACACATATGATCACAATAGTATTAGCAAGGCTTTGTTTACAACCTACCCTGAAAAAATATGTTACATTATCAAGTGCTTTTTACACTGGCAAGTTCAAATCTGACAATCACAAATGACAACAATGATATTTGTGATATATTTAGTAGGTACTTTATCTCACATCTTCTTAATTGAATGTTTATTGATGTTAAAAAACTTTAAGTATGCAACTAAGGGCAAATGAATGCTAATGACACTGTTCAAAATATGTTTTGTTTGTATCTAAGAGTATATATTTTATAGAGTAAGTCATAGGCAAACGAATACCCAAATGTTATTTAAATCTCTGATGTCAGCTGAAAAGCAAAGACACTCATACATGCATAATGCCTAGCATGACAACCTGAAAATTATGTGAAAACAAAAGGACTCTTTTGTAAATGTCTAACTAAAATTTTCTGATAAAAAGGCTAGAAGGCATTGCTACAGCATAGAAATCATATTATGAATTTTGCATGAAAATTTGTGGGACCCTTGTTCTGCAAACCTTACACAATACTCAAAACCTTAGAAGTCTGATAGAACACTAAAATATTAACAAGCTAAATGAATACAGTAATCATCCTGCAAACCACATTATCTCAGTGTCCATTTACAATCATATGTGTTTCATAAACCTCCTGCTACTGCAAATCCCTCAGTTGCATTTGCCATTGAATTGCCTGTTTCTCATTATCAGTGGCTGAAGACATGCGGTATAGTCATGCAACGCTTTCTGAAACAGACTAAAAAGCATTCCTGAAAATTCAGTTTATTTTTCCCTTACAAAGGAATAACTGCTGTGTTAAATACTTTCTTTTGCCAGAACAGCCAAAAGAAGGGTAAGAAAAAAATCAAGCCAAAGTAAATTAAGCAGTGGCATCATGCCCAAATCAATCACAGACATTACCTTTTAAATAGTGAGCTGAAACTTTCAGACTGTATTTTAATAGTTACATGAAGATCTTTTGGTTTGGAAAGTCACTTTGTTTAAAAGATCCTTAATATACTATAGGCAGTTGTTCAAATCTTGCATGTTGAGCAGAGTATACTGTAATTATGCATATATTCACCCTCTTGAAAAAACAGAGGGGTGCATGAGTCTGCAATTTAAAAATGGTATGCAATGAGAAAAGGCTATGCTACAACATGAAGTGACAGCAAATATTGTTTCCTCTGAATAGGCTGCCAGATTTGCTGTGAATATTTTGCAAAAGGGACAAGATTTGCCACATACTTTCTGCTTTCAAAATACTAGGAATATATTTTGAGTTACTAAGAATTCAGTCTAATGATTCTTACATGGTTTAATATTCATATATGAGCAGTAAACATTAATTTCTATTTGGTTATATAGACTGGAAATGTACTTTGATGAGCAGCGTAACCATAAAGTTTTACATGTATATCTTAAATTGCTTTACTATTCTAATGTAAATTAAATAGCATGTTTCAACCACCATATTTTTTAGGCAGAACAATAAAAGCAGCTATTTTTGTCTTGCAACAGTGTGTGGAAGTCTTGAACAACTCAGCCTAGTGTGCCTGCAATTTAGAAAGGTGAATAGCAGAGGATATGGTGAAAAGCCTAGTGAAAAGGATGGACAAGAGCGTCTGTTCAGTAAGTCCGCTGTGAGTGAGTGGTAGGGAATGTGTGATGATCTTTATGTGTATTTATTTTATTTATATATTTTTAATTTTTTTTTTTCTTGAAGAGCAAAAAGGAATTAACAGAATCTGTTAGCAAGCTAAAACAGTGCAGCTAGATAGGGGACCAAGCCATGAAACCTGAGAATCGCAAAGTGCAAGAGAGGTTTTACTGCAGGAGGCAGGAAGCGGCCAGCTGGCCTAGCACTTGCTTCACCAAGAAACCAAACAGAAGAGTAAACCATTACGGTTCCTTGGTGGGGATGGAGCAATAAGATATTGTATGTTTCCCTGCTGCTCTTTTTGTTTCTCCTCTCAATAACGTACTTTTGGCTAAGATATCTGATTCGTATTTGCAAGGAGAGAAAATTAGCTGCCTGAGCAACACAAAGACTGTTTTAATTTCCCCTATTTTCTACGTGGGAGTTTGAGTTGCTGTTTATTACTCCTGCAATTTGAGACTGGCTGTTGTTGCTGCTGCTAATCACACAGCTAAGTGGGTGACAGGGCTGGTTTGAATGATTGCTCATAAGCAACCAGGTGAAATTCAGATAGCTGTATCAACTATAAATCCATGCAAGTACCTGCAAATACCTATGTAACATGTAATGTCCTTTGAGGACAGAATGCTACAGCCTGACTTCTGGTGGCTGGTTCCTCTTTTAACACATAAACACATGCTATAACATCTCATTTGGAGATGATTATTTCATGGACTTTAAGGTATGTATGTAATACCATCTATTCAATTGCATCAATTCTTTACTATTTTACAAAATGGAATTCTCTGACAAATATCAAGGTTTGTAAATCTCTATAAAATTCTCAACTTTAATTCCATTTCTAGCTACCTATCATTTATTTAGTTGATGTCTGAATTGTGATGTTACAGAACCTGCATAAGAACGTCAAAGTATGCCTCTGTATTATAAAAATCTAAATACATGTACCATTAAATGGTTGTCACATAATATGTAATATCTATTGATGATCAATTTCTATAATATGTAGTATATATTATACTTAGTACATATACTTTTTTGAATTCTGGGTGCATGTTCATCACTCCAGCTATCCTTTTTTTTAAATTTAATTTCTTATATTGCTTCAGTTCTGCTATTTGCTTTGGCAGAGGAGCAATGTAGGTGACATTGCAAAGACTCCAAAGTCAATGGAAGATTTTTCATTCCTATTGTGATAACATCAGACATTGTTACATTGCACAGATGATTCATTTCTGTTACAGCTTCAGAATTTGCAGGTGGCAATAGAACCACAGTACTAGTGAAACATCTGGATTAACAAAAAAAAAGAAATTCTACTTCATGGTGACATGCTTTAGGCTATAGCAATTTTACAGAATGACTCTTCTCTTGGATAAGGAGTATTATGCTTCCTACTCGTGTTGAACATTCTGTGCATTGCTTGACTCACACACTCTTCTAGACATTTTTCCTGATGTTTGTTTTGGAGTGTGTAATGGATGAAAGCTACATGGCAGAAATTTGATACAGGGAAGTAGTGTTGTGCTCACTGATGTAGGAAGCACTTCATAGCAGCCAAAGAAATCTACTACAGTACTGTATATTTCGGAGGTATTACTTCAGCTGTTGTCAAACCCTCTGTGTATCACCAGCAATTAAAACAGCTCAAGAGAAGGAAAACTGCACAGTCAAACAGTGCTCAGGTCCTAGTGTCTGCATTAGGCACTTCGTGAAAGAGGCAGTTCTCAGAACTAGTGGTGGATTAGTTCCATGGACTGAATATCCATTTCAGTAGGGGTGCCTCAGGTGCATTTTGATGCATCTTCTACCTGAGTTTTAATTCATTCCAGGCATACTGGAGACCCTCAAAGAAGGGCCTACATAACGATCTTTCTTAATTTTCACTGCTTTTGTGTGCTTGGTTTGCAAGATTAATGATACTTTTCTTCTTTATGATCTTATGCCTAAAAATCTCTCTGTAGTCTTTGCTTGAATCATTTATCTATGATTACCTCTGGACTGCATGAATGAAAAATTTTTCCTGGGCCTAGTCAGAATACAAGACTGAATATACAATTAAAGAGCAGTAGCTTGATGGAGACTGGCCAAAACACAGGAAACCACTGGTTATTTCCAGGTGAATTTCATTTTTCAAGACCTGATTCACATTTCATGCAGGTCAAATAAAGGTCTCTACCAAGACTTAAATAGGCATATTTAATTATAAAAAATGTTCATTTTCCATTCAGTTCACTTCTTTGGCTCACTCAAAACATTAGAACAAGCTCTGTAGGAGAGGAGAGGAGTTCCTGCCTCACATTTTCTGCGTATTCCATTGGACATGCCAGAACAATCTTATCCAAAGCCCATTCTTGGGCATCTTACTTACTGAGGTCTTCTAACAACAGGCAATGAGAGGATCATGTGTTTTTCACAACTATCTTACATTTAATTTCTCATTATGTGACAAAATTCACATTTTCCACAAAACTGTTCTATAAGATATCTGCACCAGACAATGTCAGGGGCCAGGATTTTGACTAAGCAAAGTCGTGCTGTACTTGTCTAGGAGATCAACAGCACAGAATAGGAAGGTAAAACTCTTGCAAGTCAGTCACCTATTTCTGTGAAGTCTTATCTCCAAAAATTCTATTTTTGAGTCACAGTAGTCTTATTACAAGAAGAATCGTGAGGTTCTTCTTTTCTTTTGCTTCTTGTGTTCATGAAGCCAAAAGCACTGTGCCAGTAGCCAAAATTTTTGTCTCCCCCTTAGGTGATTAAGGACTTCTTTATTTTCCTTCTTTCTTCTTTGGTCTTTAATTTTTTAATGACAGTAAACAATAAGCTATTGTGGCCCTGAGAAAGGCATACGAAAATTAAAAGGGAATCATCCAATGGTATGATTATATGCACTTTTTGCTTTGGGAAAAACCTGTTATTGCTCACTTTGTAAAGGACATGCTCTTCATAATCTCTAATTAAAATTTTCCCCTTTCACAGAAAAACAATGGGCTATAATTTAAGACTCAATATTTATTGTGACTGATACTATATTAGTGATAAAATTGGTAAGTCAGTGCTTTTAAAGACAGTTTCCCTTACTGAAATATTTCAATTCCTTCTACATGAAATGACTAGTGACAACCAAGTCCCCAGTGGATTCCTTAAAACCTCCAGAATTTCCTCCTGCCCCTAAAGACTTCGTATTTTCCTTTCTTTTCTTTTTGACAGGAATTTATTAGGTGAAAAGCACTGTCACGACATCACAACTGTGTTTATGATGGAAGTGTCTTTTCGCAGATGTTCATAAAGCTCCAGACACATCCGCTGTTACCCAGATTTTTGCTCTTTCTATAGACAGATCCCCTTGACTTTGGACCTTTTATCTTTCCTTTGGATTTAACAATCTGTTTTACTTTGCAGGAAAGCTATAAGAATAGGGTTATGTATCAAAATTAATTCTCATAATTTAGCTAAGAATGAATCCATTAATTGCTTTGAAGATTATTTTGAACATCAAAGCCTCAGATTGGCATGGAAGTTTACTGAAAGCAAGTAGAAGACATAAGCATGGGCTTTATGTGCACAGATGCAATGGCTCAAATATCTTCTGTATCTGTCTATGGCTGTACTCAAGCTCCCAATCAGTGAGTTTCAGTGATCCAAGGATGATAGGTGTATAGCTCAGAATGGCCAGCTCTTTTTCCAGAAGCAGGAGAAACATTTTCTAGCCGGTTGGAAGGGACAAAACCAATTTTGAGATCCTTATGAACTTCATTATTAAAGTGTAGTAAAAGTCCAATTCAACCTTGAAATAATTAAGATTTTTACCTAACTCTTAAAGCATTTTCCTTTCTGATTGGCATCACTTTTCTCTGACTTCAACTTGTGCTAGTGAATCATTATGCAACAGCTGAGTTTTTCCTGGTGTACTGGTATTTTGGGCTTCTCTAAAGAAAATGAACTGAGTTTCAGAAAAAAACCTGAAAAAACCCAAACCAAAAAGAAGTTTTTCCTCCATGCCCTGTTCTTAGGTTTGCTCTCACATGTTGTCAGAAACCTCCAAACAGGCAAAACTTGGAATCGAATATATATAGTTTTTGGTGATTATAGATTTTCTGTAGCTAATATAACGAGCAAGATATCTTATGACTCTTTGTATTGCTGAAAATTCTAATGAAATGCTTCATTGCCTTTCGTCCCCACTGTCAGATAGCAGGTTAGCCATGGAGCCAAAGGAGGGCTCAAAAAAAGGTGAGGGCATACATGAAGAATGGAATCTACAATCCTCCAACTACACAGGAATATTATACTGAACTTTTTAGAAAAGAGCTAAAACCTCAGAAGATCTACAAATGAGGCATTTCAATTAAAATTTTGTACTTCAGTTACATTTAGGAAAATTGAAGACAAATTCATTTAAATAAGGTAAAATTTTCCTATCATCTGTTTAAAAATGTTAGCTATAGAGACCAAAACTGAAGCTATGTATGAAAAGAAAATTCTTTACTAAAGACAAAATAGCAGTAACTTGTAGGGAAAGAAGATGGATAAGCTCCTAATAGAGTAGAAACTTTCTCTCCTTTGCATTTTCTGGACTTTTGTACCTTTTTTCTAGTACAAACTGCTAAAGTGAAAAGAATTTTGATAACTGTTAAAGTGAGATAGCATCTTCTTCCTTAGAGTAAAAAAAAAGTTATTCACCAAAGCTAATTCTGAAGATCAGCTGGAGAGGGTCCACAGCAGCTAAATTCAAGTGACAAATAAGAAGAAAATGAGGCCTTAAGCTCCCTTCACCCCCATTTAAAAGAAGATCTTTACATGGGGTATTTATTCATTGTTTCATATGTAGATAATCCTTTGCAAATGACAAAGAACTAGAAATTAGAAAAACAGTAAGCAATAATACCAGTGGGAGTCATTTACTTGGGCTTCACTTACTTAAAATTACTACAATTATTAAATATGTTGGAAAGAAATAATGAAACTACATCATCTCCACAAAAATGCACAAATCATATTTCCTGTTACAGAAATTGTTTGAGAGATATAAAAGAGCATTATGTCACAACTCAGCCACAATTTACTTGCAATTTAATAGCAAATTAGATTCATACACTATCATTTATTGCTAAATGGATGGGGGGAAAAAAAAGATATTCTCTATGTCCAGAGAGAGACTTCGCATTTGGCACATTTGTTGGTTCTTAAATTAATGCGTTTTGCCAATAGTTTTCCTATGAGTATGTGATAGCCCAGGGATTCTCTGACTACTCTGGACTGCCTTGTGGCCTTTCAACGTTTCCATTCACGCACAGCAGATGATGCCCGACAGGGCTGTAACACTCTTTGGAAGTGGCTTTTTAGGAAGAGCTGTGCCATGCCAAAGAGCTTTGATTCATGCAGCAAATTGCGGACACTGATATGAAATAAATGGTGACTGGTGATCAGTCAATGACCATTTTCATAACGATCATGCCACCCGTAATTTATCAAGATAGTATTCCTGATGTCGCACAGCTTGGGGAACTGAGGGGCAGAAACACAAGCTGTGATTTTAAAATGCATTTCTAGGGATGCAGAACCTGCATAAGGATGCATAAGTAAAATAATCTATACATGCTCTAAGCAAATAATCTATACTATGCTCTAAACTCTAAGTAAATAATCTATACCATGCTTTAAGTAAAGATCAGCCAGGACTGTAATAAACTTTTGACAAAAATTTTCCATGGGAAAAGGTGGGTTTTTTCATTGGAACATTTAAATGAAAATTTTCTCATCAGATGGTTCATCATAATTTGCCAGTCTGCTCTGAAACAAAAAAACTTGCTGGGTAAAGCAATCTGTCAAAGAAACTCATATAAACTCCACTAGACTCCTAAAAAATATGTCTATTTCCTCCTTCTGTGTTATTAAATATCAGCCATATCTCAGTGTTTTTTGGTTTACTTTATATTTTGTTAGCACAGTGGAAAGAACCATATATAAAAGCATCTAGTATTTGAAAAATATTCTTTAATGACATGTCTTTTTCTATACAAAAACATTAATGACAAAATATCTCCAAATTGCCACAGTTACCTTTATCTGGGCATAGGCAAAAGGCTAAAATATACAAGTTTATAACATGGATATGAACTAAGTCCCTAAGTATCCTTTTTGGTATTCGCAACTTCTAATTTATGCATTTAACTTTAGGTTTCTAAACTGGGAGCCAAGTTCTGCAGGCAGCCATAAAAAAGACAGGCTGTGCCACGGCACAGTGTAGAGTATGAGCACTTGAATTAACTTGTAGAGCAGCCTCCCTCTCTCCACTGACTATGGAGAGCTTAGTGAGATTAACTTACATGTACACCTTAAATTAGATACCTAAAACAGATGGACTGAACACCTGCCTTTTTTTTTTTCCACAGAATTTTTATGATATTTGGCTTCGCAGAAGGTCTTTTGCAATAGGAAAGGATTTTGCTGACCTGAACAAAGTAGTAAAAATATTGTAACAACGACCTGACAGAGCTAAACTCATCCCCAGAATTGTCTTTCCCTCTTTTTCATTTTTAGTATCCAAATGGCAGGTTCACATATAATATAAGGAAGAACATCTTCTTTTGACCTGTAGTTTCTGAGCTGTCCCATTTCCACAAAATATATACCATTCTGTGGGCTTAATTTCAATGAACTGTTCCAAAAACTTTGGCATAAAATCTAAATTACATAAAAATGAACGCTTTTTCTGGAATTAAAGCAATGGGAAAATAGACAGACACTGCAAAACAATTTTCTCAAATGTTTTCTGACTAAAACAAGGGAAACTTTTCTATGATTTTACTTAAGAGGTACAAGGTTTTAAACAGATATTGAATTTACAAGTATAAATAAATTTCTAAAATTTCCTGCAGTTACAGATAATAGCTTTACAATAACTCTTTATAAACAGACTCACAATACATTCTATTTTGTTGTCATGCCTTTCTTGTGCTGTATAAATTCAGTTAAATTTTGCAGGCTCACTCATACAAGTACCTTAAGAGGCTTCCGTGACAAGAAAAGGGAGCTGGTAATTTGGAACAGACAGGACACAGCAAGTGTGGACATGATGGCTAAAAATTTATAAAAGTTAACAAAGTTATACAAAAGTAGATAAAAGTTGTGTTACTTTGTTCTGCCTGACTCCAGATGACAAAAGGAAGAACCAGTTCTCAGTTTGTGGCTTTTGCAGGAGAAGTAGGTGGGTAACTCCACTGGTGCAGGGAGGCAGAGCTTGCAGGCTGGCTGCCAAGGCTGACCTTCACCTAAAGGGTACCATAGCCAGCCTGTGAAAACTGTATTCCAATGATGGAATTTAGCTTCATAAAAGAATGCTTTTTTATCATCTTAATTTTGTACGGGATTCACACATGCTAAAATTCTACAGAAGATCCAGAAAATTTTCCAGCAATTAAAAGAGTCAACTAGCCACAATGCAATTTGGAGATTTCATATTTGGAAGGCATAGTGACAGTGAGGCATTGTACATTCAGGGTGGCTGGAGTAGAAGGGGTCAGCTACTTTGCCTGGAGAGAGCAATGGTACAGAGTTTAACAAGAATACAAAGGTGAGCTCTCCTAGCAATTAATGGCAAATTTCCAAATCACGGTAATAAAAATAGATAGTTCTCTGTGCTAAGAAAACAGAGATGACCAGTACTGTTAAGAGTAGCACCAATCTTTGCTGGATGTTTTTACTGATGAGGGTGGGGACATTTTCATGAAAAAAAAAAAAAAACCCAAACAAATTGTGTACTTCACATATGCCTGAAGTGGGCAGGCAGCTGGGCAAGGTGATAAGTGTAGACACCTTCCAATTGATATGAAATATTCTATTCTATTCTTTCATATTTTCATAAAATTGAAGGAGCTGCAATGTTCTGCAAATTACTTCAGCGCTGCTACTGGTGAAGAGCAGTATATCAATTCCAGGAGTTTTAGTATATTTTAAGCTCTTACAGAGCCTTCATAAAGCTCTATTTAAATTGGTTGACCTCAATACTAGCGTTCCAGGTAATGACATGCATAACCAAACTCCCAAATGTTCACATCACCCTGCCTCTCTTACAGGAACTGTTTATTTTATACAACTGTTCCTGGGAATCTTTTACTTACTTATTTCAGTTGGTCTTTAGATTACTCACCCCCTTGTGGGATGATGTTATTGATAACAAAAAGCCTTTTTAGGAAAAGGGAATGTATTATTTCTCTTAATGATTAAAGTTGCTCTGTCAATGATATCGTACTGCTTGGAAATGAATAAGACATTTACTGCTGACTATTAAAATAAACAAGCTTATGATTTAATGAAGACATAAAATATGTCTTTCTCGTCTTTATGACAGAACAAAATTCTTGTCTAACATCTTGTGATCTAGACATTCATCATCTGCAGAGGTTAGAGACCTACTTAAATCAAAAACACTCAGTGTCTATGCACTGGTTTTACATACCAGTGTGTTGACCCCTCTAAGAGATTGAAAGGTTTTGAACTTCAGCACTGTCACTTGAACAATAATTTAAGATTCCAATAATGTCAGGCATAATCCGATGAACAGAAAAAGCTTGGTGTGAGCCCTTGGGTAAGGTGAATAATACAGACATGAACTTGTCCAAGAAGAAGAGCTTCAAGCCACAACAAGAACAGATAAATTAAGAGATTTGTTTGGGGAACAAGAAGATCAGCCAGGCCTGGTGAAGAGTTTTGAAAAAGACCAGACTAAAATATAGATGCCAAGTCAGTCTTGTAAACGCTGGGTGCATATTTCAGTGATAAATGGAATAAATCCCCACACCAAAGTAATCACAATGCTATACTACTCAACTACTCTCCTGAGAAAAAGACTGGAATATCAGAAGTTTGTGAGAAAATGTGCTAATAAAATGTTGCAACAAACTAGAACTTTTATATAAAGAACAAAGAATAATTGAGGGTGCTCTCCTAATGTTTCAGGTTTGGACGTTTGTTTCTTTTAAAAAGACATGTAAAGCTACAGCAATAATCCTCTACATTGACCCGTTGGTTTGATTATTCTCCTAGAAAAATTTCAATAATGATTCACAGAAAATTCAGGCAATATCTGTGTAATGTCATAGATAAAGGCCTGGAAGAATAGAGAATACATCACTTTCAAGGATGACATATGGTCCATTAGTCTGAGTTTGGTTTGCCTTTTTAAGTGGCTTTTAAAAATATTTTTGAATTTTTAAACACATTAGAGAAACACCACAATGCTTTTCAGATTCTAAGTGTGTAAAGCATATTTTTCTGTAGCATAATTGAAACCTAATTAATCTTTTTCCCTGGAGATCTTTTAGAGTTGAGGGTAGTGACTATCACAGAAGACTCAGTAACAAGAGGCATTTCCATTTACAAATATTTCCTCTGGAGCATCAAAGAAATGTTTGGAAATATGTTGCAACAACTCGACTTAAATGTTTTGATTATGCATTACACATGCCATTTAACCTTGCTGTACCTCGATTTCCACATATATGAGAAAAAGAAAATATTTTTTACTTAATATGCTAACATGGCTTTTGCAAAAATATATTAATTAGTATTCAAGCTATACTTGAGAAGTATTATGTACTGTCTCAAGTGAAATTTTCATGAAATCCTGAACACTGCCTTGGGAAATAACGCCAATTTTTTTTTCCATTGGCCCTTAATAAGATGTCACATTCATATGAAACAATATGTGAATATATTTTACTGAGGAGAGGGGAATTAAACCATGGTTTTATTTGTCTCTAACCCTTAACAATATTACAAATTTATATGAGAATTATATATGAAGAAATGTTATTTGAGAGCAAAAATTAATGCATAAAAGTATCTTTCGGAGAATATTTATTTGGCAGCAAAATCTGTAGTATGTGCATAGGATGAACAGTGTGTTTACATGCAACTAATGCATTTACTCTGCTATCAGTTCATTCAGGTTACACATTATCAGTTAAAATAACAACAGAGATAAAATGCTCTCTGAGTCATAGTTAATTATTTCCCATTTCAATTTTTTTTTCTTTTCTGCATTTGAATTTCCTAGTCACACAGAAAAGGACTAAGAAATCTACAAGGTTTTGGATATGTTACACAAAACCCTAAGACCAGTAGGTCTGAAAACCTTTCCTTCAAGCCCAAAGAGGCACTGCTTTTGGATTTGGATTGAATCTAACAGGAGATTTCTACTGGAAGAAGAGGAAAGGAGGTTATACTATTGTCAGGCTTAATGAAATACACAGATGAAGACCAGTATGTGCTCTATACATCTGTACCTTTGAACAACGAAAGAATTTTATCTCCAGAATGTAAATATGGAAGGTTGTATCTTTCAAAATTTTCAATTTGCCTGACAACAGGATTTGACTTAAAGTTTAGAAATAAATTTTAAACCGTAAAATTATTTCTTTTGGTATTGTGGTAATACTTCTCAGTAATATTTGTGGCTTAGTTTTATGTGCTTTAATCTTTCTGCCTCCAGAGAACACATTTTGTAACTCTTAATATTTTTTATTTATTGTTTAGGTTTGGTTTTGGGTTTTTTTTTTTTTTTTAAGTGTGTAGTTTTTGTTGTTTGCTTGGTTTTATTTTTAAATGTTAAATAATTATGTAGCTAACAGTTACTTTAACTTTTTTTTTTTTTTTAAATGATCTACATAACTTTTATTTTCAATCTATTTTTAGCCACAGGAAAAGATTTGGATCACTCAGATGTTGTTCTCCAAACAAAAAAGAAAATCAGAAAAATTTCACAATATTTGCTTGTGTACCCCTATTAGTTGAAATCACTGTTCAATAACACTGGTCCATACAGGCATTTGTATATATTTTAAATGAACATAGGAACACATAAAAAATGTTATGCATATATTGCAAATAATTTCATACATATATTTCATCTAGTGTGGCAAGTAGCACTTGTTAAGTCACAGCTACTTAATTTTCATCTCTCTCTAGGTACTCAAGAACACCAAATTATCAAAATGACTCTTCTCACATCATATACAACACTTCTTGCCTCAGCGCTTCCAACTGGTAGGCATCTGCTCTTGGGTAACACTCAAGTAGTAAAGTCTGCTGGCAGAGGAATACTGCACATCTCAGGGGCTTTTCCCTGTTTTTGCAATTGTTTTTACTCACTTCTGTCTTCAGTAGTCTTCTGAACTTGTTCTAAAAACCATAAAGTACTGGTGACTCAATTACATATCTTAATCACTACAGCTTTAAGCATCTATTCACATAAAAATAATACCTCAATAATTAAGAAAAAAAGTATTGCAGGACTGTTCCTAAAGATAAAATGGCTAAGTGAAGCTAAATTAAGCATTTCTAAACCTATAGGTCATCTCATTACAGATGCCATTTAAGTTACAAAGAAGTCAATAGAAGTCTTCTGAATAATTCTCAAAGAAATAAATGGCCTTTGATGTGACCATTTTTTCCAAAGGTTCTCAAATGTATTTATCTCTAAACAAATTATTTAGATAAGAACACCTAATTAAAAAGCACTGTTCTTTCCTCTTACTGTTCTTACATCTTATGTAACTTGCCATTTTGCATAACATAATGTAGTTTTTCTGTATAGTTTTGTATGTTAAAGGTAAAAGAAGAACTAATGAGACTGCTTAGAACTGACAGGTGAAGTTCTAGGAAGCCTGATTTAGCCTTTTATCTACCTGAGATGTCTAACCAGAAATATTAGGGACTTTACTGCATGGTGGAGTTTTTTTCCCCCACCTTTTTTCAGATGTCATCCTGAAATAAACATGCCAAAACTCTGCTTTGCTGACTGCGTCATCAGAGCTTGCAAATGCTAGCACTTCTCTGACAGGCATTGTGAATCACAGTTATTTTTTCTCCCAATGTCTACGAGGTCTGCCACCTGAACTGGCATAGTTTGCAAGTGCCATCAACTTCTCCTCGGGGCTTACAAGCTATATTTGCTCTTTCAGAAGAATCTGAAAATGTTGTGAACCATAACTATGTTTCTGAGAGAACTTACAAGTTCTGCCATCTGTGCCTGCAGTGCTTCAGAGCATCATAATATGGATATGGAGATATTTTCATCATGGGGTTTACGATCTCTACCAGCTGCATCAGCAGAGATTGTTAGTGCTGTGAACCACAATCATTTATCTCTCAGCACAGATGCCTGCTTTACTTTATCATTAATGGTCTATATCTGTTTGACCACTGTTATACATACATGTAAATTTTTCAGCCAAAGAGAAATCAAACAACCAAAATAATCCTTTAAAGCACATCTTTAATCACTGCAGATCTGGAGAAATTTATAAATATTTACATGAGTTTAACTATGGCTTGTCTAGACCAAGAATTTACTGCAAATACAATTATTGTGAAAGCCATACCACTTGCAACTCTTTCTGTAGTCTGACAAAGCTGCAGGTCTGGCTGCTATCGGCAGATTCTGAGAAAGTATTTCCATTTATAAATAGGAAGTTAATCTCTCTTTATGTTGTTCTGGCATCTTCTAACTGTCTCCAGTTTAGATAATGCCATGAAAAAAACTGCCTTATGAAGGAAGCTTTTGCTCTTGTTAGCTATCATGAGGGAGTTTTGGCACTTGGTGATATATCACTACTTTCCCTGCATCAGCCTGGGAAAGAAATGTGCTAGTTTTTCATGAGGAATAACAGCAAATCCAGATGGGTACAACCAGGGCTGTGAGTGTCAGAGGGGAACGTAGAAAGGAGCTCTATCTTCTCCATATGTTGACAGAGAAAGAACCATTGGCATGCCAAGAAACTCTGACTGGCTGTCTAAATAGGGAAGACGGGGATACAAAGGCAAGTAGTCAGAGACTTTACTATTGATGTAACTGTGTGCCTATTGCTTTCCCATATACTAGTGTGGGAAACATATGGATTTGAAAAGTCTAGCAATAAATGCCTATAAATTATCAACCAATGAACTTTCAAATTACAGCTTTGAAGATACTGGCCTTGTATATCTACAATTCTGTGTCTGTGTGCATACACAAGCCTGACCTGACACAATTAGATTCAAATTAATTTGACCGTGATGAAGCGCCAAACCAGAAATACTTTGTGGATACATGGAGTTTTGAGGAAAAGGCCTTACTTATCAGCCACATTAAGATTGGTTCGGTACTTGGGATTTTGTAGATCTTGCTACTGGGGCTGTCTGGCTGTGTTGGATGCCCATACCTGGGGACACAAAGGACTCCAGACAGGAAAATCTGGCATCTGGTGGTTCCCAAAAACAACTAAATCTGCATCCTGCAAATGCTAGGCCTTCAGATCAACTGGAGGTTTCCTTCATAATATGGTTTTTGGAAATCAGTGAACGGACTGATTTTAAAGAACTATTTCCTTAGGCTGAAGGTAAGTATGTTTGATTTCCATTACAAATGTAGAGATTTTAAACATGAAAGTACTAAAGCCAGTTTTCATTATTTAAAAAGTTTTATCCAGAAATCACTTTCAGGTTATGCTGCTGCTGAAATTATTGGGGAAATGTAAAGCTTCTAGAAGAAACAAAGTAGTAATTTTTTTTTGCTGAATATGAATAAAAATCCTAGCATTTTTAGCATTTGAGATGTAACTATCTAAATCATGGAAAGTAGCAGAACCATGTGAGGTTAACTACTGCTTATCAGCTATACCTATCCTGTCTTTAAAAAAAAATCTTGTAGCTTTGGATCAGTGTTGAAAAACTGCATATGCTA
This sequence comes from Pseudotriccus pelzelni, assembly GCA_035584735.1. NCBI lineage: Eukaryota > Metazoa > Chordata > Aves > Passeriformes > Tyrannidae > Pseudotriccus > Pseudotriccus pelzelni. Next base: position 39,367,319 of record JAWMRA010000130.1, on the reverse strand, counting down.
AATTTTATACAAAAGGCAAATGTTCAAAGGGAAAACAGGAGTATCAATACTTTATGACTCTCATATATGCTGATTCTACTCTAATGTTTACTGAGCAGTCATTAGTGCCTTGATTCACATCCCCAGGAGCATTCAAAATTGAAGTCCTACTCCCTATTTGCAATGCACCAGTAAGATACCTAACATTTTGTCCCTTGCTTGCATTAATATTTGAGCAAATCTGACATATATTTGCACACATATTTTCCATGAACACTTCAAATCACTTTATTAATACTTTCAAAAGTCTGTTTTTGTAGCTCTACTGCTTTCTGCATTTTTTCTGTATCTTAAGAAAAGGGACTCCAAAAGTTTTGAAGTAAATTAATTTGAAAATTTGAATTGGTTCTTGCTGATTTTTCGTGCTTTTCTATCCCATATGTCAACTGAGCACACAAAACTTTTAAGTTTCAAAAACCTTTGGAGGAAGGAGTACATTTTCCTCAGACTAAGACTAAATATTTCCTTTTATGAATCAGTACACAGCTCTGGGAAAGACAAAATCAAGATCAAAATAAATGTGGAACTGCACCTGCTTCTTGGAAGTAGGTGGTATTTAAGCTGAATTTAATCTTGGTATTTACATACAGAGAGAGTGCACACTGGCAAGGAATCCACATGAACATGGTACAGGTATCTACAATTAGGGGATCATTACTAAACCAAATTATTTTCATGAATAAGTGCATCTGGATATTATACCAATGTTTGGAAACCTGCAGTCAAATCTGCAGACAAACCGGAGGGAAACCTGAAAATTGCTAAAAAAATAACTTTGTTCTAATTGACTATGTATTGGGCTGCCTGCATAATTTTATTCTTCTTCCTAATACAAATATGAAAACATTCAGAGTGCTTATTGATCCCCAATACTTAACTGTTAGGTCATATGAATAGCAAATGAAAAATGATATAAAATATGCAAAATAATAGTACATTAGCCTAAACAATACTAATAAATTGCAAAGCTTAGCATGAAATTGAAAATCACTAATGGAGCACTGTGCAGTTTGTTGAAGCAATAAGCAGTCAAAGAATCATACATAATGTAACAGTACAATTGCTAACAGCAGGTTCATAGAAGACAATTTAAACTTGTTTTTTATGGACAAGAGGAATTGATCTTTGAAGCGGCTCCTAAGGAGATTCCACTTAGCCCGAACAGCATCTTGGGATTGAGTTCTGGTCTATCCCTTGCACCAAATACATATTTATGGACTTCCAGAAAACACTGATTTAAATAACACATGATGTTATGGTTTATGAACTTAAACCAGAAGAGGTAAAAACACTAGACATGTGGAACTAATACCAGAAACTGATTTTGAATTCCATGGTTATGACAGTCCTGCAGGTTCCACTGAAAGACAGGCCATACATAATGAGTTCAACTTTTTAAAATTGTTGGGAGTTAGAAGTATTTAAGGTTATGAACACAAAAGATGAATAGCTTTCAAAATCATTACATGCTAGATGATATTCTATTTTCTCAAGGCCCTCTACATGAAAAAACAACTTATGTTTAATGTAGTTGGGATCAAATGCACTGATAGGCAAAATTCTCACATTTTTGAACACTTGTGGGCAAATTTTTATCATAGTAATTTTTTCTTTTAGCAGATTTTTCCCAATGAAATGTTACATTTTATGTTGTCTTGCAATATAAGTTGAGAAGGCTATAGAATTTAGCAGTACCATAAGATCTGATCTTAAGTATACTTTAATTAAGAACTGAAAAGACAAATGTGAAATTCTTATGAGATCACATGCAAAAAATATTTCCATCCCCTAATAGGTATTGTAATTGCTACACAGTAATTGTTCCCTTTCTGTTGCAGACAACATTTTCCTTGATGAGCTTGGCTCTTTTCTTCTAACTGATTTCACATCAGTGTATGAACACATGCCTTTTTTATGCTGTTTCTTTGCACTTGGTGGTTGTGTAGGGCAAAACTCTGGCCTCATTAGCCTATATGTATTATTGCAACTCTGAAAAAACCTGCAGAAAAATTATGTGTGTAAAATGGAGAGATAGCATAGATGGGTCTTTATTAAAATATAAACTATTGAATGGTGTGGGCATTTGGTATTACTAAAGTTTTGTGGATAGATTGTTGCTATTTATGCCTAGTCAGGTAACCAATAAACCTTATGCCTAGTCAGGTAACCAATAAACCTAAAGCCACAACTAATTGAATGGTAGGTAGGTTACCAAAGAGCAACAGTTCATGTGCTCACTGGACAAAAAATATTGTAGGTTGCGTATGTTGAGATCTGAGGGATTGTTTGTAAACTCAGCAAATACAAAACTGTATGACAGAAAGTCCATCATCGTGGGGCACTCACTGATGTGGACATGGGATGACTGACAGAATGTGGGGTCATCACCATGGTATATTTTTGATAGCTCTTGAACCTGCAAATGTTATAACCAAAGTGCCTCCTGGAGCAAACAGTTCCAAATTTACATGAACACTCTTTCTTCTGAACATTCTAGAGGTACCTCACTGGAGATACCGCATATTAAAGTGTTAAAGTACAACTCAGTAAGTAGCTTGTGACGTCAGGGAAACAAATGGAGAACTACAGTGTTATAGCCATATCCCTATTAAAAACATAGGCTTCAAGTCAAAACAAATTTCTCATCACAGTAATTCAGGTAAAGGTGTTTCTCCGTATTTTTGGCATTGCCAAAATGCAACTTACACTTTTGGGCGTGAAATACAGAAAAAAAACCCTAAATGCAGACAAAATACCCAAAAAACCTATGCATCAAAAAGTGTGGTAATAATTTAACAGATATTGAAGTTTAAGGTTTGCTTTATTCAGCTCTGGTCTCACTACCAGCCAAAATAAACTCATTTTTTAATAGTCTAACTGTAAGAAGCATTCATCCTCCTCAAGCTGATCCAAGTATTTTCACAACCAAAGCTGTATTTTTTTCTTTTTTTTTTAAGGGTCCATTTTCTGCCTGGGTGACAGCAAAGCACAGTTTCAAAACTTCCATGTCTCCTAGCTTTCACAACTTCCATGTCTCCTAGCTTTTACATCAAATTGAATTGCTGAAAAGTATCCCCTTTCCATAGCATTCCTCTTTGATGCCAGTATTTGGCTATTCTTCCTCTAGGATACTGTGCAATACGTGTAACAAGGATGCCAACATTTTCAGAAGAGGCTACGTTAGAAATTGGCCCCTTAGTTAATGATATTTGAATGAAAAGAAAAAAACCCTAGACCTGTGAAAAATAAAGTATTCCCTATTTCTCTCATCAAATAAATAAAAACAGAGAAATGAGAGAGCTAACACTGACACTGGAGTATAGCAGTTGGAAAGTGAAAGTAAGTGGGGTGATGTTGGCTTGAGAGGACTGATACATTGAAATTAGAAATTGAGGAGCTGAAGTGACATGAAGGATCCAGGATGATGCATGGGGGAGAAGAGACCAAAGTCATCTTGGCACATAACATATTATTTACTTTACCTTAGGCAGTCCTGCTTGTCCTCATTAAGTAGAGGAGAGTAGCAAGAAAAGACAAGTGAGTTAGCAGCAACTTGCCATGGCCACTGTGTCCCATTGCCTCCCTCACAACCCATTGGAAGCAAAAGCAAAGTGACAACCAGGAGGGCTCAAAACGTGACTTGACTGCATTACTCAGAATGAGGACAGGCACTTCAGAAGCACTGCTGAAGCCACCACCATGGCAGGGGGTGGGATGTGGGTCGAGGTGGGGGTCTGTGGGTGTGTGTATGTTCAATCTTCAGGGGGTATTGAGAATCTGAGCTCAGATGGACCAGCACTGCAAGCCTCAATATTTAGAAACTCTATGTATACCTACTTTTGGAATATTCTCATGTGATTCTCTCTCACTTAAAATATGAACTAGGCAGCCTAAATTAGAGATAATCTAGATTTTTCAGCTCATTATCACTTTCTCTCACAAACCTTAGAAGTAGTCATCAATGTAAGTATTTGACAAACTTTGAGACTCAAAATGTTGGAAATAGTCTTTACTAAATAGTAAATGAATATATATCTAAATATAAATATAAATATATTTAGATATATATATATCTAAATATAAATATATACCTAAATGGCTTGTCTTCAAAAGAAGCGCATGAGAATTAATCCAATTCATCAGCAGCATTTAAAAAGCATCACTTACTCATTTCCAAGAGCTAAGTGAAAATAAAACTACAATCTAACAAATATCTTCTACCAAAGCCTGTATTTTTAGTAGCTCAGTTGTGAGAGAGAGGAATGATTTAATGGGAAGAGTATGCTTACTAGACCCTGTACCATAACCTAGAATATTTGCAATAGCAAAGGAATAGAATACTGGAAGACCTTTACTCGTGTACCTGTTAGCCTTAGGATAAGAAGTAAACATTAAAAGGGGCAGTAAGGTCATATATGTCTTACTTTATATTTTCTGTGTGTTTTAGTACATTTTCATGGCCCTCTGAAAATATCCAATACCAGTAACTGAGTACCAAATTCTGCTACTTAGTAATCCCTACTTGATATTTTGCTTTGTTCTCCTTCTAGTTTGTTTTCATTGTAAAGACACAGGTCATCAATAGTTTACTGGTTTGGGATAAATCTGAATATCTGATAATGCAATAAATCTGGCAAGGAAAGCAGTGAAAAAGAATGTACGGAAAAAACGCAACCTCTAGGTCTAAAATTCCCTTCCCTTCCCTTCCCTTCCCTTCCCTTCCCTTCCCTTCCCTTCCCTTCCCTTCCCTTCCCTTCCCTTCCC
>JAWMRA010000130.1:39227894-39362416 GCA_035584735.1 Pseudotriccus pelzelni | reverse complement strand
CCTCCCCTCCCCTCCCCTCCCCTCCCCTCCCCTCATCTCCCCTCCCCTCATCTCCCCTCCCCTCCTCTCCCCTCCCCCGCCCCTTTCCCCTCCCCTTTCCCCTCCCCTTCTCCTTTCCCTTCCCCTTCTCCTTTCCCTTCCCCTTCCCTTTCTGTTTTTGGTCAAAATTGTCAAAGTCCAGCAACAGAAAGAATTGTTAATGTATGAAAAATCCTGCTCCTGTACATCTGCTTTTTTTATTCACTCTGCACTCATGTTGTATACTCTTACTGATATGGTGATATAATCCCCTGTTTAATAAACGAGAGATCCCCAAATTGGTGTCACATTTTAGTACAAAAGATGTTCTGCTTGAGCTAAAGTGTATGTAGAGAGAGTAGTACAAGCAGTAAAACTTATATGTCAAATATTAGTATATGTAACTACAATAAATATGTGTGATATTGTTTTATACTTAGAAGCCCTCTTGACCACTGGGAAAGCTTTGAAGATCCCACAAATAGAAAAAATATTATCCTTTTATGAACTCTGAGAATATTTACTTAGTACACCCAAACATATGGCGATTAAGTATGAGAAATAATACTTCTAAAAGATGTTTTTCTTTTTGCAACTTATTTTGCTCCCGTGAAAGGCACCGAATGGACAGCCCTCAAATCCTGAGTCTTGCATTGTTCACATTAGAAAAAAGCTCCCCCAATTTCCCACCAGCGTACATAATTGCTGCCATTGAACTGCTATTTGTGGCCGTAAGACAACAGCATCCTCTATACACCCCATTCAGTGCTCACTGTTACTACCAGCAGTGCAAGCTAGAGTGCCATTTGTGGCATTGGCTTTGTGGATATAACAACCTGTCAATTAGGAAGTGAATTAACCAGATCTCTACACAATAATCATCATATAACAACCCTCAGTCCCTGCTAAGCTGAGCTATATTCAAACTGGCGAATCAGAGTCTCTGATCTAGAGCTGTGTGCCATACGGATACCCCAAATTTGTTCATGCATTTGTACTTACTGCAGCATTAAAACAGAATAGATTCAGATATTAATACTTTTACCATTTCACTAGTGCGACACTGATGGCTGCAGCGAATGAACAAACACAATACACAATAATGGCAAAAAATCAAGGTATTGCTTTTCTTCATTAACTAACCTTGGTAAAGGTTAATTATTTTGCATTAAGCTTGCCAATTTCAGTGGGATGAAAAATATACAGAATGCGTCTGAAGATAGCGTCTTTAAACTTGTAACAAACAACCAGAAACTGATTGCTTTAGTTATTAGAAGTAACTGACTTTGACCATCCTCAGAGTAGTTTCTCAATGGTACGCTGGAGCTACATTATTACCATAACTACTGTAATCATCACAACAATAATGACTACGCTGAAATCTAAATGTGTGAAATTAAGCCATTAACAATCATAAATATGTCCAGCAATGAAGTCAATGAAAGGTCATTACACTATGTGCAACGAGGACGTTGCATTCAGATGATACATGGTTGTATTGCATCTGTACACTGGCTCCTTTGATGATTTCATAAAAAAATGAATGATCATAATAAAGCATGATACTAAATGTTCTCTAGGCTCAAGTCATTATACAGTAGGAAAAAAACTCACCACTTTTTACTTGCAATCAAACTACTGATCTCATTCACTTGCGTAAGGAAAGGTGAAATTACAGAAAATTTGGTAAGTCAATGCAGTATGACAAGTGCACATATGTTTATATGTTAATTTAATCCACTTGGATCCTCATATACAATGAGAACAGGATATTTCATTAAAATGTCAGCACTTTCAAATTGGAAAAAACTCTGAAGGTAGTCGGGCAGAGTTTCAGTCTGAAAGTGTTGATCTGCATTGGGTGCAATCTTGCTTTTTGTTCTAAATAAAGCTAAAGAATACAAAGAAGAATAAAATACAATACAACGAAGAAGAAATGGCATTCTAAGCATGATGTAAATTTCAGGAGTAGGTGTAACTCTACAGAGAATGCCTGATTTTATTTTCCAATTATAGTCTTTCCTTTCTTTGGGAGAGACAGGGCAATAGATACAGAAAATGCTCTATTAAACGTGAAATACCATAAGTCAAAATGTGCTGTACAAATATAAATGACTAGGTTCTCCTGACCATGACACTTACAATCCTGTTAGTCAAAGACATCATACTGAGGAGCTTAAATATGACTTAAGGAGATGTTGGTGAGACCATCCCAATAACGTTTGAAAAAAGAGAAAGACGTACAAGGAGGAACCTGACGGAATACAAATACAGTATGTAAAGCTCAGATGTAAAGCAAATACCTTTTAAAAAAAGAACAGCATGAAATTAGAGGAGAGAGCAAAGCAATTTTCTGTAATGAGGGCTGAAATACTCTGAATAACAGAAAAACATAGAAAATAATGGGAATGACAGAGACAAGACAAAGTTTATTGAAACTGGCCAAGGTTCAACATGAACAGGACTGTACCAGGTTTTACAAATGTGGCAAGAGCGAAATTTGTTTCTGCAGTAGCTGAAAGTTTCTGCACCTTGCTGTCAGAACCAAACCCACCTGTGATGATCTTGGAAGCAATGCATCTGTGTCCTCGTGATGCTCTGTTGACACTTAATAAGCTCTGCTGATCCTGAGCCAGCTATGCAAAGAAAAAACTTTGCGTCTCTGTTATGGTCAATCTGGCGCTCAGACAAATAATTGGAAGTTGACTGAACTTCAATGTCAAAGTTAAGATGACTAGACATAGATATAAACAAATAAGAAGCTAGTGAAGCATGCAAAGGGGAAAGGTAATAGAAAGTGAAAAAGAAGAGAAAGTACTGACAGAAGCAACTGTCAGTTCCAGGCAGACTGGAGAAGGGGATTTGATGGAATTTTTAAATGCTTAAATACCATCCAGAATACATTACTAAGCTTATAAAGAATGGGGTCTGCATTCATGTTTTCATATTAAAAATGTATACCAGAAGTGTACAAATGCTGAAGTTCTTTTTGCAATAATTTACTTTTAAGCATGCAACTTATGAGTTTAAGAGTAAAATAAATGCTTCTGCAGGCCAAGTCACCATCAATGGCAGTGGCTAATCATTCAGTTAGCTTAACCAAAAGAAAATCTGTCTTATATGTTCTTAAATACACTGCAATGTGGATCAGTCTACTGAGGGGAAAGACCTCTTAGACTAGAAGATTTCAAATCAGATGACAAAACGTTATAGAAGTTTACAATAAAAAATAATTCCGTAAAAGCATCTCTATAATGCAGAATTCAGCAGGAAATACTAATGAGGATTTAATTTATCTTCCTAGTAACCTAAAACTTCTTTACTTCTGACAAAATTCAAACATATATTAAGATGTGTGCTTTCTAGTCTGTAGAACAGTCCTTAGATAAGCCTGTATCTATTGCTTCTTCGTCCATAAAAAAGTAACTTATACTTCTGATTGTAATTCTCTTTAGTATTCTGTTTCTTTGATTTCTCAGAATCTAAGTGAGGACTATCCTAAATAGCAGAGAAATGTAAATGGTTTTAGACAGAGACACTGAAAGGTTGTGCCTAGGACCTTTGCTCCTGGTTGACACAGAAATCTCAGTCTTCATTGTCACAATTTAGGAAAAAATCCAAGAAATGCAACTGATCTAAATGGAAGTCATGCTGGAGGGCTAGATACAACCCTTACTATAACTCTTACTTGCATAATTATGTCTCTTACTGTTACCCTAACTATAATTTACCCAAGTAAATATCTCATTTGTCTTAAAGAGTAGAATTTGAATTGGATTTTTTTCCTTTAAAGGGGAAGGTGTCTGCTGATACTGCAGCAGGTGACTGCTTCTTGCTCAGCCTAACTGCATTCACAGCACTAGTATTCCACTAGGGATACAAAACCTGCACTTAGGTAGGTTGGTGCTGAAATTGCCTTCTGGAAGGATTCCAGTTCCTTTGAAACATGAACATTGGCCTTTAAAGCCATCTTAATTGAGGCAAAGAGGGTTGTGATGATGGTCTCCAACCTACAGTGCTGAAGAATCTACTTATGTTTCAAAGATTAGGCATAATACAGGGCCCTAAAATGGTCTAACATCATATTTTAAAGAGGATTCATCAGCAGCTGGAAAAAATTTAAAGAATGGTGAAAGACAAAGTAGCACAAGGGACATCTCTTGAGGGTGAGAAGGAAAAAACTAATTGCCATATTTGAACACTTAAACACTTTGCCCTGTTTTTTCCATTACCTTTAATAAAACGGATGCTGTAACCAGGATATAATTGCCACTGACACTTGCTCACTACTTACTCTGTCCTGCTCTTTTTCTGTCTGCCTGTTTAATTTTTACCATTGTCAGCTCTGATACTAAGCAGTAATTAGCAAAATTCACTTTGATCTGACCTGTAGTAAGGGAGAACCAATTCTCCTCAGTAGCAGGGAAAATGGACTCACAGATAAGCTGGTAAGGTCAGTGTTCAGCAGTACCAGAATGGACACTGCATTTTGACTTATCTTCAGAGATTTGGAATTATTCTAATGACATGAGCAGAGAGATTAGGTCAGCTGTAGGTTACAGTTTTTGCAAATTAGAAGGATTTCAAAGAAGGAAAAAATATTCCAACACTGGAAAGATTGAAACCTAATTTCATATTCTACAAAAGCGTATATTTAATTTTTTAACTGAAGGCTAATTGTAATTCACACTAAGGCAGCTACCCAGGGAAGTTTTAGTCCAGTCTTCCACGATATATATCTTCAACACAGATTCTCATAAATGAGGACTACAAGAAAAAGATTACGAAACACTACAGCCTTGACTAAGTGGACTATGTGGACTGAGGAGTGGCTGAAGGAGCAGCAGCAAGACTATGACTTTCTCCACCTCTGGTGCTCAAATTAGCAGCAAGGGGCTAGTACAAGGAGAACATAGGAAAGTGAGCTGTGTGTTGTGTAGACCGTAATAAACCAGGGACTCTGGAATGAAGGAACATTTAGGAAAAAGAAGTGATGTCTCTCACGATGATTCAATTTCTTACTACTCCCTAAATAAATTTCCTGAAGAGAAACAGACATAGAAGATATTTTAGAGGGGATACATCTAAATGCAATGAGATGGAATTGACTAAATCCTATTGACAAAGAAAAGGAAAACTATGCTAATGACAATCTGTGTTGGTTGGTTGGACAGATAGATTTATGGAAAGGAATTACTCTAAGTGATGGAGAACCATGTTGCCCTTGTTTTGTGAGGGACTACATATGCCACCCACCAGGAAGTGAAATAGAATGTTGAATAAATTTATCTCACAAAGGTAGATGAGATTAGATACTCTACGCTGTAGTTATCAAAGGATACGTATTGCCTACATTCTGTTTATCTATCTTTTTTCTATCTGTCTATAAGCAGAAGCTTTGATAAAAATAAAGTGAAGAACAAATATTTCATTAAATACATTAACATTAAACTTATTTATTAATAGAATTCTCCATGTATAATTTGTGACTTTTTAAAACACACCCCCAGTCTTAACTTAACTGTCATTTAAGCCACTTATTTTTTAGTCACTATAACTGAGTTTCGTGCTGAAGATCTCCAGGTTCTGACTTAGAATTAATTCAGTTATAATAAGATAGTAATTTTAGAGTAATGTATAATTTTTTTAAAAAACAGCAAAGACTTATATTGTTGTAACAAAGAACCAAATCTTTGCCCCCGAGTTACAGAAGAGTGAAGTAGATAGTTACCAGTATGATTTCATTGAGGCAATACAAGTCCTGTTACAACACCTTTATTTTAAAATGCCTTGATATATCAGTTTTTAAAATTCATCATTCCTCAAAACCACACAAAAGCTATCACTTCAAAAGCCTCTGATTAGTCTGAACACAGTCAAGGGCGTGTGAGATAGCTGCCATTTAGTTCAGCCAAAGCAATCCATGCCAACTGCAATAAACCCATCAAACTGTCATAGAGTCAAGCTGTGAGAAAAAGACGATGGTGATTACCATGCAATAGTTTCCTTCAGTGGTTTTATAATTTCAATTTTTCTAACATTTCAAGATTTTCAATACTTACAGTAGCAATCCTTTAATACAGAATATTTTCCTTGGGAGTTACTATCAACAACTTAGCCTATTGGTTTTTTTCCCCATCATTGAATCAAGCATATAAGCTCATCAGACAAGAAACATTGTGATTACAGTTGTATATAAATTATTTAAAGAGATTCAGCCAATCAAAACAGATATTTAAGTACCTATTTTCTTTGATATGTTCATATAACTCCCATTAAAAAGATACCATTACAGTTGAGAAGCCTGAAATGGAATCTATACCTAAAATTAGAATAACATTCTTTCCTTCACCCTGCAAGCCCTCTGTCCTTCAGCAATGACCCTCTGGATAACAAAACAAGGAGGCACAGTGAACATCTCCTAAGACACAAGATAAAAAGTGAAAAATGCATTGTGTTCATTATGACATTCAAGAAGCATAGAAAAGAATGAAACTCAAGAATAAGGAAATTTAAGAGAAATTATTTAAATTGTTCCTTCAAAAACACTACATAATTTATTGGAATCCTTCAAGCATATGGCATATTGGAACCTCAAGGTATGTTTTCCTCTCCACAGATGTATTTTATGCATCACAAATGCTATTGGGAACTTCATCAGCACACTGCAAAGAGTGCGCTGCCTAGTGAGGGACAGAGGGGCACAACATTGTGATTCTTTGCCCTACGTTAGCATATTAATCCGCCCTGGATTAGCACTATGTTTAGACAAGCCACTGTCAGATTCCATAGCAAGAAAAAGACAGTAATGATGAAAGAATTTATGAGCTTTGCCCAGACTGCATTTTGCTAGGTTTATCATTTAGCTGACTAAAATACATGTTGTCTCAACCTTGAATGCCAGTGGCTATGCCAGAGTACTGATCTACGTTCGTGGTGTTAGTACATCTGTGTAGACTTCAAAATGCTATATTCCCTTTCCAACAGGCACCACTCTTCTACCTATCCTTAATAGGGCTTACTAGGACATGACCTATAAGCTGTAGTAAGATCTATGAGTGGATGTGTAAGAAAAAAAAAGCATTTCTTGTTTTCCTGTTTGAAGTTTTTCACAAAAAAATTTAATTTTCTTGTGAGTTTGAGGGAAAAAAAAAAAGAGGTTTCTAAGGATTAGGGCTATGTGACCCTGCAATAACTGGACTCTGGCCTACCAGGATTTAAGCAGACACTCAGCTGCAGTTGACCTCTTCCTTCTGTTGAGCACTCTTGTGCTGGTGAGAGTTCTTACAAAATGGGAAGCGCAGAAAAAAATTACCCAAAGGTTTTACTGAGAGTGTAAGCATAGTTATACTCATCAGACATGTTTAAGTACCAATTTAATTCTAATTAGTATGGTTTCACTCACATTCCTGAACTACAGTCACAGAGGAAGAAAGCTGTTATTCCAGTTATAGTTCTGGGGAGGTGAGGGAAATTGCCATGTCTCAAAAGTTCAGACATTTATGACTGCAGAAAAGTGAAACAACACAAGACAAATCCACCACTTCCAGACCTTTCATAACATGACATTATTTAATGAAAGCAGTAACTTCTCAGAATCATATAACATTACCATGTGACCAACATTAGCTGAAAACACAGCAAGTGCCATAAGGATATCACTAAAATCGTGAAAAAAGGTGAGACAGAAGTGAGAAAGTATCACACATATCCAAGTATTTCCACATCAGCAGGGTTAATTTCTATATTTGAATTATCTGCCTCCTTCTGGACCTTCACAATACTGCATCAGAGCTCTGATTTGCTTATACGATGTCTTGCTATTTTATTTTTTCCCCTTGCTATTATTTTCCTTGCTTACAAAAACATAACAAGATTATGACATTTCTACTAGGAATCAAAAATATGTGTAAAGTATTAGAAAAAGGACATGTAAGTGAATTCTTTTTGTGGTGGATGAGGAATATGATAAAGGGCTTCTTTAAAATGTGCTTTAAATTGACCCTTGAATCTTGTTTCAGTTTCTGTCTTGTATTTTTAATTTGTGATGTTTCCTCTTTTTCTGTTTATCAGTTTTCCTAAGGGTTTCACACATTCCAGACATTAATCTCTGATTTTGTTATTGCTGTTAGATTTTTTCAGTGTCATTATACAATCTTGTTTAACATTTACATTGATTGAAGAAACAAACATTGAGTAATAACTTAAGGCTCTTCAGAATTTGCATATTCTTTTTGCATTTTCCATTAGATTCCATTTTAGTGATGATTTACAATCAGTTTCTTTTACTAATTAATGTAAAAAATGAAACTATTGACTTAACTTGACAAATGATTAATAAAATAAGAGAAAGCTGGGAAAATCTGAGTAATTTTATTATTTGGCAAAGAAGTTATGTTGAGAAGGATTCTGTATTATGAAGATACAACTTTTTCTAGTTTCTTAACATTTTAAAGCAATTACACTCAAGACTAGTCATGTATGAAAATATTTATTTTAAACTATTTAACTAAATCAGAATATGAAAGGAAGGAACGAAAAAACTAGAACACTGCCTGATTTTTCCTGCATTATATAAGTATGATATGATAAAGTTAGTTTCCCACTTTGAGCTTTGATCTTGTAATGTAAGTAACTTTTAAAATTATGTAGCTATTTTAGTTCTCATTGTTTTTCCTTTAGTATAAGCATTTTTAATGTTCTCAAATTTTTTTGAATAAAAAAGATCATACCCTTTGTATGTGTTGCAAATAAATAAACAGGATTTAACATTTATTGAAAACACTTAGCTGTAGATACCTTTTACATATATTTGTTCCTATTAACTATGTTTTAAAAACTGATCAAAATAAGATTTTATCAATTTTCCAATTCTCAATTTAATCTAATATTCTGGAATATTAGATTTAGAAAAGAACAAAGAATAACTTATTGGCATAACATACACATATATTTTATATGTAACTACATAATAATAATGTCTAATACTTTGTATAAATACCTCTAGAATTGGCTTTGGTAGGCTCACACGTCTCTCCTTACAGTGTGGAGATTTCATTACACTGTGAAAGCTTCTTCCATCTCCTACACCGAAACAGCCAAGATGAAGAAAAGATGAAGATCTAGGATTTTAAAAGACCAAAATATCTGAAAGAACATATATGTCCTTAGAACAGGTTTTCAATCTAGCAAAGAAATTTTCTTTCTGTCCTTGGGTCTCAAAAAAATTCACTGTGTCATGAATTTAACACAGCTAAACTCATGTTGTGCCTGTTCAGCAGATCCTTGTGTGTGGATATATATTTATATACATAGAATATACATTTTATCACTCTTCAGAAGAGAGGGACAAGGAGGGAAAAGTGGTGGGGTAGTCACGTATATTCAGCAGTGTTGTTATTGTCTAGAGCTTGATGATGCTCTAAGTGTTTATGGTCAAGTGTTAATCAGAGGGGATGGCCAACAAGGCAGACATCCTGGTGGTAGTCTATTACAGAACACCGAACCAGGATGAAGATGTGGATGAAATATTCTATGAGCAGCTGGGAGAAGTCTCACAATCACTAGCCCTCTGGTAAGACTTCAGTTTACCAGATATCTGCTGCAAACACAACCTAGCAGAGCGGAAAGAGTCTAGGAGATTCCTGGAATTGCGTGGAAGAAAGCTGCCTGACACAGCTGGTCAGCGAGGCAGCTAGGGAAGGTACCCACTGGACCTGTTGTTGGGAACAGAGAAGGACTTGTGGGTGATTGTTGGAGGGTTTCTTGGGCACAGTGATCACAGAATGATACAGTTTTCAACCCCTGGAGAAGGAGAGGCTCAGCTGAATTACTACCTTGGACTTTTAGGGGACAGATTTTGGCCTGTTTAGGACAGAGTCCTTTGGCAGGCAGTCCAGAAGGGCAAGGGAGTCCAGGAAGGCTGGAAACTCTTCAAGAAGGGAATTTAAAGGTGTAGGAGCAGGCTGCCTTCAGGTAACGAAAGATGAGCCAGTGAGGAGGATTAATATGGCTCAACAGAGAGCTTTGGCTGGAATGTGGGGGGGAAAAAGTAGAGGTTATATCCTTTGGAAGAAGCAGCAGGCAACTCAGGAGGCTTACAAGGATGTTGTGAGATTATGCGGGGAAAAGAGAAGGGCCAAAGCCCAGCTAGAACTTAATCTGTTTACTTCCATAAAGAGAATAAAAAAATTGCTACATATACACTAGCAAAAAAAGGAGGGATAAGAACAATCTTCATCCTTTATTGGGTGTGGGGGAAAAACATTAACAAAAGAAGAGGAAAAGGTGGAGGTACTTAATGTCTTTTTTGCTTCAGTATTTAATAGTAAGACCAGTTGTTCTTAGGGTACCCAGTCCCCTGAGCTGGAAAACAGGGACGAAGAGCAGACTGAAGCCCACATAATCCAAGGGGAAATGGTAGTGACCTGCTACAGCTCTTAGACACCCACAAGTCTATGGGGCCAGACGGGATTGCACAAGGGTACTGAGGGAGCTGGCGAAGTGCTCACTCTTTTCCAAACTAACTAATTCTATAATTTTGTAATAAGAGTAGTATTTTGTATGTGACTATCTGAACAAAATAGGTATTGTGTAACTGCCATGCAAATTATTTTTCTAAACCCCAGTTTTTCAGGAACAACAAATGCATGAAATTCTCAAAGAGCCATTTGAAAAATAATTTTTTCAGACAAAAATATGCTAAATTCTATTTATAGAGAATATGCTGGCGCCAAGAAATCCCTTGTAGACTGGTATCCCTGCTTCACAGATTTATATAGTTCACACGCTGGTTTGTTTTAGTGAGTTTCCACACTACCTTCTCAGAAATTGCCAACAGAAATACATGTTGGGAAATATGAAGAGCAAGTCTCCAATGTCTTTGACATTCCTTAATCATTCAACTTTGCACATGAGCAAATGGAAACAGGGTGAATTTCACCAAATCATATATGATGAATTCTTAAACAGAGGGCAATTATTGCTTCATGCTGTATGTGTGGATGACCGCCAGCAGTGCAAAGGCAGCAATGGATAAGCCTCCTGGTCTCAGAGGAAGCGGGCTGGGAGCATGCAGGCAGTTAGAATTCTGTCTGACAAATATTTCTCTAAGTTCAAGTTCAGAGAATAGGTGTATGTAACGCATTTTTAAAGATTAGAAAAGAAAAAAAAAAAGAGGACGTAGGTAATTCTACAGCAAACCCAACTGTCTTCCCACTAATGAACTTCCAGTGATTGTTACACATTCCGTACTGATGAGGAGGGCTATAGGTTTCATGTTAACTTGAGACATTTCAGTAATGAGAGCAAGGAGGAAGTTTTCTTTTTATGAAGCACATTTTAATACACACAGTACAGCACACTGTGTTGTTAGAAGTGCTTCCGCAGGGGGTGGCCACAGTGGGCTGCACTGGCTAACCTCTCTGGAGCCTGGATAAGAAGGTACAAATTAGACCACTTCTACCCCTGGCTGTTCTAATCGAGGATGGTGCTGGAGCAGAACTGACCCCAGAATTAGGGATCTGTGACTAGCTTTCTGTACTGATGAAAGGGATTATGCGACATGGATGCTCATGATAGCAGGGGACTGGGTTTAATGGCAGGAAACTAAAAATCTGGCCACTCAGTGTGGCCTGTGCCTCTCTGTCTCTAGGCTGCAAGACAGGCTATCTAAAGAAAACCCGTGAAAATATTTTGTATAAGCACAGTATGATTATTATTATAGCTGCTGTCCTACAATGCATTGAGATGGTCTCTGAGGAATCTTTGCCCACCAAAAGCTATCTTTTTTATCAATGTCACTTCAGAATCCAAGCCTAAGTTTGTAAAATTCCGATAATGCTGTCTGGAAGGTACTTTTTAAATTATTTGTTTTAAATTGAAGCATTTTAATATGTATTTTCATTGTAACAAGTGTGCTGTGTTCACCTTTGTTAAAGAGGATTTGTGCTCCCTTAATAACATACTGTGAAAACCTGTGGTCTACTTTATCTCTGGATACAACTTCCCTGACTGCAGATAGGATTATATTTCCTACCATGCATACATTCAAAACATCAAGAGTGAGAGTGGTTTTAAGAAACAAAAAAAATCACGGAAAATATGGGTCATCTGGTTAAATTTGTTCATAGTGCCACTGGAATAGAAGCACAGCAAGCACAATTACTTTTGATAAAATTTTGCAGCCTGGAGCTCTTAGCATAGAAAGGAAGGACATGCAAAATACTATTTCTATTAAAAATATATATGTATATTTTCTTTATTTCTTCCTTGTGTTGTCCTATTTTCTTTGACAAAAACAAGGCTTCCAGTTTTGGAACAGAATAATATGGAAAGAAAACTACATTTAGCGGCAGTTTATGCTGAGGGGGGAAGCCGCTGGTCTCATGACTGAGAAGAAATATTCCTGCCCCAGGAATGAACCTTACTCCGCATCTCATTCCTTGCCCCCTCCCTGATTTTCCTCCCTGGCTCCAAGGCACCTGCCTGAATAGCCCCCACCAGCTGCATCTGCTCAGTGCCAACCATCAGCAGCTTCACTTTGCTCACCATGGCCAGGACCACCATTTTTACTGTCAGTAAAAGAGCTTGGAAATATTGGTGGTCAGCCTGGCAATATTAGAAAAGCTTTCACTGAAGCTGAAGTGGATCCTCCCCAATATAGCCTTTATGACCTATGGCGATAAAAACCTGGTCCTGTTTTCTGCAATTTGAATTTGCCTTTAGGCAAAGCATACTTGCTAGTATTTAGTAATAATACTGGATAAGGTAGACAGATGTTGCACAGGGAGTTAAAAACAAATAGGTCTAAAAGGAGACTCATATAAAGATATCAGGAGATATCATGCCTGCACCCTTCTTTAGTTTCTGTGAAGAAAGTGATTTGGCTACATGAGCAGAGAGCAAAACAATAGGTTCACACATCTATGAACATATTGTCCTCCAAAGGCACAGCAATAACTAGACTACTACAATGCTTAGCAAAAAATAAAATACAATTTGGGGGTTTTAGTGCCTCTGAAAGCTTATCCAGGAATGTCAATTTTTTAACCTCACAAATCTTCCACCTCTGTGTTATAGAGCAACACAATTGTTCAAGCTTTTCTGTACAGCATTATTTTCCAATAATAATTTTGGCTGCTAAAAAGAGTATAAAATACAGATTACAGTTCTTCCTGTTAACCTAAATCTAGCAAAACATATCTTTCACTGCCTCAAAATGTCAACACAGAACAAAAAATAACCCCAAATAATTAAAATACCTCCATATAACTTTGTGTTGATTTTTTTTTTTTTGTAGCTAAGGAATAATATCATAAATAGAAATTAAAAATATAAACAAATACAATGATTTTTTGAGGGAGTTTTTGTTTCAAGAATTTGTTTACTACAGCTTAAGCAACAGTGGCTTTCCAAAGTTGGATATATTGCTAAAAAACTTAATGAAATGTGTTTGTTTAAATCAGGATTGAGATTTGCTTTTTTTTTAATATCCTTCACATTTAAATGTAAAGTATTTTAACGGTAATCTAGTGAGATATTATTAAATAAAAGTCAGTTAAAATCAGTTCCTCCCTTTGAAAATTCACTGTGTAAAATAATTTATTCCATCATCATTCTCTCAATGCATGCAGAGATGCAATGACAGAACAGATCTCCTATAGTCAAAAGATTCACAGTCTTAGAGGTCTATGCACCATGTATTATGTTGACTAACAACACTGAGGAATTGTGTTAACTGTGATTATGTAGGTTTTGCCAGTAGACAGATATTTTAGATACTGTACAGTGCTGTCATAGTGAATGAGAATGACTGAGCACTGCTACAGTGACGTAGTATACTAAGTGAGAGCAATAAACATTTTCATTTATTCTTGTCACCTCTAGAAAAGATCTTTGGAAAACATATTGGATTATTTGAAGGCAAATATAAAAAAGATGATTACATGTAAATTCTCTTGTAGGTGAAAATAACTCTCAACATCTTATGGATATCAGTGAATACTAAAAGTCCTATGCAGCTATTATTCTGTTATTTCTAATAAACAAAGGAAAGATATCTGACTTCTCACAGATACATTGTTAACCAATTAGAATTAGATTAAAGGTCTTTTGGAACTATTCAATAGAAGCAATAAAACTGGTCTTATATATGTTTGTTTCATATTTAGAGCAGTATACAATATTTTCTTAATATTGCTACAGGTATCTTTTGAGGTGTTAAAACATTTAAGAGCATAATTATCTTTGATCTGCAGTTTTCAAGACCATTTGGAAATAAGTAATTTTTTTTTTGTTTTACACAGCACACAGATAAAAATATGTGTTTCTCCAGATGGCATATATCAAAGATCCATTCACAATATTAAAAAGTTTCAGAAACACATTTTAAACATCATATGGCATGTATTTGAATTGCCACATTTAAGAGCAATTTATCCTTGAATATCTGTGGAGGAATGAAAAAACACTTTACACCTGAACTGGAAGAAAAGGAAATGTGTCTGTCAACCTTCGAAACCTACAGTGCTAAAAAATCATTGACATAAGCCTTGAACTGATTGAAGTTTTAAATGTTGATCGCTCAATTGACTGACTGATCTATCTACCTTTTGGCAAAAAAATGACACTCTACTCCTTTAATCAGGTGGCTTCCTTCAGTCACTTGCTAGAAATGTGCAAAATAATGACAACTTCATGGTGTATATCCAAATTCATACAGTTCAACATTTCTTTTGCACCATATCTGATATGGTGTGCAGGTCCTTCAGGTTCTCTCCTTGTTAGATTCTATAGAGAAAGTAATCATTTGAGCCACTCATGTGATAAACCAGCACTTGAAAGACTCACATGTCAAGTTGTTAACATCACATAGACAGCAAGTCCTAGACTTAATCTTTCCTTGGTTTATGCCACTATTTTGCCTTTACTTTGTTGCAAATGTGAAAATGCAGCATATATGCTAATGGGAACTGCCTTGCCCATTAGTTCTCCAATTTCATCTATATTACCCTTCACCTGTTAGTGAACAAGGCAATGGTGCATATTATTCTCCCCTCGATGCACATCCCATTAGACTTCAGTGGAGAATAAACCCCCCTTGTGTGTAACCAAGATGAGATTCATAGAGATTTCCGTTTCGGTTTACCAGAGCATTGTTTCTTTACTATACAATCTGAGCTTTTTATATTCATACAAGACCTACAGAACCAGAGCTTGGACCTGATTTCAGCTTCTTCTGCATGCATCCAGAGTTATGGCTACCTTCTACCACCTTCAGAGTATCCAGCATTACTTCTGATGACATAGATGAATTTTCAAGTAATACCAAGTCCTTTGCTACAGACTGACACTGGCTGATCACATTTAATCAGTCAATATATTTTCAAACACAAGATTGCATAAAAGAATTCCTGAATCATAGAAATTCCCTGGTCCATGTTTATGAATTAGGTCTTTTCAATAAATATAAGTTAATATATATTTTCATTCACATAATTGTATGTGAACTTTTAAATTAAGTTGGTTAGCAATCTGATGAGTTCAGTTAAAGTTGACAATACCGCACTATACTTTAAATACTACCGTGAATTAGCACTGTATACTTTCCAAAACACCATGCTGCTGTACAACAAAAAAACCGATTATGCTTTAAAATGCATAGAGAGCAACTGACAATGATATTATGTTTAAATTCTGTTCTTCAATGATAGGAGGTAGTACAAAAAATATAATCTGTTCTATATTAAAGTAGTTGAAAGGCAGTGCAATGAAGAGATATCTTAGCTTTACTATGACCTGCCTCTGAAATCTAAGTTGCTTTTGCAACAGCTTCCATTTTCAATGTCACGCTGAAACTCAGAAATATAAATTGTTATCTACAAATCTCTGAAACCAACAGAACTGTAATCAAACTTTTACCTATGGTTTGGCACTAGAAGACATGGTAAATTTTCAGTCTTTCTATAACTCTTTTGTTAAAATATTTAGGTGGCTCCCAGGGGAAATGCTATACTATGGCTGATTTGAACCTGTTTATATTAGAAAGTGAAAGAACTTTCTGTATCTTGTTAATCACAAACATTTCCTAGTCTCATCTTGTCACTTCCCTCTGGGGGTTCCTGGTGCCATTCTTGAATGTACAATACCCATTTTTGTTGAATGGCTATGGTGACTGCTTGTTTCATCCTTTTCATCTTTGATTAAAGTCTGAAGAGAGAAAATTTTTTACATGGTGTAGTTTCAATTCTATAGGGACTATACCATTTCAGAAGATAATCTAAATTCTGGATTTAATATTCAGCAACTGCGACCATGGAGGAAGTTCCTCAGTAAATTATAGCATATTCATAACAGTATATTTTTGATGACCAGAGAACTATAAAATTGCTATGTATCCTGAAAAGTGTTTATAACTTTGATTTGTAATGTAATGTGTTTGACTAAAAGCTGACTTCCAAATGTGCCCTCAGTATTTATGCAATTTACTGAAACTAACCTTAGAAAGGCTATTATAAATTAATAAAGTAACTCAAAGGTAAATTGTAATGTACAATGTAAGAGTATACTCACTTTGAATTGCACTATTCAGGTCTTAATCCTTCTAAAATGTCATAATCTGGAGATTTTATTTTTTTATTAAGCCATAAACATTCTGGCTAGACTTTTTATTCCAGGTTTACAGATATGTTGATGTGTAATGAAAAACAACAGCAAACTACATGCCATTTGAGTGAAGCTTAAAAATTGTTTTTCAGTATTTGGGCACAATACTTTCTTCAGGCTTACAAGTATTAGGAAACTGCAAACATAGATCGGAAATACCTAATGAGGTCTCAGTGACCTAGAAAATGCAGTATATGGAAAGCAGCTTTAAATAGTGAGGTCTTTTCAGAGAGCAGCAAATAACTTCCACAGAAAGGTAAATATGGATATATTTGTGTGTGTGTGAAAGAATGAAATACCTGCTCTTTCAATTAAGATGGAGTTGATAGGAATTAGGAAAGCAAAGTGAAAAACTGTGTCTCACAACAGTTTTTTTATGTTTGTAAATTCCCAGAACCCCTTTTCAAGTGACTAAGAGAGAATTTCATGCTTCATTAAAAAAAGAAGCGTATAGCCTGATCTTCAAAGAGAGGGAAGGAAGGGTAGTAGAAATGGAGGAAAGTGAGAAGCTGAGGGTGTATCTACACAAATGCCTGCAGACAGACCATGGGTACATGTGGCCTTAAGATCAAGCTGATTGGATGTGAGAAAACTCCAAGACACTGTGTAGCAATGTAGTGCAAAGCTCTGAGCTCATAAGACCAACTGAGATTAATTTTCAAAAGTTGTAGAAGTTCTTTTTAGCTACATCTATTTCTCTGTTAATGCAGTTTGAATAGAAAACTGCAGCATCCCCAAATGAGAAATCACATGGTTTTTGGTTGTGCTGAATTTAGAGTGGAGATAGAACACTTTAATGTCTGCCTTTGCAAAGTTATTTATGAGTTATTGATTTCCTTAATTTTTTAGGCTGATATAATTCTGTTTAGTAAAATATTTGGAGAAAAACGATACTTAAAATAACCGGGAAATAAATACTTCATTTCATTAAATCATGCATCATGCATGAAGAGATTAAATGAAAAAAAATGGATTAAATATTTCCTTGATAGATTATGAGATCACTACATTCACATCTTGAAAGGAATGAGTCAAAGGCAGATTTTGTTACCCATGGGACAGTAGAGAGGCCAAGAAGGCAACATTATTAAATAAAACAGACTGCTTGGAACAAAGTAAATATATGAAAAAGTGAGCACTGCAGACATCTTCCTGTTTCTACCTAATAGAAGAGATAACCTATCAACAGCAATTCTTCTGGGAGTTTATGAAGAATAATTATAGTTCAGAATATTCATTTCCCCATCTGCTTTTACAGGCACAGATGAGTTTTATTTGGAGAATAAAGGAGAATTTGGCAATAAAGACTTTTACTAAATTGCCTAGAAAGGAATTTGAAGATCCCTTGCTACAGTTAGGAAATCAAACTGTAGATCCAAACAAGCTCAAAACTGGAACTTTAAGTGGGATTTTGACTCCATTCAGTTCACTGAAGACACGCAGATAGTAAAACTAGCTTTTTCTCCAGCAGGAGTATATCTGATAGAGGTTTTATAAAAGGGAGATAGTGATAGGCCAAGGGGGAATGATTTTAAAGTGGAAGAGAACACAGTAGATTAGACTTTAAAAAGAAATTCTTTACTCAGAGGTTAATGAGGCACTTAACCAGGTTGCCCAGACAAGTTGTGAACATCCCATCTGTGTTCAAGGCCAAGCTGGACGGAGCCCTAATCGAGTGGGTGGTGTCCCTGCCCATGGTAGGATGGGGTGTGTGTGTGACTAGACGATCTTTCAAGTCTGTTCCAACCCAAACCATTCTATGATTCTAGAAGGTTAACTATTTCCTATTTTGACCAGAATTAAATTCTACACTTTCCAAAAAGGATTAAGCAAAGCTAAAATAGGCACAATATATAATCTGCTCTGGCACAAGTAACTGAGTGTGTTTATGACTACATGTGCTTATATTTTAGCACACAGGACTAGGGAGTTAAAAGTGAAACACATAGGCAGCACAATGAAAACTACTTTCCAGAAAATTTCAAGCTTTTCTAACAGAGATTCTGTTCTTGGCCAGGAAAGAATTTGTGCTTGGAAAGATAAAAATCTAGGCCATCATTTAAGATCAGACTTAAGTATTCAGCTGCTACAATTTTGTATTTATAAATTTTACTGCATTTAAAGTTTCACAAGCAAAGCCACACCACAAATTCTTCTAGCCAATAATTTTGTCTTTGATGATGGCCAAAGGCATATGCAGATTCCAAAGGTATAAGAATAGCTTTATTAGGGAACTATCCTTTCATGATATATGGTGAATCACTACTAAGGGCTGCCCTTTTCATGGCAAACCACTCTTCATTTTTCATGGGCTATATCAAGGTCTACATGGAATACTTCTAAGCAGATAATAATTGTCAACAACATTGAGAAAGTTAGGGGAAGGACTGCCTATAGTTTGTTAAATCCTGAAAGATTAGTAAATACGATTTTAATACTACTGTGCCAGTACTACTTGGAGCAGCAGAAGTGGTTGCTGTAAAAACAGGTTTCTGAAACTTTCAGTTCCCAAAAACTGTGTATTAATATACAGTTTAAGTATGTACAACATGTTAAATATACAAAATGACAAATCATGCCAAATAGGTATCCTGTAGATAAGAAAGTACATTCCGTGCATTTCAATTTTTCAGGCAAAAAGCACCCATTGTAGAATCGTATCTAAGAAACTGTAACAGTGGAAAAAGGCACTTTAGCTCTTGATTTCAAATCATGAGAGGATGATTATTTACTTACATAAACTCAGGAAGTTTGATGCAAAGCCCTTCTTCACATAGCCTATTTCTTGAAATTAAGTATTAACCATACAGTAGTGGTGCAAATAGGCAATCTTTTTAAAAATGGTATATTTTCATAACCTGCATGGAACAGGGTACACAGCACACTCTTTACAGCTTGGGAATTCACAGAAATCCCTCAGCAACACTCAGAGGACTGTGGACACTTAATGCACCTTGTCCAGCTTCAGCAGAGGCTTAGGTCCACCTCACAGGAACACAATGACCATAATCGTACCCATCACAGAAGCTATTCTCCTCAATTGTACAGGCACAGTGAAACCATGGAGCCAAATCTGAGCTTTCAAATGGCTCTGCAATTGCAGTCGATGAGAAATGTTTGCGCCTTAATTTAAAAGCCAAGGAAGGAATGGCTGCCCTGGTGTCAAGACAGCATGTATACACTATTAAAACTAAAACACCTCACCTGGAAAACTGAATTGCTTTCCTTGTTAGACAACAGGCTACACTAACAAATCTGGTATTTTCCTGTTATCAGGGATCTTTTACTGAGTACCACATTAGACTTTAAAACTTTCTAACAAGGGCTAGAAAACTTTTTTTTTTGTAGGCATTGTTTAATAATATTCTTCGGTACACGCTGATATAATCCTTCTGTTAGAGAACTGAAAAATAAAAATAATATTGTCTTTATAACCCCAGTCAGCATAAATTACAAAAAATCATGCTGCAATATGTCCAATATAGCCTCTCACTGTGAAGTAGTATCCTTCGTAATCATGTTTTCCAGGCTTTTCAAGAATAAATATAAGGACATTTATTGAAAAGAAGCTACAGAGGTCAACTAAGAGACGCAAATCTTTACAGACACTATGACAATTATAGTATGGAAATTATTTAAAGATACCATATTGGAAAAAACTCAGGTGCATATTGCCAATTAAAAAAAGGTTAAGGAGGTTACGACAAAGAAGGAAGTACACTTCAAATACTTGAGATAATATTAAAATGAAGAAAATAAAAAGAACAATGAAGTCTGGAAGACTAAATGTAAAAGCATAAGCAAATTGTCCAAAAAGGGATCTTAAGAAGCAACTAAAAGAAAAGGTAATCAATAATAATAAACCTTTCTTGAAATGTATCCAGAGAAAGACACATGCAAGAGATTTTGTAGTGCCAGCTGATTAGGAGGGTAAAAAGGAATTTTCAGACAACCTAAGGTCATTGTAGGGAAACCAAATTAATTCCTGGCATTCGTTGTGAAAGAAACTAGGAACAATCCCTTGTTCCCCTTGTTTCCCTAGGAACAGACCCTTGGATCTGACATTACAGAGATTGTGTAATTTATTAAAGAACACACTGTCAAAAAATGGAAGGCAATAAACACCTAAGGCCAGATGGTATTCACTCATAGCTTCTAAGAAAGCCTAGAGGTGAAATGTATGTACTGTTAGTGTTGCTATAAAATCTCTTCCTTGAATCTTCCTTGATTTCAAAGAACCTGAGGGAGGGTGGGAGAAATCTGAGGAACCCTGTGCCAGGTAAATGAATATTCTGATTAATGGTTACATGAATAGATATATTCTACGTGGGGAGCCTAATTTTTGCACAGGCAAAACCTAAATTCTTTTGAAGAATCATGAAGCATGTGAATGATCCACTTGAGGTAGAGAGTGGTCCAGTTGAGATAGTATTAATCTCCAAACAACTTTTGACAAAAATCCATTACCAAAGGGCAAGTTAGCAGCAAGCAGAAAGTAATTCAAGTATTAGGAACAGATTGCAATACAACACAATAAACATCATACTATTTTCCTTGTATCAAAAATTATTGTTCTGCCTCACCTTGAATATCAAGTGTCTCCCACATCTCAGTAATCTCAGAAAGGTTCAGAAGGGAGTTCAGTAGCTATAAAAAGTGTGGAAGCGCTGCTTTGTGAGGAAGAACAGCACAGATTAGGGTCCATCTATCTGTTAAAAGAAGTATTTATGTGGGTTTTGGAAGTCTACAACATCAAAAGTTGAATTGAGATGGTGAAGAGGGACTGGTCATTGCTTACAATACAAGAACTGGGGACCAGTAATGAAAATGGAAGATTGACACGAAAGAAAAGGAGAGGATACTTATGGGAGTCATTCCTGAGGAAGGCTACACACATGCAAAGTCTGCATGAGCTTTAGGGAAGGCTGAAAGAAAGAGAGAAGAAAGACCCACAAATAACAAGACACACACAACCACATCTAAGTCTCTACAATTCCAAGCTTAAAAGGGTTGGTAACTGGGAGAATATTATGGGATGAATCACATGCCTGCATAGCTCTTCTCCCTTGTGTATCCATCCATGGGCGCTCTTAGTGACAGACTCAGAGGTTAGATGGAAGTACTGGCTGATCTACTGTGGCCATTGTTATATTCTGAAGAGTTAAAGCACTTCCAGAAGTGTGCCATACTGGAAAGGAAATTACCTGTTTTAATTATCCCATGAAATTTACAGGGCTACTGGCTTCACTGTTTCTTGTAAGCTAATTCTCAGGTTTGAGATACCAAATAGCAACATTTGCTTTCTTTACTATGCAAGTAATTACACTAACAGTGTTTTATTTCATTAGTTATTGTATTGCAATGATTTGATATGCCAAATCCTTCTAGGTTCTTTATTCCCTTGAATAGCTGCATAAGCTTTCCAATTGCTTGCATAGCTCAACTATTATAATTGTACAAATATTATCTATTTGATTTTAGGGAAGTTTTTAAAAGGAATTTTCAAACAATGACCATGCTCTGATTAAATAAATACTGCTATTGCAGCACTAGTTAGGGCATAATTTAAATATGCCATGAATAATTTGTTATGATATCTGTCATCCTAACTCTGACTCAAATTGTCGATATATTTGTTGGAAAGGCATCCTATTTTACCTCATATTTTTTTGAGTGTATTTGACACTGTTTCTAACATTATTTTATGACACTGACATTTAGTCTAAACAGCTTATTACTTTATTGCTGAAAATGGCAACATGTATTTACTCAGCTTTTTACTTTAGAATCAGCAGGCTATCGCTTGCTTTATTAATCAGATCCAATCTTGAGGATTATAGCCACTAGTTTCAAGTTTACTTAATTACTGCTACTCAGAAAATGAGAACTTGGTAATTCAGTTGCATTTACATCTTTGATGAGCTGCTTTTTTACAGATCTCATTATGTTTGGAAAGAACAGATATGTTTTTGGTCCATTCTCACTGCATACAATATATCTTTCACTATTCCAAACACTTTTGAAATGTTATCACATACATACTAAGTTCAAAAATGAAATATCATTTTTAGGAATTAAGGACAAATCATTCAATGGCTAAAAATTTTCAGCAGAGTTGCAAAAGCATCTTTGATTTAAAAGTCAGAGTTACAATAATTTCTTCTCATCTGAGAGGAGTGTTTATTAATACAAAAGGATGAAAAAGATAAAAGAGCTAAGATTTTCTTCCTAAGACTTTTCTTCCTAGAAGAAGCTACTGTTGGGTGCTAAGAAACCAATCAAGGGCACTTCTAATTTCTCTCAGATTTCCTACAATTTATAAGACAGTGTCCGATTTACCAATATGGGTAAATAAACTTACATGAAACAGAAGAGACTATGGCTATGTCTTCATACTAGTGTGTTTCTGTAGGAGTAGATTTGATTTTTCTGAAGTTCAGCTGTGGATACTGAGATCCCATCATCACATTTCAGACTGTGTTATGGACTATCTATGTCTTTTGTCTTGAACCCATAGACTAAAATATCTAGGGATTGGAGCAGATAAAGTATATTGCCAGAAGAATATCTTCAAATTTTGTTTTAATCAAAAGATACATAGTTCATGTACTGTGAGATTGCTCAGCAACAAGACACAAGGCATTTTATGAGTGGCATGAGTGAGATCGTTTAGGAGTCCCAAACAGAATCAGATGGAGACTGAGCTCATGTACGCTTAGAAAAAAACACCGGTCTTCTTACTAAAATTGATTTTTCAGTGCTAGCTATGTATTTTACAGAAAGCAGGATATACTGCAAAGAACTGTCACACCCTCTGATCCTCCAGTTCTAAAGCATATTACATTTTGTACTTGCATGTGTTATGGCGATCTCTAGTGTCTCCTTTGATACCTTCTCATTAGTCTTAATGATAACAGCCTAATGTAATAGTAAGTTTTCTGTGGCTGATCAGTACTCAAATGAATGCTTCATGGTAGTTATTTTTCCCCCATCAAGTTTTCTTATACAAGGCTTATATTACTTTTCTACAATCATCTGTGCATTTTGCTAACTCATCAAAATCAGGTTCTAGAAGAAATTGACAGCTCTTTGCTCTTTGCCAGCACCTTCACCAGAAAGAGTACAATATTATCCTTAGAGACAAGTCCAGGCAGAAAGTAAATTAAAAAGAAAAAAACCTACAAAATTTCTGGATTCTCCTCATCTCCTGCAATCGATGGTAAACCAAAAAATCCTTAAGCTAAGCTGCTCTTTCTTCACATTATGCATGGAAAATGTCTCCCACTGATCTATTAGTTCAGGAAATAGGAAGAGGGAGATGGCTAGAAACTGTTTTTACATTCACTAATAGCAGAGATCATGTGAGAATGCTGCAAGCTGCAAGTCTCAAATATATGCTTGAATATGGAGTACCACAGATCTTAATTTTCCCAGATCTCAGCACTACAAAGGAAATGAAAAGTAAAGTGAAAAGCATTAGGCAGGATGCTATAATGGAAGAAATTGAGGCAGCAATACTATTCATTGCTAAGCTCTTGATTATTTTTAAAGGAAAGGCTTATATCTTCTGAGACCTGAAAGCAGCCTGCAGCCTGCTGGAAAGAATGGAGGGAGATAACAAAATCCAAACAGTATACTTTGATTGACAGCATGCAGACTGGTCCACAAGTACTGAAATCATCATCAATATTCCTCTCATATAAAGTCATATGGAAAAATACTAGACTTGCTAATACAAGTGTTAAGAGTTTGCATATGAGAACAAATGAAGAAAAAATGTGATTTATAATAATTTTGGGGTTTTGTTCTTTTTAATGGCATGCTGACTGGAGTTGAAGAACTCCTCTGTGAAGTCCATTTGCTTGTCCCTTAAATAACAGTGCCAGAGTACTTTGTCTGATTCACTTTGGAGTTAACTGTGTTAACTCCTAATCATAATCTAAAAATATTTACAGTGATGGAAGATTTTTTTCATAAGTGGAAGAAATGGTCTATATTTTAGGATAATGAAGAAGAGAAAATGATGCCGGACTTAAGTTTAAGCTCTGTTCTGCCCTGTGTAGATGAGAGCTAATAAAATTCAAATAAGTTTAAGGTTAACAAATCACATCAGTAGATCCTATGTAATGCAATTCTCCAAAAGTAGCTCTATACCACAGAGTGGGAACAAATTTTTAGCTTACTGCTGTTTTCTCACTCCCACAAAATCTCTCATATTACAAAATAATTTAAGTTGAAAAAGACCTTTTAGAGCATTGAGAGTCCAACCGTTAACCCAGCACTGCCAAATCCAGCACTGTAGTGGTCCGTAAGCACCACATCAACAAATCTTATAAATACTTCCAGGGGTGGTGACTCCACCTCTTTCCTTGGCAAACTGTTCCAATGCTTGACAACCCATTTGGTGAAGAAATTTTTCTCAGTGTCCAAAAGCTGAACCTCCCTGGGTGCAAATTGAGGCCATTTCCTCTTGTTCTATGACTCGTTATTTGGGAGGAGAGACTGATCCCCACCTTGCTACAACCTGCTTCCAGGCAGTTGTTCTCCAGACTGAACAACTCCAGCTCCCTCAGCTGCTCCTCCTAAGACTTCTCCAGCTTTGCTGTCCTTCTCTGGACATGCTCCAGCAGCTCAAGGTCTTTCAGGTACTGAGGGGCCAAAGGTACAGGCCTACCACTGCCCTAGTCCTGCCGACCACAGTATTTCTGATGCAGGCCGGGATATCATTGAGCTGCTTGGCCACCTGAACATGCTGCTGGCTCATGATCAGCCAGCTTTTGACCAGCACTTCCAGGTCCTTTTCTGCCGGGCAGCTTTTCAGCCATTCTTTCCCCAGCCTGTAGCGCTGCACAGGGTTGTCATGACCCACACACAGGACTCAACACTTCACCTTGTTGAACCTCCTACCGTTGTCCTTGGCCGATAGATCCAGTCTGTCCAGATCCCTCCACAGAGCCTTCCTACCCTCCAGCAGTCAACACTCCCGCCCAGCTTGGTGTCTTCTGTGAACTTGCTGACAGTACACTTGATCCCCTCATCCAGATCATGGTGTTGAAGGATTTACTAAAATCTAGGTAAGACAACATACACATCCTTTCCTTCATCCACTAGCTTGGTCACCTTGTCAGAGAAGGAGACCAGGTTAGTCAAGCAGTACCTGCCTTTCACAAACTCATGCTGATCCCTTGGTTTTACTGTACATTCCACATGATGGACCTAATTATATTCCTGCTGAGTGATCCTGTGTTGTTTATTTCAGTTTAGACATCTACCCCACTTCAATTTTTCTAAATCCACATATACTGGTGTAGTTCCACATGCACAGCTTTCGCTCCACTTTGTACTTAGGTATCTGTCGCAATTTTATACCATGTTAAAAAGCCTTCCAGACATATTAGAGAAAAAGTGGATGGAAAATAAGGAGAATGGAAATTCTACCTATTCAGTTAAAATCAATATTTAGAGAGAGACATAAATTTTGTGAGATGTAACTCCTACCTATCACAGTGAAATCTGTATCTTTTTTTTACTGTTTCGTGCAGCCACAAAGCTTTGTCTCAGATACTTGGTTACAATAGCGAATCTACACTTTAAAAATGGAAGAATATACATGTCAGTCAAAGTGCAACTACGATATATATTGGAAATACCTTCTTCCTATAAATCCCTTGAGATTTTATAAGGGGGAAGAAGTTTTCCAATAGCATGTTACACATTAAAGAACAAATACTAACGGAACACAGGCTACAAAATACTAGATTTTTCTGTAACAAAATGGGCTTCTTAGTTATCTCTGTAAGGAAGCTTATGGATTGGCATAGCTGCCAGTTTGCCAACTTAGGAAGAGATGAAATAAGTCTGCAGCATCATTATTATAGGTCAATGGAATATAAGCCAAAAGCAACATAGTATTTAGGAAATGGATGTTGATAATAAAAGAGCCACTCTAATTTCCTGTGGATTTCTTAAATTAGCTCTTTTCATATGCATACTGGTTTGAACTGATAGTTCTGCAAGACAAGCACTTTTACATACCTCATTGGTAAATAACTGATTTTCTTCTCAAAGAAGAAAAACTGTTATGTTAATATTATAATTTTGGATTTATGCCACAGAAAAGGCCATCTATTTGTTTTCTGATTACAAAAATGCCTCTGAAGGTAAAGAAAGCTTAGCTCTATTTCTATCTATAAAAAATAATAGTTTGCAGATCAGAGGCTCAGTTAAATATAGAGAGTTGCAATAGCATACTTTTTGTAAAATTCTCATTTCCTGCAACTAAATGATATTCTACTGCCAAAGCTTGGGTTAGACAAAACATTAAAAAGAAATATATGGGGCAGCATAGACAAATATGTATTTGTAGATATTATTTAAAAACAAACACAGTTTGCAAGGCAGATCAGACTGCAGTATTCATAGCGCTGTTACTAACCTCACAGTCACTAGAATCATATACTTCACATAAAATTATTCAGAGAAAAATTTTCTACAATATCTTTAGGGAACAAAGGATACTTCTGGTCATCATGTGAATTCTGTGTGCTCAAACTCTGATACTAACCCAGGATTTTCTTCTGTGTACAAAGTATGGGAAAGCCTCCTCCTTTGAGAGTTAGAATAGCTTTCGAAGACTTCTGATTTAAATTTCAAACTCTTGATCAAGGAGTAAATGTTTGTATCCTGAAATTGAAAATTGGGTTCTTTAGCTCTATATCAAGTGAAAATATTAAGCATTTTGTTGCATCCACTGTGTGAGCCAAGTTCCCCACTGTGCCTTCAAATCCACAGTGAATGAACCATATTTGGATCTGCTTATCAGAAGGAGACATTTAGAAAGACAATGAGCCTGTCCTGCTAGACGGAGACTCCTGATGCTTTTAGATAGGCCTGTGGTGAACTGCAAAATGGGCCCTAAAATCAGGCTGACATGGTCGCTTAACAAGCTGTGGTATTAGCTGTTGGCTCAGAGAATTTCTAATGTCACCCACAGGGCTGATGATGGCAGCCATCATAATTAGAATGCATGAATCAAAAACACCAGGTGAAGATTTTGCTTTGGAAGAAAGAAAAGACAGAAGGAGGGAATTACCATGCCCTTTGACTACTAAGCTGCTGCATGCAGCTGGATCAGTGACCAACAGTGACTGGGCGGATTATACTATGGAGATACTTGCTATAGCCTTATGCTTCCCACACCCAGTGGCTGTCAAAGCAAACGCTGTGAACGACTTCAAAGAAAGTGATACAAGAGGCTGCATGGGGGAGAAAGGTAACCCCACTAAAGACCGTGGGGGGAGGGTGGGGTGGTGGGAGGTGGGGGGATGAGTCTAGGCTTTTCTTTGAGTTTAGCAAACAATTTCTAGTAGAATTGGTTTATTTTATTAATTCTATCACTCAGAATTCATCCCTAAAAATGCTAAACTCTACTGTTTGCTGAAGTGGAAAATCTATGTAATCTTAACAGATATGACCTTGAAAGGGATTTGCTGAACTTTTGTATGATTAAATTTTTCCCAACCTTTGTAGACTCTTGATTTTAAAATCTCCCTAACAAAAGCTCTGCCAGGAAAGCTGTTATTACAAAGATGCTTCTCAATGGGGAGAAGTGGGCTAATTGCAAGCACTTCAGTGAAATAAAGGAAGGTTTTGCAAACAACTACAGAATTGACAAAATGCACCACATTTCTGTTAACAGAAACTATGGGGGAGAAACATCACAGATGGCAAAGATGTCTAATATAAATAGATGCTGTAAGACTAGCTAGAAGAGGCTATACAAGATTTCAGATAATTCATAAACAGTAATTGCTCGTCTGACCTTGATGTGACTACAGAAATTCCATTAACTCACAAATCTTGACATTTAATTACATACTAAAAAATATTCTACCATTTATTTTGACAGGGTCTACAATAATCCTGCATTTGACTTTTATCCATGTTTTCAGCTGCTTTTCCCACATTGCAATTTATTTCCAAAGTCACAAATAAAAATGATACTATCAGACTATACTGTTACCTAAAATGTTCTTGAGTTCTCTCTAAAATTTGAACTGAAACACTATGAAAAAGTGGGGTTCACAATGACATGGCGCCCTTCGTCTCTTATATTACGCAGTTGAATTTAACATCCCTGCAGATCATTTACCTGAGACAGCAAAAATTCACTGAGAAAGACTGCAGCAAATTATTTTATAGAGCAGTTTAAAACTGGCCAAACAGTACCAAGCATTATACTAACAGTTATTAAATAACAAGGAAAAAAAGCTTCCTATCTTCGGAAATGCTGCAGTACTGTTTGCCAGTCAATATTCATCTACAACTCTTAATTTAAACAAAAAAGTAAAATACAATGCAGTTATTACAGTCAGGCTGACAATTGGTGCGATAAAATGTTGTTTTAAGTGCTAATGAAGACGGTTTTGGGTTTTTTTTGTTCTTGTGGTATAAATGAAGTAGACTCTAGGGAGGTAAAAAATCAGAATACTGCATATCAACTGTATAAATATACTCTAGAATTACTGGATTCTAGGAATATTTGAAGTGGGTTTTTTTCCACTTTCTTGTAATTGCTGAAAAGAGTAATTTTATTCCCCTTTTTACATTTTAAGCTCAATTTTAAGGCACTTGACTATTCTGCATTAGTTGCACTGTCTGTGTCTACCTACTGTTTGCCTCACCAATTTGGAATCACCATATAAAACCTTTTAATTTAAATACGGTTCGTTCTTTTCCGGATTCAGAACAAAGGCTAATCTTGTTATTGACAATTTCTTGACTTTAAGGAGTGATCTCACATAATCAATTGATTTTTAAAAAATAACAATAAAAAGGGGAAAAAGAAATTAATATTTTATCATCTCCTATGAACCAGGAAATAACATGGTTTTCAAAAGTAGTTTGATTATATACGCATATTATTCTGAATATTTAAAGTCTAAACTATTATGAGGATAACATGTAAATCAAATTACATTTTACATTTCATTTTGTGATTTGTTTTGTTTTTTCTTTTTTTGTGCACCCGGCAGTCTTTCATGAGCAAAAGAATTTCTACTAATTCCTTATTACAAAAAGGCATAATACAGAATCATATAGGATTCCCACAAATGTTACCACTCAACAGTCTGGAACTAGGTCATAAACTTTATTTGCTGAATACATTGAGAATACAGTATTCTACTTAAAAGATCCATAATAGAGTATGTATGTATATATACATACTGTAACAGAACATTCTGCAAGCGTAGTGTATTATGGCTTACAAAATTTATTACGCTTCATCATTATTTCTCAACAGAAACAAAAGAATTACATTGAAAGCACCCATACTGCACCTGTCTGCATAAATATATATATATACACACACACATATACAGAAACACTAGTAGCTATTTCTTTGTGTTAAACACATGGCTAAACACACAAAGACACTGAAATCCTTCTCTTATTTGATTCTCCTTATTACATCACTCTCTCATCTTCTACTTTCTTGTGGGAAATTTTTTTCTGTTCTTGCTTGAACCTCTTTTTTTTTTATAACAGACACTCCTCCTTTCTGAATCCCTGAGAAAGGAACCCTTGACTTCTGCATTGACTACTTGTGATCCTCTCCCTCCAGTCCATTTGTAATCATTCACTGCATGTCTTAATGTGTATTTACATAGTGCCTTCTTTTCTCTCACTACAACAACTTAAGTTTTCTGATTTCTGAAGGATCTCTCGCCAGCTATAGACCCCTGTAATGCTCTCCCCAGTCTTGTCTTGATGCTTGTTTTTCCCTAATTCTGCAGGACAACTGAATAAATAAAAAAGCATGTATTTTGCCTGCATGCAAAAGTTAGCTTTCCTTAGTTTTATTAAAACATTGCTATTAGTATTATCCACCATGTTTCATCTCTCCTTTGACCAGCTCAAATCATTATATATTATGATAGCTCAATTAACTTCAATACACTTACTATTTATGCTAGACAAGCTCTTTGTAGGTTTTAACAGGATGCATTTGAACTAAGAAGAAGAATACAAAGCAAATAAAATTACCTTTGCCTCCCCATCACATCAACTGTATTCTCCAAAGAAGTTTCCATTTATACATGTCTAATATCCTGTTTCTTTCATTCCATGTTTACTGTTATTCAGCCTCTGACCCCAACAAATACTGAACATGCTTTCTATTCGAGATCTAATATACTTGTCTACTTCGGGGGGAATCTAGTAAGTTTTCTGATTTATTGTTGTTTTCTACACACTTTAGCACCGCATCCCATAAAGTACCCTTTTCTGCACAGTATTTGTGCATGCAATTATTTTGTGTTTTTAAAAAAATAGTTTGACAGCCTTTTCCTTAGAATTTGGTCCCTAACATTTCACTGCTCTTGGAACTCATCTCTCAGATAAGAAATAAGAGGGTAGACACTGACTACATCAGATTAGATGCATAAACTATATAAAAAAGGCACACGAATATTACTGTTTCATTGATTTTGGCACATCGTTACAAGAGCAGGGGTGATCCACATTACACCTTTCATTTTTTTCTCCTACGCTGTGGTCTTGGAACCTCTTGAGGTAAAGGGAATACTTAAGGCTTCCTTCCATCGTTCTTTCAACGTGTTCATAGTTGCTGAGGTGGTAGTTTCTGCTCTATCTGCCTAGTGCCTGACTGTCCTGAAATCAAGTTCCTTACTGACTTCTGCAGCCAGCACATCTTCAGGAATGTATTGATGATCCTCCCATTTCCCCCTCAGAAATAAAAATTAGGACAGAAATACTGCCCTGCAGATCCTTTTCTCTCTGTCTCAGATGGTGAGGGAGAGAAATAGATGAATGCAGTTCAGCAAATTTCCTTGCTTTTCTCAGCAGGGAGGCTTGCACGTGGTCGGGCATAGCAAGAAACATGATTTCCACAGGGCCTCAGGCAGCAGCCAAATTTCACAGCAGGGGATGAATCCATGGCCACTTCTGAGGCTACAGAACTGCACATAACACAGGCCTCTCATTATAGGGTTGGACAACCCTCTGGAGACTTTCTGCTGTTGCCATATTAACAAGAAATGAGTGGTTTGTGTATGTCACAGGAGCGCTCTGTTAAATAATGCTGCCTTGTATTATGCATAGTTGTATGTGTGCATTTCTCTTCTGATAAGGTATGGAGGAATCAAAGGGAGAACAAGGATTTACCGTATGAGGCTTCCAGCCCCATGTGCGAGGCAACACAGTTTGTGACAGGCTCAGTGACATCACTGAGCTGGAAAGTAAATGGCAGCTTGAGGTTCAGCTTATTTTTCAGCTTTATCTTACACGTTTCAGAAGTTGCTACTACCACTTTCATGTAATTCTCTAGTAGATTTCTATCACATAGAGTCACTTTTAATAGATTTGAATTTTTTTGATCTTCAATAAACTCTACTCTACTCCTTTGAGAAAAATCTTGGTTACTTTGAAGATATTTCTCTGCTTGCCTGCACTCTGTGAAATTCTTTCTAAAACAATAAAAGCTCTAAGTATAAATTAGTCTTCTAAAAACAACCGCTTAGGTAGGTAGATGATCATTCACCATGCCAAATAAATAATAAAGTACAGACTGCATGACTATAGATAGCCAGACTATTTAATTTTCATACACTAAATGTTAAGTCTGAAAGAGAAATATACACATTCTTCGTTCCTTAAGAACAAACACTAATGAAATCAAAACCAGTTACAAGAAGAACACATTAGACAATGGAAATGAAACTGAAACTGTTAGTGATAATTAGGAAAAAATTGACAATTAAAAGAAACATGCATTACGAAAAAAGACAGCAGGAAAATATACAAAGGGAAAAAGCTGTTATCATCAAAGTGAAATATAACAAATAAAAATGCAAGAATTATTAAAAAGTAGTTTCATTCTGTACTTAGGCAGAAAGCACATGATACACATGATCATGGTAATGAAATATCTTCCTTGTCAACAGTAACTAGAGCTAATGTTTAACACAGTTCTTAAACCCATCATTTTAAAATCAGAATGTCAGATAAAGTAGAAGAGTTTTGAAAGAATTAACTGGTGAGTTCTCTGGATGAAAACAGCAAACTTTTCCCCCACA
Organism: Pseudotriccus pelzelni; assembly: GCA_035584735.1. Classification (NCBI taxonomy): domain Eukaryota; kingdom Metazoa; phylum Chordata; class Aves; order Passeriformes; family Tyrannidae; genus Pseudotriccus; species Pseudotriccus pelzelni. The sequence continues at coordinate 39,329,636 of JAWMRA010000130.1, read as the reverse complement.
TGTAAAGGAATTGATTGGGCTGAAATTTTTGGAGTCCACAGTCAAGGAGGTACCATGTATATGAAAAATAATCAATTGGCAAGCCCTTCTAAGTATGGGCCTCTGACCTGTCAACGGTGCCAGGTAAAACACTGAAGTTTTACGGAGATTATCAAAGACAAGAAGGAAGATAATGTATCTGGTGTTAGTCAAGATGGGTTTATAAAGAATAGATTTTATCAAAACGAATCAAAATTTTTTTCATATTTGATTGATAATTTTACTGTGAATATAAGAGTTTTTGACTTCAGTGAGACATAATTTAAATGGGCAGAGAATCTGTCTTACTCAAACTAACACTATATACAATCATTTTTACACATATGTAACAGCAAAAATACTGGTTAAATAATATATCTTAGAATGAGAAAAAGGGAGCCATTGCCATGCAGATGGTGTTTAAATTTCTACTTTACCCCTTAGCTACATTTATCACTTTATAGCACTGTACAATGGAAAAAGAGATGGATTCAGACATCAAAAAGTTATATAACTAATCTAATAATTCTTGTCTAATTTTTATACAGTAGCCATAAAAAGACTTTAGAAATGAGACTGCAATTGTTTAGTCTTTTGCTCTCAATATAATTGTTGTACTTCCCAATATTTAAGAACTACTGCAAGTGTAGTAACCAAAAACTGTCTAATGATCAGTCCACAACATTAACTTAATTGATTTATCCATCAAATGAAAGCTTGCCAGGCAACTGAGGGCAGACCTCAGTTCTCCAACATTTTTCTGATACTTCTTATGCACAGAAACCTATGACTGCCTGTTTTCTACCCGTACTTCAGCAGGGAGCTCTTTTCTCCATTCTTGCCCTTTTAACATTCTTTTGAAGTTCAGGAAAACTTAGCCAACTCAGCACATAATGATATTTTAAGGAAGAAGTCTGGAAAAATGTTTTCATTTTATAGTTTTAAAATAGACAGAAGTTCAAGACTACTAAACTTTGACGATACTTCTTATTATTAGCATTTGCGTGTGGTTAAAGAATATGTTTCTTCAAAATTTAAAAGGTAGACATAAATGATGCTATATTTAGATTTTATGCTTTTTTAATATTGTTTTAAGGTTGAGTTGTAGCATTTTTCCCAGGATGAAGATGAAGACTAGGAGGAACTCTATCAATATCAAGGAAAATTAAAAAAAAAAAAAAAGCATTCTATGTAGAAGTAATGAAAAAAACCCCAGAATTAGTCAAGAAGTCTTCATCTTTGTAGGATAACAACATTTCTAACTCAAGAAAATAGGAGAGAGAAACACTGAGGGAGAAAAAGAGGAAAAATTAAAATAAAAAAAATCAAGGAAGGTAGAAAGAGGGGTTGTGAGCCTTTTCCTCTTTTTCTTCTAAGCCTCTGCAAAGTCTGAGAGATCCATGCTGAAACTTCATAGTGAAAACTACATATTAATAGGGATTTCACTACATGTTCTACAAAAAATGGCACATATTTTAGTTCTAATCTTCCTTTCTGTTCTGACGTTTAATTGCCCAGATAATCGTGACTGTATCTCCCACTATAAATATTTTGTGTCCTTCTATCAAATCATAATAAACTGTCTTTTGATAAGTGTCTCTTATTCAAACAGCCATTATAATAACTAAACCGTATTTTCAGCCGTCTTACAGTCTTCAATCTACACAAGTGAGATGTGTGCACACTATCTCAAACAGCTCAAATTTCTATCAGCTAATGGTATTACAGTGCTTTGACATTATATTTGAGGAAGTGCTCTACAGGAGCGTTTGACTACTGGGTTTGTTTCTTGACCATCCTGAACTGGCAAAGCTCTGCCATCATAACTTGAAAAGTCTCTGCCATCATAATCTGCACAGCACACAGACAGAAGTCTAGGTAAGTATCCTCAACAGTTAATCTCCTCTACCTTCACGTTTTTTAAAAAAATTTGTTACAAATGGAAAAAAAAATAGCCGTGGCATTTAAATATACACTTTCATAAATTTTAAACTGAAAGAAATATAAGGTGCTAAGTGCTAAAAACCAACCATACCTTTCATAAAAGAACATATCTCTAGTTGATCTCTTTATTAAGATCAAAAAAAGGGGAACATCCAGTTGAGATTTTGATTACTATTCAGAATTTCATATTTCTTTTTACTTTTCTCCCTTCTAAGCAGGAGGAAACTATAGGTGCCCTTGAGTAACCTTTCTTTCTCCTCTTCATGCAATTTTCACAAAAGAGTTGACCAAAATAGGATTTAACAGTCAAGGTAAGGATGTACATCAATTTATGTAACATTGTAATATTTTCCATAATATTCCCTACACAGTCCAAATATTATTCAGCTTTTTGACCTCTGATACATTTTAAGCAGATGTCTTCATACAGCTGCCTACAGTGATGCCTAGATCTTTGTCCTGAGAGGCTATATCTAATTCAGAGTCCCTCAGTTCATAAAGGATACTGTAATTCGCTCACTGCAGTGTGTGCTCTTTCCCACATAGAGAAGATGAATTTCAGCAGCCACTGCTGAACTTATTTTCTCTGGATGTGTCAGATTCTTATGGTGTTCTTCATAATTCTCCTTAGTTTTCAATAACCCATATAAATTTTCATCACTGGCTAATATTTCCTCCTTGGTGAATTGCTCCCCGCTTCTAGGTTTTTAGCAGCACCAGGTGCAGTGTATATTCTGGAGAAAATTGATTGTTAGCTTTCTTCCAGACTTCTCTTTCTTTTGTTATTTTCAGTAAGCTTCTGTGGGATAGCATGAGGAAACTAAGAGATTTCCTTTGCATATTTATGTAATTACTCCAAAAAGATTTTTCAAATCCTCTGCAAAGTCTGAGAGATCCATGCTGAAACTTCATAGTGAAGGCTACATATTAATAGGGATTTCATTATATATTCTACAAAAAATGGCATATATTTTAGTTCTAATCTTCTTATCCGTCATTTTTTATCTGTAAATCTCTTTGCACTGGGAATTCTACACTGCTCTGGTGCTTGAAGAACACCTTAGTATTCTGAAGACAGTACTGGAATTCAAAAAGAAGTTTTATATATTTTGTGGCCTTTCATGCCGATGTAAAACTAATCAAAGAAAGAGCATCTGTATATAAACCTTGTATTTTTTACTACATTTCCTTAAATTGCATTTTCTGAGGTTCACATTCTAATGGTTACATATGGACCTAAGCTTTGCAATTTTCCTTACTAGTGAAGGAAGCATTGACTTGACAACAGAAGAATAATTTGCAAGTCTGAATATTCAGTAACTTCCGCCGACATCAATAGATGCAGGTATTTAACTGTAAGATATCCTTTTGAAAAGTAACAAACTTTATCAGCCTATTACAGTCGAAGTTAGTGCAAATGGCATATGCTTAATACGTTCTCAATTCAGACAATGAATTTAACCATGGTTGCCTTTCACAATAGTTTTTAATGTTCTATACATAAACTTAAGTAATAACAAAAAATCGCTAGCAAACTTTATAAAGCTTCCAAGATTTTTGTTTAACTTTGCTTTTCAGTCTACAAAATGGCAGCTTGTCTGAGGTTTGCTTTGCTGTGTTAATTTGTACTTGATGTAGTAACTTCTTTACAGATTAAGATTATGAATTAAACTGACACTGGAAATGGTCTCAGAAATATTTCCTTTGATATTATTTTGGTGAGTGTATTAATTAAAGTCACATTCAATTCTGAAGGTGTTTCCAACATTGTTTTGCAAGCTCATGAGATGATACTCAAAGCAAATTTGCTGCAAAATTAGACAGTCTGGTAGTCATAAATCAAATCCTATGTCTGCATTTATTCTGCTGATGTTGGTTGCTGATTTGCATGCTAAAGTTAAGTAAAATCTATGAATGTGAGACATATAGCAGCACTCACAGAATGCTCGCGGGTGCAGACAAAAAAAATCTACTGTACCTCTATGGGTGCTTCAAATGAGTAGTTTAGGAAAATGGTCATAGAATCATAGAATCAGGCGGGTTGGAAAGACCTCTGAGATCATAAAGTCCAACCCTTGATCCAACACCACCACAGGTACTAGAGCATGGCACTAAGTGCCACATCCAATCTCATTTTAAAAATCTCCAGGGACAGAGAATCCACCACTTCCCTGGGCAGCCCATTCCAGTGTCTGATTACCCTCTCCGTAAAGAATTTCTTCCTAATATCCAAACTAAACTTCCCCTGGTTAAGCCTGTGTCCTCTTGTCATACTGCTGATTGCCTGGGAGAAGAGACCAACCTCCACCTGGCTGCAACCTCCTCTCAGATAGTTGTAGAGAGTGATGAGATCTCCCCTGAGCCTCCTCTTCTCCAGACTAAACAACCCCAGCTCCCTCAGCCTCCCCTCACAGGACTTGTGTTCAAGTCCCTTCACCAGCCTCATTGCTCTTCTCTGGACCCGCTCCAGCACCTCAATATCCTTCCTGAACTGAGGGGCGCAGAACTGGATGCAGCACTCCAGGTGTGACCTTACCAGCACTGAGTACAGGGTAAGAATCACTTCCCTGGTCCTGCTGGCCACACTGTTCCTGATCCAGGCCTGGATGCCATTGGCCTTCTTGGCCACCTGGGCACACTGCTGGCTCATCTTTCTATCAGTCTGTACTCCCAGGTCTCTTTCTGCCTGGCTGCTCTCCAGCCACTCTGTGTCCAGACTGTAGAGCTGCATGGGGTTGTCTTATGGTTCTTAATCCATTGCCATAATGGTCTGAATTAATGGCCTCTTTTTCCGTCATTTTACAGTTTCCTTGTTACTGCTCCTGGTTTGTATCTTTAGTGACCACAGGACTCAAGGAAACTTTAAGAAGAGAACTATCTTTCTAACTGAGAACCTGTTTTACATATTCAAACTGAAGTGTAAATGGCATAGTCATATGATCATCACAATTGAGATGCTGATCTCAATAGCATCTCAGCTCACAGATGGGGATTTGTTTAGGCTGCCAAGAGGCAACATAAGTGCATAAAAGCTTTTCTATTAGATTAGAATACCAAATCTAGATTGTCAAAATAGCTGTATATTCCTATTTTTAAATTAATATATTGTCACTTGAAATAGGAGTCATTCACTCATTCCATGTGTTCAGTTCTGCAATGAATGAAACCAGAGAGGGGAAAAAAGAAGCTTCGAAGGGGTGAATACAAATAGCTCTGGCTTCTACAGCTAAAATGACTGGACAAGAGTACTGGGGAAGAGACACAGCTCTTTCATAACGAGAGAATCTCAACAATTCTGCTTTAGAAGAAAGATCCCCTTTGATTGTTATTCTGCAAGTGACTACATCAATCTCAAAGTTTCAAAAGCATCAGAAAGATTTCTGTTGAATAGAAGCATCACCACTGCAGCTTGTTTCAAACCACTTTAAAGCTACATGTGAAATGGCAATTTCTCTATAGGTTTGAGACATAGCAAAGTTAATCAAATAACTGTAACACAAGTAAATTTTCATGTTCATGTAAATCTATCATATCTACATAGATTCTAATGTGTAAAATCACATTAGGAACCTAAAGCCTGAAAATGAGAATTCCCTGTACACTCCTGATGAAAGCTTAACTTTGGGCAGTTTATATTGCACACCAAATTATTTCTATTCTGGAGTTTTTGTAATTAGGAACAGAAGTTCCCAGCAAGCGTGAATTTAACATCTCTATGTTAATTATGTAATTCAACACCTCTGTGTTAAATCAATGAGGCACCTTTTGCACACACTTTACTGACCTTTTTATTGGTATTTATCTATCTGTCTGCATACTCTCAAAAATACATTCATGCACTACTATAATTTTGAACATTTGTTAGATTTTCATCTTCAATATCAAAAGCAGTACTACACGCTTTGTATTAAATTTTGGAGAGACAATTCATTGTCCTTGTGTAAACATGTTGTTTTTAACTATCAACTTTCAATTATAATACACAAGAAATTACTAATAAGGAGACTTTCTTAAATCAACTCAATAAAATTCATAGGGAAAGTGAAAAACAAATCAATACACAGCTCTGAATAACTGACATGAAAGCTTAACTGATCTTCAGATTTGAAAGGAACTCATTAATGTTTGGATAGCTCTACTGATGGATGGCAAGTAGCTTATTATAGCTAGATAATGGCCATAACCTACATATTATCTGAAATAGTTAAACCTCACTTTATGTCTTTAGGAAGGATACTTCAGCTATGAGTGAACCAACATTGTTTAGTCAAATGGAAATGTGTTTGGCAGCCAGGAAGCAATGCAAGAGAATGACGTTTTCTCTATTGGATTAGAATACCTAGCTAAGAATGTCAAAATGGCTTTCATTCCTGAATGTATATCTGTTCTTGATTTCATGTACTGTTATGCTGTGTGATTCACTCATTAACTTCCTGCTGTCCAACACCATAAAAAAATGCTAACCTGAAAAGGCTGAAATTAGAAGAATTTTTCTTTCGAATTTAGTGTGGTTTGAGTCTTTGAGAAGAGAACCTAATTGCAACTCTGACTTCCTGCCCACACGAAACACATAAAATGAATTAGCCCTCTTCCTGCCAGTTAGATAAGCATTTGAATGCTAATATTGCTACACTACATTTTAATACTCTTTACCATATTTAACCATCAAAAAGGTTTTTACAAAGCAGTTCTTTCAAATATAAAAGAACATTATTTGTCTCTACCAGACTCGTAGATGAACTGAGCATCAATTTATGTTGTTTATTAATCAGTATACAAAGATACGCAAGAGGCTACATTACTCCATGGATTTTATTAAAGTGTTTTCTCTGGGTATTAGTATAACCAGTGCAGTCCTGGAGGAATGACTCTTGCAAGGACAAAAATTGGTGCACTCTGAAGCTACCCTGCTCCCTACCTCATGGCTTTTAATTATATTTAAAAATAAAAATAAAAATAATACATCCCACTGTATAACAGATGGAAAACTACATTGAGAATGAATCCAGGTGTTTCTGTAAGGAGGAAGACAGGAAGTCTAAAAATAAAACAGGTACAGGGGACTTCAAAGGGAAATCAAAGAATAAAAAAAAATATGGCAGGACAGGAGATACAGCTAGTTGAAGAGAAGGTGGCAAATTATTCATCTGAGATGCATTAAAAAATTAACTGCAGTTTTTAATGTACGAAATTATGGAAAGTTTCAAACAAGACTATAGACTACACCTTTTTAGTTAGAAATACATTTTCCACAAGCTGGAAGTGCCAATGCAGACTTAGAATTTGCTAATATTTTTTCCATTGTCTTTGCTTTGAGAAAAAAAAAAAAGGAAAAAAAAAAAGATAAGACCACATATAAATTGAGGAATTTTAAAAGACCTTGATCATAATACTATATGTAATTCAGGAAAAGAGTTCTTTTTGGTTGGTTATTGGTAGCATTACACACAGAATAAAGATTTAAGTTAATTACTAGGCATTTCTATTCCATTATTAATAGTAGCACAAGATTCTATTACAGTAATCCAAATGTCAGAAAATCCTTTGTGATGTTGTGTTATTTAGAAAGTTAAGTAAAACACCAATGCAGTACTCATTTATGTAAACAAACATATATAAACAAAAAAAGGATTACAAACTAGCATTGTTGTATGCTTGCGTGTGTGTACACATGCACACACATGCACAAGGTGTGTGTAAGGGGGGGAAGAGCATAAACAAAATCTGTTTTCAAGAAGAAATGCTAGAATCATGTGCAAACTCTTAAAGAAAATTACATTAAATAAATACATACCTTGGCATATTTACAAGTTTGCATATAGATAGAAGCCAAAAATATAAAACCTGACTTACTTACTAGCTCTGCACTGCTAGGAACAATTAGGTATTAAACAGGTTATTCTAACACTTAAAAACTGACTAGATGCAAGTCAGAAGACATTCATAAAATTCATACAGATTAAGTCATTTCATGCTGTCTTTAGCTCTAAGAGCTCAGACAGAATGAACAGGAATGATTTAGATTCCACAAATAATTAAAAGTGCTCCCTTTATTTCTCCTCCTTCACTTCATTCCAGTGAGAAAGCAATTCTCTATATGAATATCAAAATTATTAATACTAAAAAGCATTAACTTATTAATTTTTATATGACCACAATTGCACAAATCTCAATGAAACGTAGAGAACTATAATCTGTCATGGCTATGTAATTTATTCTTTCTGTTTACTCAAAGTATTGGACAATGGTGTCATGGCATGCTAAAGAAACACAATACATTCTCACTCATTTTATTCCACTGACTGTTGTCATGTTCTGAAGAACACTCAAAGACTGAGCTCGAGAGCAGTAGTTAAAACCAGCAACTGGCTGTCAGCGGTGTAGTTTGTCATTGTTCCACAGACAAAAGGCAGACTGTCACAATAAACAGCATTTATTCATTTCAGATTTGTGGCTTAGGGCTGAGGAAGGGGAGGTGTCCTTCGTAGTAATTGTAAAACACATAAATAATAATAGTAGTCTGCAAATCATATATCAAAGAAAACAGTGGGAGTTGGCAGTGATGGAGGCAAGAAAATGGATGCTTCTAGCACAACCTAATTTACAGCTCCTTTAAAAAAATACATTTTTTCTTTCATAAGAGCAAAATTGAATGTTTTGTATTAACTGCTTGTGTGGTGGGTAAGCAAGACAGAACAGCTAAATCATGGCTTAAATGACTTATTTTAAACAAACTGCTGAATAGCTTTCTAAACATGATTTTTTCTACTCAATTGATGTCAATTTTATTAACTTAATTTTACTAATGAAACCATTTTATATTGAAACTGACATCACCTCTTCTAGCTTTTTTGCTCAAAAAATTTTACAGAAATTACACTGCTCTATGAAAATACTGTGGATTGGTATTTGAATAGAAGAGGCTTCTTTTACTCTAGCTCAATGCTTGTGTCTGTTTTTTCGGGATGACTCTCAAATGCCTAATAATAAATTTTTGTTAATAATTTCAGAGACACAAATTATAAAGCAAACAAATTAATTTTCTTGAGGTTGCCATTAGTTTTTATTTTTTTTTTATTTGAGTGCAATTTTTGGGCAGCCACTATCACCCTTCTATCTTGTAAGCTCCTGTCCTGATTTAGAAGGCTGAAGTCTGAGCTCAGCAACATATATCAACTGGAATACGACATACCCCAGCCAACCTTTTGAGGATGTGCAGAAATCTGGGCTGAGAAGTGAGGAAAAAAAGATGCCAGCAGTTGAAAAGGTGCTCCAAATTAGAGGAGCTAATTTGCTACTGCTCGATGAAAGTCCTGCTTCATCTCATAACTGCTGCCGATGCTGTCCAGAATGCTGATAATATTTATGAGAAAGCAACCTCTTCTTACATACCCAGAAAAGACAGATGGATACGAATTTTTCTCTGGCGAACCACATAATGTTCACCAGATGGAAACAATGCTCCCTATACAGTTTCTCAGGCATTTTTGCCTACAAATCCTTCCTTCCCAGCACGTCTCAAATCCTATCAGGAGCAAGGGCATTAAAGGGCTAAGGAAAGGACAGGTATGTTGGTGAAACTGAACTTGTATTTCAGCACGGATCTCTTCTGTGAAAAATCTTATATAATTTGCCCGAGAGAGAATAGAGTGAAAATGATGCTCTGTATTGAAAGAGTGGGGTGTCATATCAGTATTTCAACAACTAAATATTATCACAGCTGTTACTGCTTTGGGTATAATGGAGAAGTAGAGCTCAGGAGTTGCCAGAAGCAACATGCCTGGCAGTGCAAGGGTAGTTTTCTGAAGAATGGGTGCACATGACCAGATCCAAGATAAGCTTTGGTGATTCTTGCCTTAATAAGACAGGATTTTTCTTAATTGACTTTAAAATTGAAAAAGAGGCCCCAGTTTGGGCAGTCAGGGTGTTAATATATGTGAAAATGGGAAAACACATATAAAGCTTTACTCATTTAATATCTATAGATAGAAGAAATAAGAAAAAGACTGTTAAAAAAATTTTTGGAAAACTAATTGCTAACCATCTTTTTAGAAAAGATTAGTAAACTTAAAAAAATACATGTTCTAAGATTAAAATATCCTTGAAACAGAAATGGCAAAATTTGGGATTAATTTTAAATAAATAAGTACAAAAGAAATGTCCCTTCTAGAAGGGACATTTTCAGTGCAAGATCCACTATACAGCTCTAACTTTCAATCTTATTGCTAACAGCAACGAACAGTAACTTGAAAATTCAAAACCAGGATTTATTCAGAATTACTTAATGTGAGAGCAGTAAGAAATCTGAGCGTAACACTTCTTTTGTCAGAAAAGATGTACCTTGAAATAATGAAAATATTCTCACCTATATTGACTTGCTATTGACTTTTTAGAGGATCTCTTGAACATTTCCAACTCCCTTCTACCTGTCTTTATAGAATTAAGTACATACATATCTGGGCACATAGGACTACTCTTCTGGGTTTGGAATACTGTCTAATTTCTGCTTAAAATGAGAAAGCAAAATATTCATAGTATGCTTCTCTCTTATGCAGATTATTAAGATCCTTAGTTTCCTTTTTTTGTAAAATCTGCTTCTGCTGTTGTATTACAAAAGCCTGGAATGCTACACTTAGAAAGACTGAATTTTGTAGTGCATTTTCTTAGTTAACTTTTGCCTTATAAGAAATATTAAAAATTCAAAGTTTATTCTTCTGTAGTCTTCATAATGTCAATCCTTTTTACTCAGGAATGAAAGCTTTTAAGTCTGAATATTTGATTTTATCCCGGTTTCAGTTAGGAGCATGGTGTTCGGAGCATCGTGTACGTAGTTATTCAGAGTGACAAACACATGCCATTATTAGAGACGATAACCTTCATTCTAATTATATTAGTGCCCCATTTCTCTCAAATGAAGGCAGATTTCCCGTAACGGGAACAGCTAAGCACAAACGTAAATGGATCAACAGTGTCACTCATAAACTGTGATCAGAGCCAGTGTCCGACAGTGTACGATCACTCATGCAATAACACAATCACTCTGCAGCTAATGCATGTCACGACTGATTCGCGGGGAAATTTTTGAGACCAGAATTTGCATGGTCTATTTGAAACTTCCCTGAGCTGAATACCTAGCATTTGGCTTTCTAGTGAGAGTTGTGACAGTAGCACTGCTCACAGCAAACTGCCACTGTCGTTTGTTCTGCTTCAGTGCTGTTTGACTGTCACAGCCTGTCATGTAGGAAGAAAGCACCGCATCTAACCCCCTGTGACAAGGTTTAATCACCCCTATTACTCCTATTGGCTGTTCAAGCCACCTTCGGGTGTGCAGCACACAGTTATAGATCTAAAAAAATGCTTGCTTTATAAATGGAAAGGCTAAAATCTGGTTTGAACTGATCAAGCTTCTAACACATCACTGAAAGGAACTAGAAAGATTAGATAAATAATACTAATACAATGCTTAAAATAATTTTTAAATTTTCATATCTTTTGCATCATTATGAATACTAAATTATTTATGTTTCTTCAAGAAATTTTTTTTTAATGGATTCTAGGTATTTAGATTCTGAATTTATTGTCATTTCTTTCTGGCAATCATTGCTACAATGTGGACAGGTATGAAAAACAGTCACATTTGGGATTCATTTTTTATGACAAAATAAAGTGACAAAGTTAAACACGGCATTACAAGGTATACCTGTCCAAATGTTAATGCTGGGTCAAAGGGCAAGGGGAGGAATGCTCAAAAATAGCCTTGTACAAAGGAAAGGTTAAATTTAAGCCTTTCTTGTATAAACCAGCATGAATTAATTGAAACATCATATATGCCTTATCTATCTCATGAAACTGTTTAATTGCTGTTCCATATAGAAAATTGCATCTTCATGCTAGTTTTAAGAATGCACTTTTTGAGATTGCAGTCCATATAGTACCTAATGCCTGAAGGACACATGGGTCAACTCCTCTGGTCTTTTTGCTGACATCCTTCTCCAGAAGCCCAGGACAAATCAGATTTTGCACATCAACAAATCTGTTTGCTTGAGCTGGTCTTATTAAATCCAAGGTCTAGTCGCTGGGACAAATGAAAATTATTTTAAGATGAAAACATATTAACCCACTGTGAGTTTAGCTTTAGCAAGGTAATCCAGAGCTTCTAATTACTCCAGCAGGATAATCTTAGGCCTGACAAACATGTTACTGTGAATCTTTTAGATGAGAGATTTTTAAGCTTGTGAACATCATTAACACTGGTGTTATTGATATTGACGTGTAGTTGTAAATATCACATTTGTTTTGCAGAGACTGGGAAGGAAACAAGTATAACCTGACAGAGCAGATAACTTGGTGGATCAACAATAAAGCACAAGGATTTGTGCTTACAATCCTCTTTTAGCCCAGTTTTAGAAAGTCTATGAGCAAATGCACATTCTCTAGAACTCAGTGTTTCACTAACTGGCCTCTCATACAGGTTTCAGTAATCATGCCGCTTTCATCACACACCTGTAAAGGTTCCTAGAAATTAGGGATGAATTTTTTAAAAAGATGGACATAAAAAACCCTGACAGATAGAACTATCAATACTCCATTTTATTGTGATTAAAATGAACTATTTCATTTTCTTTTCTAACCAGTGATTTCAAGTGAAATAAAATAATCTTGGGGAAGAGTATTTTAAAATATGCAAGAAGCATGAGGATGTGTAAATGGGTGGAAAGTACATTACATAAGGGTTTTAAATTTTAAATTTTAATGAAAACTTGATCTTCTGGCCAGCTTAGAGAAAAAAAAAATTAAGTTACCAGTGAAGTTTCAGTATTCCCTATAGGTTCTCGTCCTGACTGACCAAATGTAAAAGACCCTTTATTGTGTAAAACAAGTTTATAGCGTTTACAGCAGCTTATGTCACTCACCATGTACAATTCCAACCTACGTTATCATTCCCCCAGTCTGGTAATGTCAGATTAACAATACTAGGAGTGCTACAGTTTTTAAATTATTAAAGACAAAAAAGTACTTTTTTGATTTCTTTCTTTGAAACAGCTGTGAATTATCATCTAGAAATAACTAATTATAGCACTTAACCAGCTACATACAGATGGATGCAGGTTGCTGCAGCTAACCCATCATCAGAAAACCATGCCTGCCCACACTTATTTCTGGTGGGTTGCAATGCCAGTTCATCAGCTACACGTTTATGCTACACATGTTCTCCTTCATACCTTCTGTCCACCCATTTCACTTGATGTTCTCTTTCCCCAGTTTGCTTATCAATTCTGAATGACAATAAAGGACAGATCAATACCACACTGCTCTTTCTTTCTGTACAGTACTTTCATCCTGAAAGTAAATTCATTTAATTTGATTCCTGGACCACCTGAAAGATCTGTTTTCTTGAGTTGTCCAGCCACATAAAACAGTTTCAACATTTTCACAGATTGAAAGGGATGAATGTTTTTTGTACTTTTTTCTGCCACAAGGTGTGGCACTAACTATTAAATAAATAATGATCTAAACTTCTAGATCTACTTGTTCTTTCTTAAATAAACCTACACAATATTCTAGGCAAGGATATTGATATGAATATTTGGATATGAATCATAATAGCAGATTTTCACATCAGGTATTTGATTCCGTCTCTGAACTCTGAAGCCTCTGCAGTGTGAATGGCAGCAGGAAATGGCTTTCAAACTCTTCCTAACAGATGGAATAAAATCTGCCAGGTTATTAAATTACCCCACAACTATTTTTAGTTTCCATTTCTAAATCCTTTTTTTTTTTTTCTGTTGTCATATAATACATCATTGCTAATCAAATCTCAAAAGCATTACTATTTTGAAAACTGAAGCTTGAACTGGCAGTTTATTATTCTTTGCCCTGAACTGTTTTTTTTGCTGTTTTATTTTTCTACTAAAGCCATGCAACATTTATACAAATTTGTGTACTACAAAAATGGAGAAAGTCAAAACATCAGTTTATAGGACTTAGACGTTTTAAAATTGTTTCAGCGATGAATAATTTATGTGAATCCTTATCTAGACTTAGCAGTCTAAGATTAAAGAAAACTGTTCAGTGAAAGCTAATAAGTAGAAATGGCCTCCTGATAACTATGAAACAAAAAGCAAATTCTTTAACTGGCTGTGGTAAATCATATCAGAATAGAAAAATACTTTATTTTTGATGAATTATACTTAGGAAGAAGAGGAAACTACTCAACTGTTGAGAAGATTAAACCAATTCTTTCCTCCTGTGAACTCTGTCATAGTGACAGATTTCCATAAGTGTATAAAGAATCCTTTGAAGGCAAATTTGCTTGTAATTCAAGTGCTGTGAAAAAAAATTGCCTCTTTTTTCATGTACTAACCTAAACACTAACCCTCTTCTTTAGAGGTCCATTACTACTGCTACATATGTGTACAGTACAGAAATGATAATACAAAAGAAGCAGCATTAAACATGTTTTGGTAATATTACCACAGCAAACATTGCAACACTGAAAAGAAGTATATTAGTTGTAATGTGATTAGTCCAACCAACAAATTACGGTTTTACTTAAGGACAAACTTCAATCATCTAAGGAGTCAAATAGCAACTTGCAAATTGTTCTCATATCTGATTTTCAGTGGTGCATCAGGCACCAGCCAGCCTCAGATTGAACAGGAAAATGTAACTCAAAAAAACCCCAAATGGAACACACAGAGATTTGGATTGGAGTGATACTGTGCAGCAGACCTGTGACATCTGGAAGATGTATTGATTTGCATCACTGCCACAAAGGCAGTGTAAAATGATGAGGAAACCCCCCACATTTTAGTTGAGTTCTACTAAATCTCACAACCGAGAAGAATTTTTTGGGGGATTTTTTGGATACCATAATGTGACTGGTATTGCTCAGCTACAAACAAATAGAAGCCTCATCAGCTGAAACATTTAACTTTCCTCAAGAAGAAAACCGCACGTACATCTCAATTAAGGCATGGAACCTGCTGAACTTTTTCCAGTCAGACATAAGGTTTGCAAAATGGACCATAAGGTATGGTTTCTTGGTAATGGGAAACATTATGCATTGTAAGATTTAACTACCTGGGGTTTTCTACCTATATCATACAGCCAATGCAAATGCAGAAAAGTATCAATACTCACTTTTTTCAACCTTTCCAACTGTTTACAGTATCTTTGACTTTTGTGCTTTGTAGTGGAGAAACAGAATGGGAGTTCTCTCCCAATTCTGTATTTTTCACAGAATCACAGAATACGCTGCGTTAGAAGGAACCCACAAGGATCTTGACTAAGCACTAGACTAAGAGATGAATTTGAAGGGCTCTATAAATAATGTGTCTTCTGGAAAGGTGTCAATAAGAAAGAACGGAAAGAAGAAAAACGGTGTTTTCAAAGTGTAAGTGTTATAACAAAGCCTATACTAAATGTAAGGCTCCTAGGTAAAAGAAATGTCACAAAGCCCTTTCTTTTCACTAAACAGAACTAAACTACAACTCAAAGTAGGAATTTTGGGGACATTTTTTCTCAGAGTTGTATGTTTTCTGTTTATTTTAAGGAAAATGGTATCAAAATAACATCCTTCAAATCTCCCACAAACAAGTGTCTTCAAAGTTTATTTGCAATCTAAGTCTAAACACAATATATTAAACAGAAAATAAGTATTTTCCATGATAGCCTTTTCAACTAAATAGTTTATTGGAGAAGTAATTAGAGATAGAAAAATTATAATATATATTTTTAATTTTTAAATGTAATGTTTTGCAGTTATTGCAATATGATATCATATTGTTTAAATTACAGCATAATAATTCATCCCTGCACTATGCCTTTGGCCTCTTGCTTAGCAGTACACTGGACAAGAATTATTACATTTGCAATTCACACCCTGTCATGACTTATCACTTAATTAAAGCATAACCCTTCACGACACGACAAATAATTTGACTGTTACCATAATAGATTATTATCCCACCTAACTTCATTTAGTTTTACAAACCATTCTTCTTTTTTTTTTTTTTTCCCCCTACATACACTGAGAGTTATGAGGAGAAATACACATTTCTTTATCTGTAAAGTTTGAAGAATAGGTTTAGGAAGAATAGGTTTAGGAAGAATAGCTAAGAACACAAGGTTGTATTTCTTATTTGAGCTATTCCTAAAGTAAACTTGGGCGCTTTTTGTTTTAGCTTCATTTTGCTTCAGGAATTAAATCCCACAAAACTTTGCAAATCAATTAAGATTTGAATATCAGATTAGGTGGCTGCCTGTATTTTATTGCAGTGTTTGGCTACCTAAATGAAAAACTTATATTATTTTGGTTATTTCTAATGTGATACTAAAAGAATGAGGCTGAGGTTATAGTATCTTTAAAATTCCAGACAAAGAAATAGCCAGTTTAATGCTCATTTGTATTTTTTTTAATACACCAGTTAGATACTCTGTGCTCATTCTTAAATCTATTTTTCAGAAATAACTCTTTGAATCAGTTTCTTATTAAGATCTCTTCCTCTTGATGTTTCTCATACTGAAATCTGAAAATATAGAGAAAGTAATCTGTTGTTATCAAAACACATCTGATTATAACTAAAAATTGAATAGGTGAAATTCTACTTTTGTAAAAAGCCAATGGCAAAACTCAAAATTAATTGAAACACTAATCCATGAGATGAAATGGAAAAATATGTCAAGAGCCGTAAAAACAAAATTTGATATTCCATCTTGCATTTAAAATATTTTAATTATTGATAGATATTTTATTAATGTCTTCATGTGACCTGAAAGTGTGAGATACAACACAGCCATTTTGGCTATGAATAATCCTTTAGTTTTGGCAACTACCAATTCAAAATTAAAATATGTAAACATGAAATGCTGAAGTTTTTTGTGAACAAAAGCTGGATTTCTTGAGAAGACATACAGGTAATGCACAAAAAATGCATACAAAAAACTGTAATGTGGAAATTATATATGCCATACCTAATAGATGTCCTACCAGTTTCATACGATATCAAGGTGCAATTTAATGAGGTTCCACTGAACTCTGTATGTCTTCAAGGTGACTGGGTTGTCCCTGGAACTCTCTCTCTGCTACAACTACAAAATGTCTATGATGTGACTGTGATATAACTGAAACAGCTGCAGTCTTCGATCATATGCTGGCAGTTTATGTACAGATGCAGAATGTGTAATAAGGGCACACTTTACTAATTTGACTGATGTTCTGTTATTTTACTGGTTCCAAAAGCCAAAGGAGACTAGGCTTCACCATGTTACCCTGAGAATAATTTATTGTTGTAGCTATTCAAAATGAAATACCTATCATTAATGTCTAATTGATTACTATAAGCAAGAGGTATACATTGGCCTCAGTTGATCTGACATTTGCTATGATCTTTAAAGCTGCTGTTATAGCTAGAACTATTATTTTGAATTAGCACAAAACACATTTTAACTATAGTTTAAAACTGCTGCCAACACTCTGAATGTATGCATATGTTTTCTGTTAACAGCTACTTCTACGTATATACAGTCTAGTGAAACTTACAGCGAGAGTTTAACATTTCATAAGTATAAAACTACATACATTCTGAAGGTGTGATAATAAAGTTAGACCTTGCCAGACTAGTGGCTGTATTATGTTGTACAAAAGCATCTTTGTTCTTCTGAACAGGTAAAAACATTTTTTGGTTCTACCAAAATGATTTAAACAATTCATCTTCCTCAAAGTAGCCAAATTAGAGTGGAAAGAATATACATTGCATGTCCAGCAATGAAGAGAAAAATTTACTTAATGCCTAGATATTATGCCTCCATACATGCAACATGGAAATCACAGCAACATTATAAATTATAGGTAAGTTTGCAAGGGGTTACTTTGGATGAAGAGTTATATCAGGAAGAAGATGAAATTAACATTCTAATAAAAGATCTACTAATAGTTTCGCACTAATTCCGAGAGCATAAAATTATTCTAGATATGAAGGACATTTAGAATAGACACTTTTCTAGTAAATTACTTTTTTATTTCCCACTTTTTTCTCTAGCCTCCACTTACATCTTTGTACTCCTAACTCTAAATTTAAGTTTTGCTTTGCTTTGTCCTCGTATTTTTATTGAAGGAATACAAAGGTCTGGACTCTAAGATGCTCTGCTCCCATAATCCCAATTGGCTTTATTCTGTAGTCTTGCACAGGTAATACACATTTTTAGAACCTTGTTGGACACAAAGGGGATGTTGCAAAGTCAGTGTACTGCTTTGATGGGATGGCTCTCTGTCCAGGACCTCCCTTCCATAATCCTTGCTTTAGTTCTCTTTTCAATCCTTTCTCTATGGCCTTTATGCTGCAGTTGAGCAGTAAAACATCTCAGAAGTTTGAGGCCCCAGTTCACACATGTAAATGTTTACATTTTTCCCACGGACCTGTTCACTTTTCATTGAGATACAAACAGCTAGATCTGTTTGTATTTCAGATTTAAGAGTATGCCATTAAGCATTTATACTTTAATCTTCTCCAGTATTGATACTCCCCAAAAAAGTCTAATTCCTGTAGCTCTCAAGCTTAACCCTTCCAATTAATCTGTGACTTGTTTTTAGAATCCTAAAATATCACTTCTGAAATAAGTTCAGATTTTTTTTTTCCACACCTTGAATGCTTCCA
This sequence comes from Pseudotriccus pelzelni, assembly GCA_035584735.1. Taxonomy (NCBI): domain Eukaryota; kingdom Metazoa; phylum Chordata; class Aves; order Passeriformes; family Tyrannidae; genus Pseudotriccus; species Pseudotriccus pelzelni. Next base: position 39,311,016 of record JAWMRA010000130.1, on the reverse strand, counting down.
ATTTCTAGAAAGGAGCACAGATACCAGGTAAATGTAAAATACAAACATTGAAACTGAACAGATTTCTCTCATGAAAGTCATGAAATAGATGCCTATTTCATGAGCTTCATTTTCACTGAGATTTGTTATGTCACCAAAAATTAAAGCTATAAATAAGAAATAAATAAGTTTACTTTAAAGTGTTCTAAGTTATCCAGTCAAAAAGAATCACGGTCAGATAAAATTTCTAAGACCAAATATCTTGTTTTTGCACCCTGGGTTACTTTTTAAAACATATATAAATCCTTATGTAGGCATATGTTTGGCATCCTTTCCATTTATTTTTTTTTTCCCTTGGCTGCTTCTTGTACTTCCTATATATCATTTGCAATGAAATTGCTTTGCCAAATATCTCTCTGATACATACCAGCACCCTTTATTCCTCTTCATCTACCATGTTCTTATCAGTATCTAATTGTGGACTTCAGCCCAGACGAGAATACTGAACTTTATTCTATTACTTCATCTTAACTGACTACAGAAAAATACAGTTCAACTAAACACAAAGAAAAGTTTATTATTGAAGTACTAAATTGAATCCTAGATATAAGTAATTGCTTAACAAATATTATAAAATCTCTGTTTCTGACTGTGGGTCAAAATTAAGAGAACATTTAAGATAAGCCACTACTCACACATTGAAATATCTCATTTTAAAACTACACAACTTCTTTTCAGAAAGCAGATATTGCTATTCAACACTATTTGCATTCAAAGCATTGTCCACTGACTTATAATATATTCTCTTTTTTTGAATAGCGAATAATATGCCATTATTAAACTATATCACTGAATTAAAAATGCAAATTTTCATAGCAAAAAAAATGGTACATCTAAAATCTGAAGAGTCGACACCCATAGTAATAAATGTTCAGCAGTTCTGCAAGATTTTCCCCCCACCTCAGGAATATATAGAAGACTGCAAAATAGCTTATGCTTTTCTGTTCTCCTACCTTTTCTGATGAGTTGGTTGCAGAAAAATTTATAAATGGAAGGCTCAATTAGTGCAATTTATGTATTCTTGGATGTCAATCATTACTGTTGAGAGGTGGGACTTTCAGGATCTCTGTGCCTTAATTAAGAGCTCATCTCCAAAGAGTAGTCATTACACCTAAGGACCAAAAATAAGTTTTAATTGGAGTCTAGAAGATAGTATGCCATCTATTTATAAAACTATTTCTTTAGTTAAAAAATGAACAGCTATGGGACATTATTAGTAACAATGCAAAGGGCATAAATCTATTGCTTGCACTTAAGTTCAGAATGGAGAAGTATTTTTGTGTACGTAGGTCTGCCTAGAAAAAGTGGGCAAGTTGTGTAATACTGTGTGGACACCACTCAAATTTCAGCGAGGTTGTACAAATGCCAATAGGATTATTAGATCCTCGTAAAATTATTGATGCTAGGCTGATGTTGAAGGAAGGCAGCTGAAGTTAGATTGTATTTCTCTCTCACAGCCAGGGTTTTTCTTTGCCCAGACCATCTTCTGACTTTGTGTGCAAAAGGCAAACCAATGCAAATTCAGCAAAAGGCGGCGAATGGCCTACAGCAATGCATCAGTTTAATCCACCAAGTGATACAGTATGTAGGCAGTTTTTGGCTGGCCTTAGACATATCAAGGCTCAGGAGAGGTTAAAGACTGATTGGGCTAATTGGTGTCAGCTGTCCGAGAGGGCTTTCCTTGTGGCATGACTTATCTGAGGACAATCAAACATTCTAGGATTCACTAGGGAAATAACGTATAAATAATTGATTATATCGTTTATAAATTAAAGGAAGGAAAACAAATTTTAAAAGCCAGTCTGGAAAATAAACATGTCAGTTAATAATTCCAGTATGAAATGGGGTAAAGCTTGAGAAACAAGAAGTTTACATTCTAGAGAACAAGAAAATACTTGTTTGACAATGGCTGAAATAAGAAATGCAATGTACTTATAAAAAACCAAAACAACTGGTTTAGGAAGGCTGAGACAAGACAAAAAAAGTTCCAGTATGGAAATAAAGAAGGAAAAACAGTCATAAAATGGTCACAAAAATTCAGTGTTACAAATACTTCAGTTTCTTGAAGCATTAAAGTTAACATATATTTAACATGATATAATTAATAATAATTATAAAGGTTATTGCACAGAAAAAGAGCAGAGTGGGAAGGCACATCAAAAAGAGGAAAAGATTTACTATGCACCTGAGAATAGCAGAACAACTGCTATGACCTTCATTACAACTATATTTCATGGTCTTTTTCTAAAGTGTTTGTGAATACCTCTAAGAGACAGATATTTTTCTCAAATACTTTTTTGAGAAACACATGCTGTAAATTGCCAGTCTAATCAATGTACCTGAGGGGTAACGAAAATCAGCAGCAAACTTAACAGCAAAAAAGCTGTAGCTATGCCTGGTAGATAGTTTAAATAGTTTTATTCTAAACAACAGTGAGTGATGAAACTAATAGCAGAGTGAGGGAGCAAGACATCCAGAAGAAAGTGAATAATGCTTTATGCTAATGACATTCAGAAAATTCATGTTAATACCATTAATAAATATTTCTTACATTTCATGCTCAAATACTTTATTGTAAATGTTTCCAGCCAAGAATTGTTTTCTACATAATAGACACAGAAGCACTCTCCAGCATTTACTGACTTGGAATATTTGCTGTCTTTACTAGCAGATTTCAGTGAGTAGATTCAGACCATCAGATATGCTGGCAGTACACAGCAATACACCTCTGAGAATGATAGTACTGAAACTTGCTTTTTAAAAGTTTAACTTTCATTCTGTGAATTGTATTACAGTGCAAAATAGAGTATATTCTGCTATGCATATAGGCATACTACAAATCTGGAATTCTCTGTAAGCCAAGTTATTTTTTGCATGATAATAAATTGCAGGATAATATTGGCTGGTACCATCGGTAGGTAGTTTTAAATGAAAACAGAAAGAAATTTATCCAGGGCTTGTCACTTGTATTCTTTGAACTGAAGAAAAGTGCTGAGTCTTGTTATCTGTGGTCTCCTGCTAGTCACATTTAGCACATTTCTTGTCAGCTGCTTCTCCTGATTAAGAAGAAGGCAGAGATAATAGACACACTAAGCTCCAGAAGAGACAGAGAATCTTTGTTCCTCTAAACAATTATATCAATTTTTATAATGGTTTAATTTGTTGTTATTCACAAGGGACAATGCCAAGAGCTGAACCAGAGGACTGCTAGCAAAGTACAGATTGCATGTTAGCAGCATGGTGCCTTCTCAGTCCTTCATGTTTCCTAGTTTGCCTTTTCTGAACTCATACTCAAACGCTGGTTTGGAAGCCAGCCATAAAAGAGGCGAAGTCAGACAATAAAATCTGGGTGATCTGCTGAGCTGTGACTGAGATTTGTGACCTACCTTAAACTGAATCAGATTCAACAATGAGACTCCTTACAAGCAGCTCTCACCAAGAGTCTGGCAGAATGTCAACACAGTTGCACTAAATATTCAACACAAAACTTGCTGAGAACCACATGGTGTTGTGTATTATCATTAAAATAACTTATAGCTAGATAAATTCACACGGAAAGGATAAAAATCCCCAGCAATTCCAAAATGTTTCTTAGCAGTGAAGAATGCTATATAGCAATTAAATTATATTGGACAGGCAATCAGAAAGAGGAACAATACTAATATTAATTCAGGAACTCTCCTGGCCAACTTTAAACCCTTAATTGAAGGTTGAAAGTTTGATGTCTTGTCAAACATTTCCTTTTGTGGTCAACAGAGTAAAGGAAAGGCACTTTCAGAAATCACACCAGACTTAAATGAGCTTCTATCTTTCCACTTGTTATAATGGAAGTATTGAGCATCAAGGCTCCTCACTTGTGTTGGTGAGTTCTTACATTTACTTGCAATTAATCTATATGTTACAGTCAGATTTTCAGAGGTGCTGAGGAAATAAATTTCAATGCAACATTAAACATTTATCTGCAAATTTAGATGTTAACGGGAGATATGGGCAGGGATTTCCCAACTTCTATAACATGAGCCAAATGCTGATGGACAGCACTGTGCGAAGGTCCTTATTTCTATTGCTACTGATCAGTGTGTTTCCTGCTCTCTATCACAAAATTAATAACGTAAAAAAGTAGAAATATTTTCCTATTTATACTAAAGTGTATTTGATGTCTGTCATATAGTTAGTATTTTACTCTCTAGGGCAAAAAACAAATTACTCTATTTTGGTTCATTTTATCCTGCTGAAACTTTTTTTTCTCATAAAGAGATCAGAACAACGAAAAAATTTGATCTATTTATCCCCATATATGTGTTATTTCCTCCAGTTAAAGATAAATTAACATTTTAATAGAGTTCCTGAGAGTCTCCTATAAGAAATAACTTTAGTGTGTGGTCAGAGCCAAGAAGCCTACAGCACACATACTTTGCCTTTCAGTCTAGAAACTGGCTATGGGCTTGGAATGTAAGGATCAAAGTTTATTCTATGCAAACTGATTAAACAAACTGATTACTCTTGAAAAACACTAAGAATCTAAAATTCTAGCTGAATATCAGTATGCTCACACAAGGGGTGGAGTTAAGTCAATAAAGATAGCATGTAGCTTTTAATCCCTAGTAACATTTCTTATCTTCAGCAGTTTCTGCTGAAGCAGTAGTGACATCAGAAAAATAATTATGCAAGAACTATGCAGAAGCTCATAATAAGGCACTGGAAAATATAAAAGTATAAATAAAAATGAATTGAAATTTAACTGAAATTTAGTTGTGACAAAACATAGAGATCAATTTTTCCTTGGCCAGCTCTGTTTATGGATCAAGCTCTCTTCCTGAAATCCATCCATTTATCATACAACATTGGAGTCACTTTGAAAGTGATTCCATTGTAGTCAGCAACACCCAAATTGCAAATGGAAGTTATTAATCAGACAGCAGTACCACAATATTTTCTACTGTCAAGACAACAACCACTGCTGACTAATGAATAAGAGTTTGTTTTAAATTAGATACACCTGTATGTGGTAACTTGGGTTTCAGCATTTTGCTACCCAATTATCCTTTTTATTTGTAATTTTTTTCCTTAACTTTCCTTATCTCAATTTCTGTGTTAGTTCATAGGATCATAGCAGAAACCAGACAAATTATTATCAACATTTCTCTTTTCTTCATTATTGATCAGGAAATTTTTGTATGTTTTTGATTAAATTATTACATTGTGAAGAATTGAAGAAGTTAAGAACATTTTGGTACTATGCTTATGTTATTATATCATTATAATATAAAAATTTTTATTAATTGTATGGGACAAAGGAGATATTCATAACATTTTAGAAATACTTTGTGTTCTTCCATTTGGCTGCTGCCATCATTACAGCTTCCTGGATAAAGCTTTGCTAGCAAAAACCCCTAAACCTATCACAGATAAGATATAATGTAGAAACTCCAACACTTATTAAGACAAGACTATAAGAACTACCAATTGAGAAATTTCTGTCTATCTGAATTTAGCTAGATTGACAGGTTTCTTTTTCTTTTTGGAATTTTATGATCAAAAAAGATATTAAAATGTTATCAAAAATCTCATAGAAGAGAAGGGGATTAAGCCAGCGTTGGAAAAACTGCAGGAGAGAGACTTAGAATGAAACATGGTTGTGTAGTAACAGTTGAGCTTATATATGAAGTATCTGGGCTGTTTTAAGCAATATCATGCTTACTTGTACAAAGTCATGCTGCCATGCTCATAGAATGGTTTAGGCTGGAAGAGACCTGAAAGCCCACCTGGTTCCAACCACCCTTCAGATTTCAGAGGTCTTTTCCAACCTGGATGATTCTATGATTCGTGGGCAGGGACATCTTCCACTACAACAGGTTGCTCAAAGCCCCATCCAACCTGGCCTTGAATCCTTCCAGGAGTGGGAGATCCACAACTTCCCTTGGCAGCCTGTGCCAGTGCCTCAAAACCCTCACAGTAAAAATTGCTTCCTAATATCTAAACTATTCTCTTTCAGTTTAAAGCCATTATCTCTAGTCCTCTCGCTCCATATCCTTGTCAGAAGCACTGCTCCAAGCTTTCTTGTAGGCCCCCTATTGGTAGGCTGATAGGTCTCCCTGAAGCCTTCTCTTCTCCAGACTGAACAACCTCAACTCTCTCAGTCTGTCCTCATTGGAGAGGTGCTCCAGCCCTCTGAACATCTTCATGGCCCTCCTCTGTACTTGGTCCAACAGGAGCATTGGGGCATTGGGGGCCCCAGACTTGGATGCAGTAATCCAGATCAGATCTCTCAAGAGCAGCGTAGAGAGGGCACAATCACCTCCCTCAACCTGCTGGCCATGCTCCTTTTGGTGAAGCCCAGGATACAGCTGGCTTTCTGGGCTGCAAGGTCACTTGGTCATGTTGAGCTCTCATCAGCCAACACCCCCAAGAATTTCTCCTCAGGTCTGCTCTCAATCCATTCTCTGCCCAGCCTGTACTTGTGCTTGGGATTGCCCCAACTCACCTGTAGGATCTTGCACTTGGCTTTGTTGAACTTCATAAGGTTTGCACAGACCCACCTATCAAGCCTGTCGAGTTCCCTCTGATGGCACCCCTTCCCTCCGGTGTGTTCACCACACCACACAGCTTGGTATTGCTGGCAGACTTGCTTAGGGTGCACTCAATCGCAGCATCAGTCCCAATAGTGACCCCTGAGGAATGCCACTTGTCAATGGTCTTCACTTGGACATTGAGCTGTTGGTTGCAACTCTTCAACTGTGGCCATCCAGCCAATTTTTTTATCCTCCAGGCGGTCTATCTATCAAATCCATGTGTCTTTGGTTTACCGCATGGGACAGTTTCAAATGCCTTGCACAAGTCCAGGTAGATGATATCAGTTGCTCCTCCCTTATTTACCATGCTGTAAAAGGCTGCCACCAAATTTGTCAGGTATGATTTGCCCTTATTAAAGTCACTTTGGCTGTCACCAATCAGGGTTTGTTTTTTTTTTTTTTCCATGTGCCTTAGTTTTCAGAAGGATCTGCTCCATAACCTCTGCTGGCAACAGAGGAGAGACTGATTGGCCTGTAGTGCCCTATGTTTTCTCTCTTTCCCCTTTTTAAAAATGGGGGTTATGTTTCCCCTTTTCTAGTCCGTAGGAACTTCACCAGACTGTCATGATTTCTCAAATATGACGGATAGTGCCACCCCCTCTGCCAGTTTGCTCAGGACCAGTGGATGCATCTCATCAGGTCTCAGGAACTTGTGCACCTTCAGATTCCTTAGATGGTCTTGAATCTGGTCTCCTCCTAACATTCTTCAAAAAAACTCCATGACTTTATGGGTCACTGTAGCCAAGGCTGCCCTTCAGCTTCACATTCTCCATTAGCCTCTTTTTGGTCAGAACAAGGTCCAGCATAGCACCACTCCTTTTTGGCACCCTTATCACTTAGAGAAGGAAGTAACCTCCTGGATTGCTAATACCCTGTAACACTGTCCCTCCAACAGATATCAGGGTGGTTTAAGTTCCCCATGAAGACCACGGCTTGTGAACATGAGACTGCTCCTATCTGCCTATAAAGGGCCTCATTTGCATGGTCTTCCTGGTCAGGTGGCCTGTAGCAGACCCTCACTGTAATGTCCCTGCTCTCCCTTTAATGCTGTTCCATAAGCTCTTGGTCAGCTCTTCATTCATCCCCAGGCAGAGCTCTGGCACTCCAGCTGGTCATTGACAGAGAAGGCAACACCACCCCCTGGTCTTCCCTGCCTGTCCTTCCTAAAGAACCTGTCCTTCCATTCCAACACTCCAGGCATGGAAGCCATAGCAGCACATCTCTGCGATGCCAGTGAAATCTTATTTCCACAGGCATGCACACATCTAACTCCTCTTGTTTATTACCCATGCTACAGGCGCTCGCACAGAGGCATTTCAGTTGTGCCCCCAACGAAGCTGACATATGAGCTGGCGTGGTTGGAATTTGTGCTGCTCTTCAGTTGCACTCCTGCTGCCCCGTGATACCTCTGCAAGCACTGGGCATCTATTGCTGGCACTGACTGGTAGGAGTGGGATGGATCGAGGTCCCCTTTTAATGTCTTCTTCAATAGCTTGGCAAATGTATCAATCTTTCTCTGACAGATGGGCTCCATCAGCCCACAGTAAACCAGGTTTCTCACAGTGAGTGCCACGGTGTAAGTAAACAAACACCCAGCTCTGGCACCAGTACTGTAACCATTTGTTGATTCACCAGATTCAACCAGCCCTTTCAAATTCCTTTCCTTTGACCAGCAGGACTGACGCAAAAACTACCTGGGCTACAGACTCCCATACTGCTGCTTCTAGGACGCTGTAATCCTTCTTTATATTCCCCAGATTGCTCCTGGCTGTATGATTGGTGCCTATGTGAAACAAATGCAGTGGATAGCAGCAGTGGATAGTCGTGGATAGAATGTAAGAGGCTTGGTAGTCTTCCTGATATGAGCCCCAGGTAAGCAGCACACCTCTCCAGAGAGTGCTTCAAGTTGCCAAATAGGCCTCCATAGGTCTTCGAAGAGTCACTCACTATCTACTACCTGTCGCCTTTTCTGAGTCGCATCAGTTGTACAGTGAGCAGGTTGGGCTGCATTATTTGGCCTCAGTCTCTCTTGATGTGACAGATATTTCCTTTTCAGTTTGCAGAGTGGTGAGGGCATTCTTTAAGGACACGTCAGGCTTCAGGGAAGTCTCTTCCTCCTGATGGTCCTTGCCATTTCAAGCTCCCATTCTTATGCATTATTGACCCCCTCCCTACTGTGTGTGCTGTTGGGGGAAGTTTTCAGCTGTTTGGCTGCAGGCTCTGGGTTCACTGCAAACTGCACTTGGAACCAGCTATTTAGCTCCTTCTCAGCTTCCTTGATGTTATACAGCCTTATCACCACCTCCTGCAGCTCAGCCACCTGCATGTTCCACTGACCTGGGCAAGAGAACCTATTATGATCAACCTTCTCTGTACTGTGATGTGTTCCAGCAGGGAATGGATAACACACATCTTTATAGGGAGATACTCTTTGTGACTTTGATCTGTGTCACAAAACCTTACAGAATTGTATCATTGAGACAACATCAAAATTTACAGTTGGGCTCACCAGGTTCACCCTATCAAAAAAGGGAGCAGTGTCCTAGTATTAAGACTAAGAACAGTAAAATAAAAGAAGAAATGGTGGCATATTCTATCTGAAGAAATATTTGTAAAGGTTGTATAAAGGATGAATAAGGTACTGATTGACATGAAACTGGAGCAGGAATTTGAGAGCAGGGCTACTGTTTAAAGTTAGGTCAACTGCTGTATTCAATCCTGCCAAACTGTTGGTAAGGTCTGTTACTTGAAATAGAAGCCTGCAAGAGACTGGGGAAGAGACCACAGGTGCAGCTTGCCCCTGTACTGTCATAACAATAAATAAGGTTATCTGTCATGATCAAGCCATCTGGAGAAGTCCTTTACACTGTCCTAAATATTTGTTACACATTTATTTAAGGTTACAAAGAGTTCTTAAAATAACATTGAATTGGTAAGAAGTAGTATGTGTCTTATAATTAAAGGCAGTCCCACTGTAAATGTGCAGACCAAAATTGCAGGAAGAATTTAAGGGCATTTTGATATTATTGATTTACAAGTGATGGTACACAACCTTAAAAAAGAAAATCAGAGGACAGTTCAAAATGCTAGATACGGCAGCAGTCTAGTACTGAAAGCAGTGATACAGCCATCAATGTCTGGGTATTTATTCCTTTTTAGAGAAGTTATTTAAAACAGAGGCCAGTTTCATCATCATATACCAACAAGTTAAACTGTAAGAAAAATAATCTACATTCACAAAAATCCCCAAACCAAAACAAAACCAAAAAACACCCCACTCAAGCCGAATCCAAAAAAACCCCATTTATCCTTTTTCTTGCTAGAAAGGTACGTACTCAGACTTTGCAATTAAGGTTATACAAAGAAATCCAGCTGATCATGGGTTGATCTGTAGGACAAAAACTAAATTACAGCTGAAAGGACAGGATCTGGAATGAGCTCTAACCTTGCCCTACCTTTCCCTCCTGCGGTAGAATACAAAAGCTATGTTAAAGAGCTTTTTTTTTTTTTTCAGAAATCTGAATAACCATTACACTTACTTTTCTACTGCTACCTCTTCTTTAATATAGTGCACTCTTGGCATGTTCCTTAAATGTTGTAATAGGAAAATAAATGACAGGTATAATTTCTTTTCTGAGAAGCAGACCAGTAGATTGAAAAATATTATGTACTATGCTGATAGTGTGACTGCAAGTAAAACCAGAACTGAAATTAATTCCGGTCCCTTTGTTGTCTCCCTTATGACCTCTTTGCTGACAACCTCAAAATACCCTCAGCTTCGCAAATATAGAATATGAGTGACCACAACACATTTGGTACTCTAAGAAAAATCTGCCTGTTTTCTGTTCACCACTTTAAATCCACTTCACTGCAAAAAGCTCCTGTATCAGCACTTCTGTCTACAATCACAAAGTTGCTGCAGACTCAACTATAAACTCAAAAAAAGGTAGCTCCTTCTATGGTCATCTGTTCTTTTCCCAATAAACTTAGCATACTTAATGCAACTATCTTTTTGTGAGCTGCAACATATGAGGCTTAACAACATAGCATCAGACTGCAAGTTTTAGCCTAGCCTTTCTGCTTCACAAAATTAAGGTGACTCTGCTTCACACCTTCACTGGCTCTCACAGACAAAAAGAACACCTTTTCAAAGATCATTTTCTAACAGATGAGCAAACCTTCAAAACAAACATCACGTCTTCAAACATAAACACATCTCACCCACTTAGGTTTAAGCGTGCAGTTTAATACAGCCCAACTTACCCAAGACACTAAACCTGAAAGGTTTCATAGCTTTAGGATCAGGAAGAAGATTAAGCAAGGCTACCACAGCTTTTCTGTGCTACTATTTAGCACCGTTTAATCATTTCACCAGCTGTTGGAGCACTGCCTAATCAACAGAAAGCCAGAGAAGAGTAATAAATTAGCACTTGCCCACTTGGACTGGCTGATAGTTTAAGCGGAGAAAAGTAAAGAGCTCATCAGAGTTACTTTTCTTCACCAGGAAATGTGAGTCAGGAGAGGGTAATAGCCTTAGAGTCCTTACAGATAGCAAAAGGAAAAAAAAAACCCAGAACTGATCAGACTTTGCAATAGGGCCATTTACTCCAATGTAATGATCGATCTCTGTATGATTTGGATCTTGGGACCTGTAGTACTGTGGTTGTATCAGACTCTAATGATTTAGAATTGTAGTATTAATGTGTAAGTGTAATGTGTGCTACAAAATCCTGTTCATTTGAGAAAAACTAAACTGTGAGTTGAGAGAATTAAAAAAAACAGACAAGTCTTTACTAACTCTTGTGGATTTTTGAGCAACCTGATACATCTCAAAGAAGGAATTACAAGGTCAATATTACCATTTGTGGAGTGAGAGCTGTACAGAAATTTTTAAAGGCAACAAATTAATTTTCAAAACTGAGAAAAAAAAATGTTGATGAATCCAGAATTCTGAAGTCTTTTCTGCTTATATTATCCATTTTCACCTGTATATTAAACCTGAGGAAAAATTATTTATTTTCATAATATGTAGAGTTGTGCATGCTACTTTTACTAGCAGCTGATTAAATCCCCCTTGATTTTTAAAAACACTTTAATTGAAATATTTTACTGTAATTAAGTTTAGTTGAGGGGGTTTTACCCCCTAATCTGCTTAAACCAAGTGCTGGAGGAACTTGAAGACACTGGTATGCAGCCTTCCAGCAGTACTGTGTCCTCTGGCTGCAGAAGTATCCTTCAGTGAAACACAACATATTTCATGTCTCCAGCAATGGTGAAAGCTGAAATATTTGAGTAAAGTTTCTACTATCATCTACTGGTGCGCATCAGCACAATTTTTGGCAGTAGTACTTTGTTGGAAAACTAGCAGCAAATTTAGTGCATTTTAAATTTGTGTTTTAAATTACTTCAGTAACGATGGTGAAATTGTCCTTTTAGAGAAGCGATGATCTGCAAAAGCATCGCTTCATCATTAGAGTCAAAGTTGTGAACTTTCTTATCAGAAAATCAAAATAAAAATAGCCTTATAGTTCAGTCTGACTAAAGCAGCAACCGTGTACACCAGAAGTGTAATCTCTTAGCTTTCTATTAGAATCTGTTAAAGATGTAAAGCAATAAGGAAATAAAGTCTTTTATTGCCTATACCCTGTGGCTCATAGCAAGTGTGATAATGTTTTTCTGCGTGCATGACGACACTGTTTCTGCTTGTAGTATGCAGCTAAGGAGAGTGATACCTATAGTCAACTTCCTATTGGTAATTCGAACAGGCTGGCTTGATTTCTGCTTAAAAATATCTATGTATATATTTGTTATTACACTTCTCTTATTCAATCATTATCTAAGTCAACAGAGCAATCTTCATCAAGACAGCTTGTATTTATCACACTTCATGTACTTAAATTGTATGTCACCCAGTTAAGTAAAGTCCAAGGAAATTCTTGATTGATTCTGAAGTGAACCATATGGTTAGCTAGCAACTCAGCAGAAATTAAATTCATTACCAAAATCACTTCTATGTAATTATTATTAAATACTATTGTTTTAATGCTTGTTTTCTGGAGTCTTTGCTTGGCTTAAAATGGCAATGGTAATTTAGTTGTAATATAACCAAAGCACACTAATGTGTGAAAAAGGTCACAAATCTCAAAATATTTCAGAGAGATTGTTTCCTGACAGCTAGACTGAAATAAAACATGACTATGACATTATGTCATTCTGTATCTTTTATTGAAACTTTAAGATGTGAAACCAAGCTGTTCCTTATGTGCCCCTTTCCACCAAAATAAGGATAAGGGCAGGGAAAAAATAAACCCAAGATTTTTCACACCACCTAACCACTTGCAGTCACTTTTCTCTCTTGTAGGAACAAGAAAAGCTCAAGCCAAACTAAAATAAAATGCAAGGAGTATTACTGCAGTTGTAAAAGCAAACTCTGTGAAATGATATTTTTCTTTCTGGAGCATCTGCATTTTGATACATTCCATATTTGCATGATTCTGTGCTGTGTTTTCAAAGCTCTTCTGCCTCACTGAGCAAGGAATGTGCTGTGGGCATGAATGGGGATCACTTGGTGAAGGGTGCTGTCAGTTCTTAGACTCCTCAAACTTCCAGCAGAATTTGCAAAATGTGTAATAAGGAAAGCAAATGTTATCAGAAGGACTTTTCCACTTATTAAGCTTTTGCTATGTAGAAATGGATTCTAAACCCTATCACAGACTTCCTAGAGGGTGCTTCTCATCCCTTAAAAATGTATTTCTTAGACTCGAAACCAAGTTTCTGAGTTTCCACTCTGTTTCTGGGTCCGTGGAGCTAGTTTGAAACATCGTTGTCTAAAGAATGAAGAAGATTCACAGCTTCACACATCACCACGACTGTAATAGTAAGCTGTGTCATGAACATAGAAAGATCCTGATTTTCTCCCCAAACAGGGCTCAGAGACTTAGATTGTGTACTTAGATGAGTTAGTTCTTTTACTTTAGTCCCTCAGCTTATTTGACACTGAGGATATTAGACACAGCCTTGAAACAATATAACTTGTGGGATTTCTGACTCTTGCTGAAGTTTGTAATTTACAGATAATAATCTCCTGCCCCACAGGTGGGGTTTGAAATTAAATTAACAGTAACGTGTGAAACTCATACAGTAGTCATGAGTATCACACAAAAGTTTGAAAAGTAACAACTATATGGTCCAAAATGCCTTAGGCCAGTCTTTGTGCCAGGAAGGTGTTCATCCCAGCCTGCTCCTGTGGTCTGAATAGGGGAGGGTCTGGAAAAAATAGCAAGGAATCACATAGCTAAAGACTATAGCATATGATAGATAGAAATCACCTAGCTAAAATTTACACAGACAAAGTTAATTCTAGTATTTGTAGCTCTCGATCACTTCATTTTGGAACTTCGAAGTTCTTGTGTCGGATATTTTTATCTAATAACTTTCTTTTCAAATACAGAGGACTTTACTAGGTGGTGCACAGCAGGCTTACAGAAAAGGATACAGTGAAGAAACAATTTAGCAAAAAACTTAAAATATCGTTAAGCTCATGAGGAACAACTTTTTTTTCATGGGATTTCTCAACACTGTAACTTCAATTTATGTATATATTTAAGCAACCTAATAAATAACTGAAGCCTGAAGAAGACCTGTTCCCTAGTGCATTTTTTTCCAGTGCTGCTCATACTGAGAGAAGGCAATGGGTGCCACATAGAAGAAGGAAATGGAAAGAGGATTTATTCATGTTTTGCTGTCTACTTAAGCAAACCGACTATCCAGATTAAAAAAAAAAAAAACTAGAAAAAAAAAAAAAGAAAAAAAATCCAAACCAGAAATAACCAGTACATTGAAATAATTGAAATGCTCATTTGGAAAGTAAGACATGGAACACAGGATGACAAGCAAAAACATATGTTTAAAAACCATTTTATAATAAAATATATGGTTTCAGCAGAATAAGGAATACTACAACTGTATTTCAGGAGTTGGATTTAATGCACATACCTTTACATTCCAAATAATATCAAGCAATAATAAATATTACAAAAAATTTGCAAAAACTTTTTCAGTACTACTCACACTTCATAACTATGTGAATCAGAGACCTATAGCAACTACTAAATTCACTTGTTTCTGAATTCTCTCAGTCTTGGGGATGCAAATTTGTATAGACTCTCTTCATTATAAAATATTAGGCTATACAAAGCAGTGTTTTATTTCTGGTTGGCCTCCTTAACAAAATAATAACTTCTATTTCTGTAGTTATAATGAAAGAGAAGGAAAGCACATGTGGAAACATAGTAGTTGGTTAAAACAGTAACAACATTCCTGTTGGTTCTGATTAATTGGAACTGATGCTTTAAGATCATGTGATTTTTTTTCTTTTTTTTTTTTAATCACTTTTTTTGAACCTACTTGTACAAAACTGTCTGTCATAACACCCAGCATTCTGCGATGGCTATAAAGGTAACTGTGGGCTTTCTGGACCTTGCAGAGCTTCCTTTGGCATATGATCTATGCAGTCTGGGCTGTGTTAGGACATTAGGCTTTGCAGGTGTTGAAAATAATGTGTACATTTATGTTGTTACATGTTAAATGTGTACAGATATTACAGTTTGAAAGAAAAACAAAAGGTGACATATTGGTTACACCTAAAACAGAATGAAAGCAACTGTGAAGTAAAACTCCTAGTGTAAAATATGCATAAAAGAGGACTGAATGCAAATGTTAATCAGTGTCTGCTGTCCTAAGCAGACCTGTCCTTGAGCTTTCAGGGTGTCACCTGTAGTAGACAGCAGGGGGGACTTACAGTATTTCAGATGCAGTAATGGAAGTGCTGTTGTGTTGTGTGTCACAGACAACACTTACTCATGCTCCCCAATTGTCATTTGGATTGTACAATCAGCTAGCAAGTAGAATCATAACTAATTTGTAGCTGTTTTCACTCACTCCGCTGACAACCCTGTACATGTTCCAGCTCTCCAATTAAAGCAACACAGGAAGAGTAACTCTAGACCCTTAAAAGATATAGTTTTGAAATTTTGATACATTTTTTATATATTTGAGAACTGATGGTGATGCTTTATCAGTCAACTATTGATAAAGTAGTTTACTCACTAGTCAGTGGAGTTCAAACCCGTTACATGTCAGATACCACTTGAGGTGATATACTCTTCTTGAGTCGTACAGCATCTGACTGGCACCAATGAATAAAACTGGGTATCATCCAGATTTGAGAGTTATTTTATGGCCAGAATGCTGATACATTATTTTTAAAAGGGACATAACACTTCAGGAATTTTGAACCAACCTGTTAATTTGGCTAAAAATCAGTAAGAAATCAGAACTCTGTCAGAGTTCCCTTCTTGCTCTGCACACCATCAGGACATCAAGGCATGATGAATATATGTAATCTTGCCCTTGCAAAGGATAGTTCAAAACACATTGGACAGCGCTGCTTATATTCAAAGCTCACTCTGTAGAGGGGTTTTGTATTGGATGTTCTGGCTGTATTGGCTGTCATGAAAATATGAGGTCATTTACTGCCACTTACTTAATCCTTGATTAAGGATTCTGACTCTGATAATATATAATCTGCAAATAAATGTATTTAATTTATCAAAGACAAGATTTATTTATTGAAACAAAATTTTGGTAGCTGTTATAAATTCTTTTCTTTAAGTATGTTTGGTTAGTTTCGCAAGAATAACTACTTTAGTATTGTTCATCTGATTTTTTAAGCGATATCCACAGTAATAGAATCTGTCATACAGTGGTAGCTAAGGTGATACTCTTCTTGCCTTTTTTAATTATTAGAGGTCTTTTAAGTTGTGCTGAGAAAGACTACAAGGATATTCAGTGCAGAATGTTACAAGATGGAAAGGTACAGAATCAAAGACTTGCCTGCAGGCACCAAGGCCCCTTGTTACAGCAGTTCTTTTTACTTGCACAATTAGAATACTTGTTTGAGCCTGATAAGATTTCGGTGTATATCATGGTATTTCTATTTTATATTTATATCCTGTGACAGCACTACTCTTATGGAATGCACAGGGCTAATTGGTTCATGTTCTAATACGAATAAGTTTGTTGATGTCTCTTGTGATAAACTGCAGTGCATTAAATTTCTTCCCCTTATATAGGGTTATAATTATAGTAATGAGAGAGGACATTGCTAGAATCTTTTGACAAAGAAAGCATCTTATTTTCTTTAAGTGCCCTTTAAGGAAAAAAAATAAATTTAAGCTGGAAAAGGATGAAACAGATAAAGAAATGTTGAACAGATTCACATTAAGTTTAGATTTTCTCACCTTCTACAAAGCACTATATCTGCATATAATAAAATAAGACTTTTTCTGTATACAGTAGTTTTCAGTTATCTGAAAATGCATGTTCTAGTAGCATTTTGAAAAAAGAATATAATAGACACTAAGTTTCTGTTACAAGAATTCTTTCAAGGTAAAGAAGAAAGGAAACTAAAGAAGCCATATATTACTAGTATGTGGTGTAGTTAGTTGTGGTAGGTCTTTAATTGTCATGGACAAGGTGACAGAAGATAGTTATATCAGTTTTGTGGGCTATTTACATACAAAATCATTATGAACCTTGAGCTCGTTTAAAAAAGAAAAAAGTAAATTCCATTAATGAATTCTCCATTTTTAGGCAGAAAGCATATCCTAAAGCAATTTTGACCAAAGTCTGTGATGCATGAGTGAACTAAATCTATCTAAAAGAAAGCTGAGAAATCCTTCTAGGAGAGGGAACCCCACAGTAATGTAGAACAAGCTTCTATGTTTGCAGGAGTTGTGACGAAAGAAGGTGGGATTTTTGATTAAAAAAAAAAAGTGGTTCATAAAGTAATTGCAGGTTGAAAAATGTTAAAGCAACTTACTGTTGTTCCAGTCTGATAGTTGCCTAAAAGAGTTATATTTCCAGGTAATGAATTTATGCAGGTGGGCCTAGAATTTTTTGAAATATGTGGTACAAGCAATATGTGAACACTAGAGGATGTGTAGTAAAGATTCCTGAAGATGGCTGTAAAGGTTTTTAATTCTCCTTAAGTGCTCATATATACAACATGTATCTTTCTATTAAAAAGCAGCCAGAATGTGCAGAAGAGACAAGGATAACATGAAAAAGAGCATTTTTCTTTGAACCTCAGAGACTGGGATGTGGAAAAGAAAGCAATGTTTTCAGGAAGAATGGGTTGATGCTGGGGGAAGGGGGGGATGTGAATTCCACTATCTTTTAGTGCGACACACAGCTTCAGGGGGAAACAAACTCCTGAAAAACAGATTCTACTGTGGAAGAAAGCAGAGGTGTGAACAAAAGTGAACCGTGGAAAACTATGGAGGAACCAGAAACCAAGAAGTTGTAACTCCTGCAGACTTCAGAGATATGATGTTTTATTGAGATATAATCTTCATTACCTAAGGGGAGGATCTGAAAGCAATGCCACACACAGTGTTAATGTTTCAGAGTCTTTTGAGCTCTCTTTTAGACACTTTTACAAAGAAAACTTTGATGGGCTCCTGATGTCCTAGCCAAAGTTGTTACCACAACCACTGAAATAAAAAACATTTTATAATCTATAGTTTACAGAGATAAAAGCCATAGAGTTTTCTACAGTAACATATTTGCACATATACTTACTTCTCAGATTGTTCTTGTGCTTCTTAGATGTGATCCAGCAAGACAACCAACAAAATAATTATAAGAATGCTGGTGCCTGCATAAATTCCTATTTACTTAGAAGTCAGCAGGCAACCTCCAAATTCAAATTTACACATCCCTGAACACATGATGTGTGTTGAGGGATCAGAATCAAATCAAAGCTCTAAGTCGCAGTATCAGAAATGGCTAAACAAGGCAAGGCTGTTTATCCACCAAAGTTAGGAAGAATGCATGTTAATAATCCAAAACTGAAAGAAACACTAAAACCCCCAGATTTTGTTTTCAGGGAAAAAGAAGTTTTACATAATGTTATATTCTTTGCTGATGGAAATCTACTTATTCTATAATTATTATGTTTATACAGTGCAGTTTTATACTTCTACAGTTGTCTTTTTAATAGGCTTTAAATGAATAAACAGGCTTTGCCACTACAGTACGGTGAAATCTCCTTAAACCATTATAGTCCTTACTGAAATCTGACAGAAAAAGTGGTTATGCAATTTCTGGTTTATTCACAGTATAATGAAAGTAATTATTTTAGTTGTTGCAGTTGTACACCTTTTATAATTCCATAGCTGAAGAAAGATTTTGGATAAATAATAGCTATCCAGTGAAATGACTGGAGACGTTATTTACTTTTACAAGCTATTGATAACCTTATAATTCACAAAAGAAGCAAACCCACAAATTAGCTTGCAAAGGACATCAATAAAGATTCTAAATAAATAATATGGCTAGGTACAGGCTCAGTGGGTATTTCTTTCATATAATACTATTAAAACGTTTTCAAATGCTTATGCAAAAGACTTAATTTTAAAAATATTAATGTTATACAAATCCATATCTGTTTTTCATTTTTAAATTGAATAGATAGCTTCTTCCTTGATGCATTCCTTCGCATGCACTTTTAATGACAGAAAAAGCAATATTGTATGTACTTGTGTCATAAAAAGAATTTTCATCTTCCATTTTCCATCTTTCATCTTTGCCTTTTCTGAAATTACTTTATCATTGAAACTAATACAAACCTTATTTTTTTCCAATTGAGTAAAAATGTCCTTAGCATGATCCCTATATGATCGTGGTGAAACGATTCATATTTTTAGAGATAAACCAAAGTATGAAGGTTTTCTACTGTCTGGCAATAACTTGCTATCAACAGTTCATGATTCTAAGTTATCAAACTAGAATAAAGACAAAGTTGCTGTATTTCCCTAGCCCTGTTGATACAGCACTGGTAAATCACTATACTCAGAAAAGCTTAAAATTACACCTACAAATGAAAAAAAAGGGAGATCTTTTATAGAAGATCCATTATAGTACTGAACTGAATTTTCCTAAAAATGAAAATGCCAGCTGTTCTTTGGGTTGCAGAGAGGGAAAAAAAATGTAAATAAAAAAGAAACCGTCAGTCTTTTTTCACTCTGCCTATGAAAATTAGTTCTTACAGTAAAATTTAAATGTTTCTCCAAAGACTTGTTGAAGTCTTTGACTGTAGCATCTAGATGAGACTAGAAGAAGAATATTCACCATATTGTTCCCCTTCAAAACAAATGTAGCCACTAAACTTTAAGAGAGAAAATGTTTGTTTTTCAGAAATTTTAAAAGATGAACATAACTGCTTTTATTGTAAACAGGTACTATTGAACAATAAAAAAGAAAATTTCTCTTTTCGAATGTCTGAATCAAAAAACGTAAGAACATAATAACCTTGAAATATAGCTTTCCATCTACCATTTCTATCAAAACTGTAATCATCATTTCCTTCTCTGGACCAAACCCTTAAAATTCCCTACTTGAAGAAAAGCAAACTGATTTTCTATTCAAAATGTGTTCAAACACAGAAATCTTGACTGAAATTGCAGTCTTTAGTTCGTTTCTCTGAACTTAACCAGAAAAGGTTGTAGTGCAAGGATTTATTTTCTAGGTCCTTGACAATTCAGTACAACTGTTTAAAATATTTTTTTTAAGAAATATCAAGGAGCCTTTCATGTTTAAAAATGAGTTTTAATTTGATCATGTTACTCATAAATCTTATTTTTTTAATTAATTTTACAGTTTTTTTATCTGTGTTTACTAATTAACAGAAGTATAATAAACAAGAATATAATGGTGTATTTATATCCTACCTCTCTTTTTGTTGGTCATCAGCCTAGATAGGGTTATAGCAGTACAATCGGTACAATCAAACCTAGGATTTCAGTTGCATATGGAAGGATTTTTGGAATGATATCTCTGACACTACTGTAGTATTAAGTACACCCAGACACTTGGTTTTGGCTTGTCTCTGTTGAATTTTTTCAACAGAATGCCAAGCTGCCTCTGTTGTTATGGTTTTCTGAGAAAGATTTACTTTGTCAGGACAGAGGGACAACAAAAATACTGCAAAATACTGCTCAAGTGCAGCTTCTATGAAAACACATGGATGTCTTTTGATCTAAATATGAAAAATTTTGGCAACTATTTAATAAATTCTGAAGAAACAAATAAAAGTTCCAATTATCTTATTTAAATATCCACCTGGATATATAGTAGTATTGTTGTCATCGTGAAATGCAAATTGGTTCCATGCATCAGCATTAAAACTGTTCCATGCATTTTCTGGCTGAGTACATATTTGACATGGCACCCTCCAGACCTCCTTGTGTGTGGCCTCTTCATGTGTCCTTTTTTCCACCTTTCTAAAATCTTAGCATTACTTGTGTTTCAAAAATATTTTTTTGTTTCTCCTATCAGATAAAAACTGCTTCTGTGGTCAGGGAACAACGCAGAATCTATTTAGTCTTTAAAACGTTTCCTAAAGTGTCTCTTGACTTCCACAGGGGCTGGTAATGTTTTCACATAATACCCACTCTGGCATTCCAACCTAAAATTTCATTTGTACCATTAGAAGCTTCAAACGTCCACAAAGTTAACCTACTATATACCCTTAAATTTCATTGTATCACAGGGACACCAATATGCAAGATTACTTACTAATAAGTAGCTTTCTCTGATTATTCAAGAGGGGAAAGCATGAAATACAGTTTTGATAGTGAAAGCTGTAGAAAAATCAAAGAGAAAAATCAGCACTGCAAAAATGAATCACAGTAATTCATTGCAATATTACATCTTCTGTAAAAGTCTTCTCAGGGGGGTTAATCATGAATCCTGCTTCCAAGAATGGAAGAGCTGTGGGATGAGAACATTGCAACACTCTCCTATAATATGCTCCCAGTCATCTGCAAGTTATAGAAGATTTTTTTAACCATATAGAATTTGAGTATCTAAAACAATCTACGGCAAGAAGCTTCACATAATACAGAATCAATCTGCTCTATTATACTAGTAAGGGGTACTATGCTTTTTTAATTTGCCCTTGTATCTGGGAAAAAGTTCAGTTTTGCAGAACTGTAGGCATGTATACAGGTATTTATAAACTGCAAATAGCATAGTGGACCAGGTTGATGCAGGCAGTCCCTACTCATACAAACATTTCAGTTCAGATTAAGATGCTTTAAATTAGCCTTAGGAAACCTATTTCCTAAGTTATTAGGAAAGAAAATACTTTCTGTTTCACCTCCAACCTTTATTTTTCCACATACCATCAAGTCAAAAATAAAGGAATGACAGAACTATTCAGCCAGCTATTGCCTTGTTGCCTGTTGGATTTTTTTTAACCTCAACAACTTCTGAAGAATAGCAAGCGAGAATCATCAGATATTTTCATAATGAAATATATAAAAAGCAAATAAAAATCCAGACTCTCTGAACTCTTCTTGCCCTTTTGTTTAACACTATGTAAGAGTTTGCTGATTTAATTCCTCTTAGAAATAGGATATTCTATTTAATACCATATTAAATGCATATTAAAGCTCATTCTGCTTGACCATAGGTGGAATACTGAAAACAGTTCATGTACAGCACAGACAACGTTCTATGCTGAAAAAGATAAACCTTTAATGCCCCATTCATCCAAAATGCAAAGAGCAGAGCCTTTGAATAAAATGAATTTATCAGTTCCTGGGAAAGCCAAGAGACATATATTAGAAACTACTTGAGAACCCATTCTTGGATTTTAGATAGTACTATCTTTCTTCTTAAGTGGTGGAGAGAAATGTTGGCAGAGGATATTGTACTACCAGATGGTACTGAAGTTGGAATTAAATACTGCAACAGTATCCCATTTGGACACTATTCAAGAATGAATGCTTTCACATAAGAAATGACTTGGTAAGCCAGGACTTCTCAGGATGGAAAAGAGATGACTGAGTGGGAATGTGATAGAAGTTCAAAGGTATGAATAGAAATGCATCATCCAATTCCTTTTCTACCAAAATAATATAAAAATTGAAAACAAAGCAAAAAACCCCAAACCAACACAAACAAACAAACAAATGAACAAAAAAAGAGGTTATCAAATGAAGCTGGCAGGCACTGTGTTTGACATTAAAAATTAGCATTTAGGTGAGGCCTACTAAATGCAAAATAGGCACATTTACCTCTGGAAGTCTGGAAAGATGTAAATTCTGTCATGGGTCAAGGTTAGAAAAAGAATAGATTTTTTGGAAAATAAGGCACTTAGGGGAACATCAACAAAATCACCTCAAATGAATATACTGTAATCATGCTTAGAAATGCCATATCGAACTGTGTCCTGTGCAGTTCTAGAAAGCTATTTTATGTTTGAATTACTAATGTCAAGCAGTATTTTTGTGTCATAGCTCTGTAACTTTAGATTTCTTTAATTCTATTGCTGATTCTGACTGCTCAGATTAAATTAGGCTAAAATCAAAAGTGGTATGCACCTAATCAATGTATGATCTGTTACCATTATTCACCATTTGCAAGGAAAATGATCACACTATACATATTGACCCTATTTATCATTTAAATGAAGGCTTTTCATAATAATTTATCACATCAGTTCTTCAGAGATGTTAAGTATTTTTTCCATTCTCACATTTTATGCTCTCTGAAGTTAGTTTGCACATTTTTGCACTGTCAATACTTTTGCTTTATCTGAATTATTCTGTAATCTTACCCTGAATAATCATGAATTGATTAAACTCTACTGCAACTTATATCTAAACATTAGAAGCCTGAAAATAATAATGGTGCTCTGCTATTTTATTTAGAAAGAAATTCAGGCACTTCCAGTCACCTTTGAAAACCACATTTTGAATAAATTGTACTGCTGCAAATTCTTATTTGCTACAAATTTGGGATGTGTTTTGAGTAGGTTTGAGTCCTGAATTTTGTTTGACTTTGCATTAATTTATTTTCTTAAGTCACAAAGTAAACTTATTTGAAGAACCTATGAATAAATCCACTTTCACTACTAGTTTTTCTGTGATGTAGGCGATGGAGGTAAAACTATAGTTTGCTTCCCTGTCGTCTTCACTCCTTGAACTGGCAGGTCAGTAAGATTAAGATTTTCCACAAATACAGGAATGCAATTCCATTTTGTTAATAGCACTCAAACTGCCTCTTGCTGAGGAACACAAGAGCAAATTCTAAAAACTTTATGAGGTTAATTTTTGTGACAGAGCAGAATTTGGCCAGGTGTTGAATAAAATGGCATCTTTGGGCCATGAGACAAACGTATGTCTCTTTCTATGGAATTCCACTGGTGTGTTTCTAAAGTTGCTCAGTTTTCACTGAGCTTTACAAGGTGCAGATGAAAATGAAGATAAGTTCATCCCAGAAACTCTCATGAAATAAGTTCTGAGATAAAGAAAAAACATTAATTAAATAGCTATTAAGTAACTATTAACTAAAATTCTACAACTGTTAACTATACTTAATGAAATATTTATTCAGTATAATCGTAGGCAAACTTACATGGGAACATATTTCCTATCACATCTGCAAGTGTTTAATTTAGTGTGCTTTGTTTTGACCTATGTCAATGCTGAAGCAGCTTAACATTATGAAAACTGATTTATTTCAGGATCAGACAATTTATATAGAATCTAACCTTGCTATGCAGGTAGAAGTACTTGCCCTTGGCTATTACTTAACCTGACCACAGGGCTTTCTGGAAACAGTAAACGCTTTATAAGTGTCAGCTCATGGCTAAATCAATGTTTATGCATTGATACCTTTGAATAGCAAACACTTGCTGCCTGCAAGCTAAACAATGTTTTTATCTGTTTGCCTATTTCTGGTCCTTCAAGCACAGCATAGGGTGTTGCAAATCGCATTTAGTAACAATTATCTGCTGGAATTTCATGAAGAGGAAAGTAGCATGATTAATGAAAAGTGACACACAGAGATTACTTTGCTATGCCAGTCTCCTTGGTGAATGGGCAACTCTGCTGAACTGAAGCCTGACCTTTGTTACTTTTAACGAGGTCATCGGGAATGCTAAATGCTTGAAAGATTAGCCACTACAAATCTTCCAGTATTACTTAATGATGCTGCCACTAATGAACTGCAGGTAGCCAGTTAAATATAATGATACAGTTATCACCTTTGAAACAAAGGTTGGAAAAAAACCTCCCCACACAGCCCCTAAAGAAAGTTTTCTGTCAAGGTGTTTAAAAAACAACCTCAGAACTCTTATTAGAGCATGTTTTCTTCACACATAGGTAATGAAGAGTCTAAATGTGAATAAGCCAAAGAGTCCAGCTTTTAAGGAATTCTGTACTCAACTGGCCACTGGATAATGGCTCAGTGACTTAATGTTTACAGCTTATTTATATCACAAAACAGCAGAGGTGCTCAACGTCCTGTATTTTGCTGTAAAATTGTGTGGTGGTGTTATAAGCTCTGAAGTTTTCAGAGTATTGCCACTGAACCAGCGTCAGAACCACTTGTAGCAAAGTCATGTAAATGTGAGGTAAGTCTCAAGGTAAACACCTATAACATGAAACCAGTATCAGAGTTAAACATATTCGCTATTACAGTATTGACTCATATTAGCTACCCATTATTGTAAGTAAAAGTGACTAAGTGAAACTGAGAATGGAAGCTTGAAATCAGATCTTGAAGTTACATTTGACTGAAACAAACATCAACACAGACATGAGGAAAAATAAAACAAAAAAAGTTTCAAGACTATTCATAATTGCTTTCACACCCGTCAATGCATCCTTGTTCCCTGTGGGAAATATATTTGATCATTTAATCAGGCAGAGATACCATCACCTTTTTTAGACTGACAAAATAATTCTCCTGCCATGAATTTTAATTTAATATAAACTGTGGAGACGTAACACCAGAAATGGAAGAATGTAGAGTATCTGAATAGCCATTTTCAACATAACCCTGTTTGTTGTAAAGGTGCATAAAAGCTTTAGGGATTGTTCTACCAGAATCCATACAAATATATGCAGCAGACTGCAGATTCAGTGAAGTTCAGCACATTGTGCCCAAAATGCAGGACAAAAGTGAGTCCAAACAGTGTGTCCGATAAAACTGCCCTCAATACAGAAATCCACCTCATGGTTAAGGGACCTTACAAATACCTTGTTTGTAGTGATTCCTGCCTACTTCGCAAGAGGAAACAACCCTGCCATTGTCTGCAATGACTCCATAAATTAGTAGGATGGGAGTAGGGGTGGCACAGATTTCAAACCAGTATTTACAGTAGCATTAATTAACTAGCATACGTGAAAGTCACAGACCTGAGGCTGTATCACTGGTCCCACGCCAGACAGAACTAAAGAACTTATTTCCATTACCTGCTACAACTACCTCAAAAGAGGTTGTGGCAAGGCAGGGGTTGGCATCTTCTCTCAGGCAAGTAGTGATATGACAAGGGGAAACAGCCTCAAGTTGTGCCAGGGATGGTTCAGATTGGATATTAGGAAAAATTTCTTCACTGAAAGAGTAGTTAAGCATTGGGACAGGCTGCCGAGGGAAGTGGTGAAGCCACCATCCCTGGAAGTATTTGAAAAAATGAGTGGATGTGGCACTTTGCGATGTGATTTAGGGGGCACAGTGGTACTAGGCCAAATGCTGGACTTGATGATCTTGGATGTATTTTACAACCTTTATGATTCTATGGTTCCGTTATTCAAGCGTAAGAGATGGAGCTATTCAGAACAATTTTGTGCTGTAAGGTCTGGCTTCTCTCTAATTTCAGGAGCAGAGAAAAGAACTGAAAGTAGATGTTATGGTTTGTAGGTAGGAAGATCATATTGTAATTATCTTTCCTACCAGAAAAGAGTGTAAGGCTTTGAACATGCTACATTCAGAGTTTGGTCTGCATCCATTCAGTATTTAATGTTGCATTGGCAGATATATCAAGACAATACTACACAGAGTTAAAAAAAAGGCAAGAGAGAACATGCAGAATTAGAAACATTACATATGGCAAGAAGGTAATTTTTCTTTCCCACGAGGTCTCAAAATTAGGATATTAAATAACAAAATATTTAAGTAAAAAAAATTCTACTTTTACATTTGTACAGAAACTTTTATATCTTTTCATAAGCACTAAATTTACTGTAAATGTGAGAAAATATTCTTTTATTAATCTGTCAAGTCAAATGGTTATATGGGACTTCTATTTAACAAAACAATTAAAATATAAAAGACTTCTTACAAATCTTCTGCAGAAACTCATTAGCAAAGGTTGCACATCAAGATTCCAAGGTTTTTACTATTTTACTGGATTAAAAGTAGATCTGCTTTATAACGTTTCATGTAAAGTTACTTGTCTTGTAGAAAAAAATAATTTGGAATTATTTACTCAAAGATTGATGTGGGTGCAGAGTTTGGAGAAGTAAGAAAGCATGAAATCCTTGTACTTCCCACCTTAGAGCAGACAGGAACCCAGATCTCAGAAAAGTAGGCAGAGCCTGATTTTATGTTTTCCTGCACCAGCACAGAAGAACTGCTATATGGGGTTCTCATACTTTGCCTTTCTAGAGGCCTGCAGCAATTAATTCAAGTTCCAGGGAAAGTTGTGTCTTCAAATGGAGATAAACAGTTCTTGGGGCTCTTATCTCTTGAAGTCCTTTATGTTCAGAATGGGCCTAAAATTAAAGTTATAAAGCTGTGGAGTTCAAGCTCTCTGACTTTTTGAACTCTAGTTTCTGAATGTACATTTAGGTTCTCTCTTTTCTAATAACTCAGGTTTGTGTTTAGTTGGGAAAAGAATCACAACACATCCATGGTTTATTTCATACTTGCATGTATTAGCATTTTGCATCACACAGGCAAAATTATTGAATTTCTTCTCTTTTAATTTAAAACCTACTAAAAAAAGCCCCCTAAACAGATTAATAGAAATATCGATAATGAGAGAACAAGGACACACATTATTGTAGTTTGCTGTGACTTTTAGCTAATAACCATTGTAAACTTTAAGTAAAAAACTGTTAAATGGGATATTTCATCCTAAATATGCCTTTTAAAATGTACAAGAATATTTTAAAGCAAATTATAATGGTAACAGCTCTGCAAGTTTAACATTACTGATTGCTACTGCAAGTCTATTTGGAAATACCTTTTTGCGTACTGGAATGTTGCAATGGAAAAGCATGATCTATAATAAAAACTAACTGTGTATAACAAA
The DNA here is from genome assembly GCA_035584735.1 of Pseudotriccus pelzelni. Taxonomy (NCBI): domain Eukaryota; kingdom Metazoa; phylum Chordata; class Aves; order Passeriformes; family Tyrannidae; genus Pseudotriccus; species Pseudotriccus pelzelni. The sequence goes on along the minus strand of JAWMRA010000130.1, from coordinate 39,283,233 downwards.
CATTTATTCAACAATTACTCTTTTTTTGGGACTGCCTGAATACTTTTGTTCGAGAGAATTTTACATTGTTGATTATAACTGCGATATCTTACCTCTTAACACATTTTACAATTTGCACATAACGGTTCCAAAGGAACTTGTAAATGACAGTAAATCATAAATTTCATTTTGCTTTGCATCAGTTCATTCATCCATGTTCCAACTAATCACCTCATTTCAAAATTCAATAAGCCTAAATACCTGGATTTATGATGCTTTGTCAAAATTAACAAGGGAATATCAACAATGTAGAATTAGAAGTCTATTGCAACTTAAAGACAAGCACCTAGTTGAAAACAATTAAAAAGACTCCGCAGCAATAATTACATCCACAGTGTATGCAAATAAAATAAATTAAAACTGATTTTATTTCTGCTTTGGGAGATTGCAGGAAACACTAAAAAGCGTTAATTTAGTCACTTAAAACAATGAAGTTGTTTTGAAGTAAAACTTTCAAGAGAATGAATTGAGCTTGAAGAACTAAATATGTTGAATTGCACATAAAATGTGCATGTAAAAGTATTTTTAAAAGTAGACTGTTCCTCTGTCTTATTCCACAGCTACAATGGATCAGAAGGCTTTTATTCTGATAGACAACATTTTTCTTAGAAGTTACTTTCAATAACAATGTATCTAAGGAACCCAATCATCTTTTTATTATATCAATATCAAAAAAAAAAGTGCAACTAATACTTTTAAAGGATATTAACAGTAGCATTTATGAAACACACTTGTCTTTATTAAGACTCAACAGTCTAGAATCCATTGTTTATATCTGAATTACCTGCCACATAAGTATTGGTATTTATTTAAGACACCACTGTAGACTTTCTACATCTCAGTTAGAAGTTCTAAGAAGTCCTGGAGACTAGCATTTATGTTTAGTATTAAAAAGGAGCTTCAGTTTTATTTGTGGAAATAACTGTCAAAACCAAGTATTTTCTTCAATAATTTTGCATCTGTTTTACAGATTCTATATTGCAATGATTGGGTTTGGGATGTTACTATTCTGTAGGCAAAACTGCAGTCAAGGGAAAGAAATGTATAGCTTTTATGGAATAAGCAGAATTAAAAAGAGCAGGTGATACAATTTATTTTGAAAGGATTTTAAAACTACAAAATTGCTACAGTTAAACAGAAGGTCTACAGTCTTCTGTTGGTTCTTCGGTTAAGTTTATATGTAAAACAACAATTGGTAAAAAGACCCTATGGTATGCTGAATATTTTATCTCTTATTCCTATAACTCTCAATCCACAAAAGGCTGGTTTTTTATACAGCACATGAATCATAAGATTTAGCACCTTTTTGGTGACTCATGTTACTGCAGTTCTATGATTTATTGGCAAATTATATCCTTTCTCTTTCAAAGGCATTTTGTCATTTTCTGATTAATTTCTCTGAATCTGAATGAACAATAATTTTTAAATGAGTACATATATAGCCAAATATACCCATACATGCTATTGAAGTATTCTTAGAAATACAATTATCAGTTTAAAACCTGGCATACAGTTAGAATCACAACTTCCTGTTTCCCTTACTGAATGTGATTTTTTTCTTACCAGCTACGAGCAATGCCATTTTTATCTAATATCCTGTTCAATGTCCATCTAACTAACTGTCCTAATCCGAGTTGTTTATCTTCTGAATATGAACAATAGAGATATCAAAGTGCTCTAATGTGATCTATCAGACACTTCAATACTGCTTTTGAGAATATGTGTTAAAATGTTTCAGTGCATAAGGTACTAGTGTTAATCATCAAATTTCAGATTCTGATATCAGATGACATTTCTATCAGGTTATTGTACATCACAGCAAGGTTCTAGCCTTGCTGTGTCAATACAGACATTTGGGAAAACACCAGATATTGTAATTATGATACATATTTGAATAATAAAGATTTACATTGTACTCATATTCAAATCCTCTTTAGTTTATAATACTGATCATTGCAAAAAGGTCACTCAAAATAATACAAACAGAGTTTTTAATGCAAGAAAAATATGCAAAAATCCAGGTTGGTATCTGTACATAAGAAGACATAGACAAGAAATGGAGACACCTTTTGATACTTTTAAAATCAAACCTTCTGTCCCATGTTTTGATGGAAAAAACCACGTACACTTTGATCTTCATGATCATTCTTGATGATAAAAAATATAATCTATATTCCCTTGGTGCAATGGGGTGAAAATTGGTATTTAAGCAACAGAAATAGTGAAATGACTGTAGAATAATTCCACATGATCTTGAAAAGACAATATAATTCGTTCCATAATTTAATTCAAATCAAACCCAAATATAGTTTCTAAAAGCATAATCATGAACATTCTCAAAGTCACTGTACTCTGCCCATGTGTATAAATACTATTATAAATAATAATTATTAAAAAAAATCTGAAGTCCTTATTTCCAAGTAGGTATGCCAAAAGTTCTGGCTCCAACAATAACAGAATTTTGTACTTCATCTTTAAACTGAAGGATTGAGGTTGGTGATCTAATTGAGGTGTACTTATTTCAGGTGGTGAAGCAACGCCATAAAACCCATAACTTGACTTGGAAACATCCTCTGGAGCAAAAAATGTGTTTTTTTCTTTAAAAAAAAATTGAAGCTGTTATACAATCATCAAGAGATAGCAAATCTGGAACACCTTTTGTTCTACATGAATCTCTCAGTGCGCTCTCAGTGCAAATTTCAGTTTCTGAGCATAATGTTAAGACACTTTATACTAGAAAATGCATGTAATTAAGAAAAGGCTAGCAACATAGACAATGTATGCACAGGAACAGCAGCATTCTTACTATATTGTTCAAAGGCAGCTTGCTCTACCACACAGCTGGACTTACTCTACTATGGTCGTTGAGCCATTGATGGAGAGAGGCCAAGAAGGATTCAGGGCTGTGAAAAGGAGAAGTGGCTTGGAAACAGAAATGATAATCCTTGTGTTTTTCAAAAACTGTCCAGCAACTTCGTTCTCCTGTGATCTCCCGCTCAGTGGCTGATGACATGCTTTTAAATCCCGAGTGCTGCAGTTTCTCCTGACTGCACACATGCACACATTGTCACAGGTCCCTCCTTCAGAAAAAGAAGTGTTATCCTATTGTTCATTTTACAACAGGAAATGTTGAAGTCAAGATGCTCAGTGGACCAGGGTGACATTTATGGGTCAAGATGCACATTCAAATGCAGGCTGATTTTCACAGCAGGGATGTGAGACACAATGACACCTATAAGCAAACCCCTAAGCACTGGTTCTGAACAAGCACTTTTTCTCCTTTTTTTTCTTTTTTTTTTTTTTTTTTTTGTTTTAGTTTGCCACTGGACACAGCACACCAGTTGGTTTCTCTGAGGAGAAAATAATTTCACTTCGGAGGATTTCAGTAACATGAAAAGAGAAAGGAAGATTTTGGGTTTCTATCATCCACTTGAAAAAAATCCTGAAATTTTGTTTGCACTGATAAGACAAGCTGCACAGAAGAGTCGGACACTTTGTGACCCAGCTTGTGAGTTCTCTGCTATTTGTCTGTTAAGTCTGTCTTGCTGCTTGGTCCTTTCCACAGGATGAATTTATCTGGTCACTTCATGTTTGTATAACAGATGGACTACTGGTGATGCTCTGGGTAACAGTCTTGGGCCTTACCTAGTACAGCTTTTTTGAAATCAAAGGGCCAGAAAACAGCCACAAATAGTAGTGTAGAAGAATTTTTTTTTTTTTTTTAAATTCAAAAGATTTCTGTGGGAATTTTAGGAAAAGATTAAAATCTTGGTAGTGAAGGAAAAAAAAGTCATCACTTTCACTTTTGATAAATTGTTTGGATGGGGTGTTTTCTCTATCAAAAAGTGATGCATTGAACAAACGTTAATTTACAATCCTATAAATAAGTTGTTAGCAGGTGGAACTGATTAATTTTATTATAACTGAAAACTGATTTAGGAAATTCTTCCATCTTTATCCTCTTGGGAACATAACTTATTTTACATTAGGACTAGTGTCCCCAAACCAATTGTGGAACCAAACGCTTTCACATGCCTAACTGAAGAACCTATTTGTCACTTTTCAGAAGTCCCATAAGAAATGAGTAGCTTAATTTTCTCACTGGCTTTTTATAAATGCTGGACACTTTCAACAACTGCTAGATGCTTAAAATTTATAATTTTTAACCTATAAGCTATATAAAAAAAAAAAAAACCTTATGAATGTTACTTTTATATTAAATTAATATATTCTTTTTTTCCTACTACATATTATTTTTTTAATTCTCATATATTTGGCTTATTTTTTTGCTGATAAAGAAGCATGAGTACGAGCAGCTTACTTTCTAACTAAGACTTCATAGATTTTGATAACATGATGTTTTCTATATCTTTTCTTACTTGATTTTTTTAAAGTCACAATTTTTCTTTGAAAATATCAAAATCTATGCAAGTAATCATTCTGTAAGCATTGCACATTTTGTCATCAGTACTGAAACCACATCTGGTTTTATGTCCACTAATCAAGGAGCATGCAGGGAAATAAACCTCATTTTTACGAGTAACTGAGTGTGGAACATGGTAGCATTTTCTAAAAGACATGAATGTAATCTTAATTACTTTCAGGAAAAACAGTGTAGGAAATAAAAAAATTACAAACAACTCAATGTAAAAACTCACAGAAAATATGATTTATAACTTTATTGCAAGGATACTACTCAGTACTAGTTCTACATGCTCTATTATTTTTCCTCATGACATAGAGATGTTAATTAATAAGAAACTCAAAAGAGGATTTCATCTTGAGTGTGTGATATAATTATTTTCCCTTCAGAAAGCTTACAGACTGTGCCAACTCTCTTTTTAGAGAAATTACACCAGGAAATAAAGGACAATTATGTTGGTGGCATACTTCTTTTTCTTTTAGGTCAAGAAAGATGTCATGTGGGAGGTATTGCCAAACAAATTGCATGATGAATTAGATGACGTAGTATGTATGAACTCTAAAGAATCTCCCACATGGTAAAAAGTCCATCACTGCTTTAATTATATGTAAACTGGAAAGAGGGAGAAAAAAAAATTCTTTGTATACACACTTACTTCAGTAAAAATGCATCCAGTGTGGCACTGTCAAGTTCATGGACTTCATGGGAACACTTTTGGCAGTACAATGCTGGTCATTTGGAGGTGGGTTGCCGACATTTCTGCATAAGCTTATTGGTATTTGAGTTATTTCACCACTTGGCGTCAATTAAGTTCAAAAGCCTGTTTCTAACAGTAGACTTTATTGTACTGGGGCTGCACAGAATAGCAAAACTAGTTCACCCTCACACAGCAAAGGGCAGAGTGACTCAGAAGAATATGCAAAGTGATTCTACTTGGTTGATTTTCATTTGTCTCCAAAACAAAACCTCTCAGTCACTAAAATGTCATGACAAGTCAGACAAATGGTAGCAAGTCCCTTGAAAGTATATTTTAAAAGTTAAACCTCATCTGAGAAAGGCCCACTAACAGATGGGGAAATGTTTACAGGGTTTGGATTGTGCTTTATATGATGTGCTCAAGTTACCAAAAAAAAAAAAAAAAAGAAAAAAGAGAAACTAAATCTTTTGTAAAAAACAACTGAATTTATAAAAAAAAAGATTAAAAAGAAATTAAATTAATGTAGGTAATATGGCCATAAAGAGCTAAAAAACTCATCCTCATAGATATTTCATTTCTCATACACTGATATTGGAGGGTCAACTTCCACAATTTTGTGAACATCAACATTTGTTTCATTCACTTTTTTGTTTGTTTGCTTGCTTGCTTTTTTAATAGTGGATGTGTTTAATTATAAAGTATTAATCCTTTTCATAGTGTTTAAAAGATAATAGATATGTTTGGCATACTTTCTGACAAAATAAATGATTTTCCAAACCTGCCATTAGTTGTCTTTTGTTGTATTGTTTGTGCCTGGTCTGGTGGGATGCTAATAGAATTATGTCTATGAGAAATAATAATTAGAGCAGGTTTTGGTTTTAGTAAATACATTTATATGTTATTTTTTTCCTGTAGTCTGAAAGTTCCAAAGAGTATCTCTTGGTATCATCTTTACTTGTAGGGAGTGACAGATTAGAGAGAAGTTCAGGGAGAACCAAGCCTGTGAGGTTATACCATTGCAGAGTAGACTGCATTGGGCTAGCTCATCTAACTGTTTTTGTTTTCTTCAAGCCAAAATTCTTCAGACAGGACCTGGAACAAATGTGTAGACCCACCAGATGATGCAGATACATAGCTTTTATTGCCTAGCTTCCAAGACAGATTCAAAGAGCTCAGTACTGAGGGAATATTAGCCACTCTCCTGAGCAAAGCGAGGAGGAGGTAGGGAGAAATCTGAGAGCCAGAAAGCATTGGCCAGGGCAGAACAATAAGCAATATCCAAAACTGGTGTAGGAAATAAAAGTGCCTGGGGACACAGTGAGGGGCAGGCTGGTCTGTGGGACTGCTGGGGCAGGAACAAGGGCCCTGGATGGGCTGAAATGGCATCCTGTGCTTATGAGCAGGGACACTAAGGCTGGATAGTACCTGCAGACCTCTGACAGAAAGTTGTTTTTAAAAGTAAAAAAAGGGTTCAGAGTGCAATATGATACAATTTCTTTGTTCACAGCAGTGGCCCAGGAGACAGGGTATCTTAATCCAACACTTTCCTTTCCTAAGATTAGCACAACTAGAACAAAAGCAATACCTCCTTCTCCTGGCAAAGTAAGGGCTACTAGTGTGTGAGTGTGCTTCTGGGGCACTAGTGTTCAATAAGTAGGAATCAGCACACTTCCTGTTCTGTATGTTCCTTTCCAAAGTTTTTTTTTGTTTGCTTGGTTTTTTTAAAACCGGACTGAGGTGCCTAACAATTTCTGGTGTTCCCAGATATGTGTAGCAGAAAAGGGAAGAAAGTTGGTAAGTTTAGGCAGTAGGGCTAAGGCAGAAGCAAACACTGAATCAAGCCCCAAAACTACAAGCAGAAAGAAATGAAGGTGAGAGAAAATGACTCTACCATTAGCACACAAAGAATTTCAGAAGCAAGAGGTGTAGGAAAAAGTTGGGGTGACCAGCAGGTGCTATTTCATATTTTCCCCGTGATGGCTCCTTCCCTCATGTCCCATTTAGCAATAATGTTCTGGAAGAAAGTAAATGGACATGCTGATGGCATACTTTGTGCTACCTCACACCATGGTCATCTCTTGTGGGCATTGCTAACAAACAGGATGGCAAGTGGTATCTCCTTCCACCCAGTTCATTTCAACAACCTGCTGTATTGCTTTTGCCAGCAGACCACTGCATACAAATAGTGATGGACAAATTTATGTCAAATCATGATGTGAGTGACATGCATTTATGCCATTAAGGCAATAAAGTATTTATTTTTTAGGAACAACATCTGTGTATCAGATATATTTTATTTGTGGTTATTTTATTTTATTCTTTTTTTTTTAATTCTTTATTTTTACCTCATTGTATGGTCCTGTACAGGGCTAAGGGTTTGACTTGATGATCCTAGTGGGTCCCTTCTGTCTCCTCATATTCTGTGATTCTGTGTGATTCTGTATATTTCTGGTTTAGGCTATACAATCCTAGAAGCAGCAACAAGATATCTTTTCTCTCCCTTAACCCTCTTGTGCCACCCACACCCAACTCACACCTCCAATTTCTGCTTTGTACAGTGCTGTGAGAACTGAAAATGCTTGGAAATACAATAACCATAAAGCCTTCTGATCTAGATAGCAAGCACAGTACCTGAGGAATTAAATGGCTTGTATAACGTTTCACCAAGGAAAAGCAGGGGGTCGCTTCAGAAAGACTAAAGTGAGCACCCTCGATTTCTACAGTCAAAAGATTAATATTTACAGAAGCTACTAAAATATTTTGGGTTTATCCTATTCTGACTATCCCTTTAGTCTCTGATTTATACATAACTAGTCTGAAAAACAAACAAACAAACAAACAAAATCTTACATGTTTTATTTTCCTACCAGTTTTGCATAAACCTTTGCTTGTTACACTAGAAATCTGTTTTGCCATTCAATACGAACTATTGTACAAACTATTGCCTTCTCTTGCTGCATACTTCAGACAAAGGTGTGCCTATGTTCTGGCACAATTTCTTGGTATCTTCCCTGTTAGATAAGAAAGAGCTCTGGGATACAATTTTTGTGAAAGGTCTGCTTTCCAAGAACTGCTAAGAAAGGACATGGGAGAGCTCAGAAAGTTTCATCTACACACGAAAAGTATTTGAACTCTAACAGAACTGTGGCTCCTTAATCTAAGGCTTATAGGGAATTTACAAAGAGCACATTCCCTTCAGGACATGCCTGTAATTCCCATTATCATCAATGGGGGTTATAAGCAAGTCGTAACAAAGAATAAACCCTTGTGTGCTAGTGCTGCCCTGTTTAACAGTGTCTAAATCAATACCAATGATTTGACAGTTTTACTTTAAATATATTCTGACTCATTTGAAATTCACTTTGCACTTAGCTAATGAAAGAGTACATTTTAATCCTCCTAACGAAAGGATATAGAACTGCCATTGGAGCCAGAGCCAAAACTCACAAAGTCAACAGGAAACTTTCACTCAACTTAGAAAACTTAACAAACAGTACACAGTTCATCGTCACTAAAAAGATTGCAGTGGTATTCTGATGCTTAACTATGTAAACCAGAGCTGTTGCTTTAAAAGGAAAAGTTTTATATACCTTGTTCCAGACTTCAGAAAACATAGCTAACAATATACAGCACAGAGGGTTTAAAAATACGGCATAAATGTGGGGGAGAGAAAAGATGCTAAAGGACTTTAAAATGTTACTATCTGATGTCTTTTGCTCAGCATGTTTCTCCCAACACAGTCCCTATTATATTTCCAAAAAAAGTATAGTAAGCACCAGCCTGAAATAGAAAAATCAGACCATAGTGTAGACAACCATATATAGAGACCTTCGTATAGGGAATGTGGAATTTTATTACTGATATAAGTCATTTTCCAAACTGTCCTGGAAAAGATGAGACATAGAGGAACGTGTTCACACACAAAATTAGAAAGTTATAACAGATTTATAATATAAAGGTTCTTCTGCTGTCTCATGTGGAAATCACTGTCCTTCTGGATGTAAATAAGTATAGCTATTACAGGCAGCACTGCAGCTAAAATATTCTTAGTAGGATTCTTCCCAAGGAAACATGAACACAGAACTCCCAAAGAATTTCCTATCTGAGTTTAGTTACAAATGCAATTTCAGTGTAATATGAAGCAGGTTTCCATTAAATCTGCATAAAAATGTACACAAATTCTGTACAGATATATTTCTAACTAGACACCTTGACATCATCTGGAACACAAGTAGGATCTCTGAGGTTTCAGCAGTAATGAGACTTCTGTTCAAGCACTTATGTGTTCTATTGTTATTTAATCTTTCACACCAATTTTTAAAAGAAAATTATTGTAACACTAAAGTTCACAGGCTGGAAAAAGAAAGTTAATACTGTTCTTTTAAAAAGCAGTTACTAATCTGTGCCTTCAAAATGCAGTTTTTGATTCAATTCAGTTTAAACAATTGCTTCATTCCTTTAAATTATTTTATTCTGAAAATTTCTTTTCGTAGAGAACATCTACATATGTTGGGAGATCACTGTCTATAAATTATGTACTACATAAATAGTAATGTATAATAGCTCTACTTGAATCAATATGTATTATTTATAGTGTCACAGGTGAAGTACTAAAAGAAATTATATAGTCTGCCAAGAATCTTATTGTATAAATAACCTGTCTTAAATGCAAAACATATGTAGTATTGGCTTTTTTTTTTTTCCTCTGCTATTTGGATATTTTTAATTGTAATAAAATATTTCAAAATAAACAACAATATTAGTACTTCTTATTTGCCCTAGGGCAGCTCTGGCATGAATCTGTCATTTATGTTCTTACATTACACACTAGGAGCTAGTCCTGCGCTCATTTATGTTACCTTTTAAACTGGTAGAACATCCTGAGCACTGTAGAAACTACTCCTGATCTACACCAGATGACACACAGACAAACGAGGCATAGTTTTTCTGTACTGGCCTCTGTGTTGTGTTCCTATTTCTAAACCTGTGCTGAATACTGAAGGAGCACTTGCAGTATTTAATGTTCTAAAATGAACTTCGATCAATATCTTTGCCCTATATTTCTGCTGAAAATCATACTAGTGTGGTAACAAAGCAAGGCATTTTCTCTAGCATTCCTGATATTTCACAGAGAGAAAATGTATCCTGATTAATTTATCTCTAATTACACAAATTCTTTATACTTTCAACAGTTGTCATTGTTTCTGATAAGAACAACAGAATCAATCAATTCAAAATGGGACTAGAGTACCTGCTTCTGAAATTACATTATAGATCTCTTTCCTGTTCAGATGGTTTAATGTATCGGTATCACTTTGTACTTTGGGGCACTAATAATCTTGAACAATCAGGAAAGCAAACATGGCAACAATTTGGTTGCTTTCTTCAGTTGTTGCCACCATGCAGAAACTAAAAGATAAAACTTAGGCACATGCCCCTCAACCTTCTTGTAAGTATTTATGTATGCTTATTAAATATGCTTGTTCATTAATTAGAAGTGTACAATCCTTCATTCATGAAAAGAGTATAAATTTTTTAATTCAGTCAATTTACTGGGAAATAGAACACACAGATATCCACTCTTAGTAAGAAAGCTTTCAGCTTTCAGCATATTTTATTGCTAAAAATAGATTTATTATTATTATTATTATCATTATTATTATTATTATTATTAACAAACTACATGTCTTGTTTCTAATGCCCTTAAACATTAAAGGGCTCTATGGTGACCTGCAGGCATCTCTCCAAGTTTTTGGCACAACTCTGCAAGCAAGCAAAACGATGAAAATCATCCCATGCAGAACTTGATGTGCACATCTGGAGGTTTTCAGATCTGCCACCTTCAGTGTTCACCCAATCAGTTATCTGGTATCTAAATTTAAAAATACACTATTGGTTCAAGGTGCCTTATTCTGGATGCAAACTGCAGGAGATTTTGCAGATATTTGGTCGTTTTCCAGCTCAATTTTCAGAGTCTGTTCTCAATAATTGAGAACAGCATTTTCTGAACCACATTTATAATTATACTGTTAGAAGACATCATAACAAAAAATCTCAAAGGACATCAGTTCTTCAAAGTTGGTTACATAGGTAAGACCATTAAGATCTTTGGCAGCCTCCTCTGACAAGTGTAGGAAAGACAACATTTTGCTGCCTATGAAATGAGGGTTTTGCTATACATTTACTTTCTGACTATTGAACCCAACTCAGCACTTAATATATTATCACTCCAATCGAACCCTTATGCACAATCAAGGAAGAAAATTAATGCAGAATACCCATGTAACACCCACGATAACAACAGCTTCAAAAATTAATAAAGTGAGAATCCAGTTTTCTTATTCTGGAATAATCTTCATTTTTGTAAGAGATAATAAATAGTAAAATGATTACATATGTAATAATGACTTTACTGTTGCTGAAAGTACTGCCTCTCTTCTGAAATTTCATGTAGTTTGCATGAAGAAACCATGACATTTTAAACTTTAAACAGCATGAGGCATGTGACAGACTTTTATCTGCTTTTGCAGAAAATGTTTATGGAATTAAAATAATTCAGATTGGACTAGATCCATATATCATTCCTCTGAATAACACCAGCCCAGCAATCTTTATGAGAGGAGGACATGGGTTTAAAATCTCTGAGGGGAAAAATAAAAAAAAAGGTAAATCTAAACCCTCCATCTTGGAGAACACTGGTTATGCTTCAGGGTTTTTTCAATTCTAGCAGAGCTTTCACACAAGCTGGTGAGACAACAGGACCAAATCACATTGCAGTTAGCACAATCAAATCAATTAGTTACACTCTCTTTCAGAGACCTACTGTTCTGAAACAAAGCTTTCTGCACTTGTGTTAACAGTTAAACAAGGCAGCAGTGTGCACAGAATATAAGAGGAGACCTTTGCTTGGATCTGTCTTCTATAGGTTGTCTGATAGCTGTTTTTCCTGGTTTCAGTGGGGATGGAGTTAGTTTTCTTCCTAGTAGTTGGTACAGTGATGTGGTTTGGTTTTGGGATGTTTTAGTTGTTGTTAAGCAGCGTGTACACTAAGCCATGGACTTTTCAGCTTCCCACCATACCCCACCAACAAGGAGCCTGGGGGACCAAGGGGGCACAAGAAGTGAGGAGGGGACACAGCGGGGACAGATGGGACCCAAAGTGGCCAAAGGAATATTTCATACTATATGGCATCAGGCTCAATATATAAACTAGGGGGAAAACTGCCTGGGGACCTCTGCTCAGGAACTGGCTGGGCGTTGGCCAGCATGCGGTGAGCAAGGGCACTGTATATTGGGTTTTTTGTATATTCTAATTATTTTAACATTATCGTTATTATTGTTATTATAATAATTATTATTATCCCTATTAAACTGTCTTTATCTCAACACATAAATTTTACTTTAGGGTTTTTCCCCCCCATCCCAGTGTGGGAGGGAGTGAGTCAGTGGCTATATGGTGTTTACCTACCTGTCAGGTTAAACCAGCCCAAACAGAGACACTGGTCTATCCAACTCGATGAATTCCAAACTGTCCACCTCCCAGTGAGGTCCAAAGTTTTTTATTCACCAACCCCATGACAGCCAAGGCAAGGCCCCTTGTCTGACATGTTTGTGCATTCATATGATCTCTTCTCTTTAACACCAGAGGTTCTCTTTGTCCCTCACTCCCTTGCTATCTTTAGTTCTGCATACTCAATATCCATTCCTGCTCACCCAGGGGTCCCCACTAGCCAGAAAGCAGAGAGCCCTGTGGTCTTCCCATCCACATTAGATCACACTCCCATCTTCATCCAGCTTTTAATTTGACACTGTCCTGCTACCAACTCTTTTTTTCTTTCAGCGTGAAAAAAATTCTGTTTTGCTGCTATGCCAAAAAGCCTTGCAAGAGTGCTACTGAGGGTCTTGATGCACTCACAAAACCTGAAATATTAAGAATACAGCTCTGCTATATAAGTAGCAGAGAATCACAACCCATGATATATTTTTCTTCTTTTTCTAGTTTTATTTCTTTATTGAATCAGTAGGGTTGTGTTCACTGACACCAAGAACATTTCCTGGAGCAGATTTGATTCAGAAATACCCTTATAAAGTACACACAAAGGTGTCTAGTTCACCTGAGTATAAATTCAGCCAAATACTTGAGCTGAGGAAAGATATACCCAAGAATCATTACACTGCTAGCCTCACAATAGAAAGAAGGTTACAGGAGTAAGCAAACACCTTTCTTTGTTTCATACTTCCTGCAGTCGAATCTATAGCTTACAGAAGATAATTTATCTACATTTGTTCTCTTGTTCACATGCTTTTCCAAGTCTGTAAACATACCAGAAAATGAATTTTATAGAACTTGACGTGAATACTAAAGATGATATTAGGAAGTTTACTAAACCTTTTACAAGGAAGGACTCAATAAAATGTAGCAGCTTTAAGCAGCATTAGCTACACCGTGTTGTGCTGGCATCCTCTTCTGAGAGAAACCTGCTTTCCCTGTCTTCATGATTCTCTATTACTGTCTTCCAAACAATTATTTTTAAAAGTAGCAGGAACCCTGTTAACACAGTAGGGTTAATGTGTTTCCGTAGAATCTTCTGTTAGACTGAGAAATTACCTCTTCTCTTTATTTGCCATTCTAATATTGTTAGAGAAGTCTCAGACAATACAAATTTTCCCCGAAACTGCACTGAATAAATCCCATATGAATCTGCCAAACCATGTTAGGTAATGGCTACACATTGCTATGAACAATCTAAGAACTTTATTTGGCATGTGTACAGCGTTTCAACAAGAATAAATATTTTGGAACTCAGTCTATTTCTAGTATAATTAATTATTATGAATGCATAGTTAGTTTGGTGAATCTTACCTATTTCACTAAACCCCTAAGAATCAGAATTTGATCCTTTTCCCTGCTCCTTTTCTCCTCAGAAAACCCCCAACAGATTAATGTTTTCTGGCACAATATAACAATAAAGACTCAAAAGCTGAAAATTCTACAAATCTCAATGTACATTGTTGTACAAAAATCTCAGGGTGTTAATAAGCAATCTTGTTATTTCTTCTCCTGATCAGTGAAGCCTTACAACAGTAATTATTCTCTTTACCTGTACAGTCCTCTCTGCTACAAAATCCAGACTGAAAGGGAACAACAGCATTGGTTGTGTTAGTTGTCTTTCTTCACTGTATCTGAGAAACACATACTAAATACAATGTTACATTCAGTTTGGTAAGAAGAGGGAAAAGAAGTCTATTTAAAAAAAATTACAAAAGGCCTAATTGGAATTACTGTGTACAACCTTCTTTGCTGAAATAAAGCTGCTGATTGTTCTATAGGCTGTGCAGTCTTTCAGTAACAGCAGAAAGTGACCTTTATGAAAGATTATCTGAATTCATAAAATGTGGTTTGCAATTATTACATAATCACCCCTTACCACACAAGACATGCATTAAAATCCTGAATCAGTGTTTCCTGGGCTGAAAACATGTCTGGTCTACAAAAAAACCCCAAACAAAAAACTAACACAACCCAAGACAAAAACAAACACTAACAAAAAAAAAGCTCAGAAACAAAAGGTTTTATCTAGTGGAAATGCTTTGCAATGCTTGAATTCTGATGCATAAAGAGGTAAGTATCTCAATAAAAAATGATGAAGTCAAACATAAAACAAATTTCTATGTTCCTTAACACTGGGAGGCTGACAGCTGATGAAATTTATTTCTGTTAAGAATAAATATATATGCACTTTATAATATTCCAAACAAAATATTATTAAGAGATTGCTCAGCTATGAATAAAAATCACTGCAGCAACAGAAGAGACCTAGATGAGTGTAGTCTGTGTACCAGTGGTTGTTTTTTTTTATTAGACAATTCGTGGTTCTTTACAGCTACTGTGAAAATCCTTTATAACTGATCAGAAATGATAATGTGAATGAAAAGTTTAAGAATTAAGCTATTAAATGACCTTTGAACAATCTTTTATCAGTTTGATAGGCATACAGGGTACCGAAGCAGTTAATGGAGAGTTGAGCGTGCTTGAAGAAAAAAAAAAAGGATTTTTCTGCCTGATAAAGCACAGCTGCAGAAGTCCTTATTGCTGTTCTAAATGTGAATTGGCATGAAAAGAGATTTCCTCCCCAGTTTTTAATATTTTATTAATTAAAAAACCCCAATCTTTCCTTGCTTTCATTAAGTGCGGAAAAGCTTCATTAATATAGAAACCACTCTAAGTTTCTGGCCCTTACAACAGTTCTCCCATGACAGCAATAGTGACATATCAACAATCAGTATTCTGCATCCTAATGGCGGTTTCCAAGCAAGCCTCATAGTTCAGACGGGGGCAGTAAAGGCTTATGCTATCCCTTTAAGGCTTACTTGATGTCTTTTGGCATTCTTTTATAATTACAGCTTTTACTGTAAGCACTGTACTGAAGGCATTGTGCTGCAATTGAGTCCTGTGAAATTATTTGAGATCAGTGTAAATGCCACTTTTTAAACAACTAAACTGGAGAACATTTACTTTCCTTTAAGAATACAATCACAACTAGAGCAAATATGCAATTAACTATCAAAATAAAATGCTGGTCTGGGAGATTTGGACAATTTTCACACAGTGGCATAACAATAACTGTTCCTCTCCATTTCCAAATTCCATCTAAAGTCTCCAAGCAACAACAAATTACAGTCACACATTTCTTAGAGTTGTAAAAAGTGTGTATAATGGAAAAAAAAAGTATTAAACATATGATTTTTAAGAGCTGAAGTTACTAGGTTTGTAGGAGACAAATATCTAAAATATTGGTGTTGTATGCATGAATGGAATGCCTCAACATGTACGAAACGTACTGGATGAGTATTTGCCAATAAGATGGAAAGGACTGAGCAGATGTGCTTTGCACCAAATGATTTTCATATTTCAGTGTGACAAAATAGATGAGCCACATAAAGCTTAATTTCAGTTGCAAATTGCAAGCTGGAATAAGTTCCAGAATAGTAAACAATTAGCTGCTTTATTTTCTTTTTAATAAGACTAAATTACCAGATAATATCTACTGGCATCAACTTGGCTAATAAAAATCTGTTTAATAGGATTTGCCATTTTTCCAGTTGCTATCATGATCAGCTTTGCATTTTGATTATCTTTAAACTTTGCCTCAATTTTCTCATAGAAAAGCTCTCAGTAGTAATTGCTTTAACATTTATTCCAGGTCAAGTAGTTAAGTATGAATAATGATGTGTCAAAAATGTACAGTAGTGCTGTCAATAGAGCAATTACCATTTAGCTAGAGATTATTATGGCACAAGAGCACATTAACTGGGCACAGTAAACAGAACAACAAAGAAAGAAGGAGCAAAGGGAACAAACTGTTTTCAAAACCTGCCTGTGTTATACAGTGTGTGTTACTGCCAGATATTAGTTGTTACATAAGAGCAATTAAGTCTGCAATCAGCTTTACTCGGCAGCATTGGATTGGAATGTTTCCAATTAGAACAAGAAGTTAGAAGCATGTTTCTAGAACATGGGTTTAATTTTTTAAAATAATCTCAAAATGGCTTTGTTTTCCCTTGCACATTTTGCATTGCCGTTTGGAAACCGATCACCAACTGGCATTGTGCTTAAGGCTTACCCAAATCGCTAGGCAGTACACTAATGAAAATACAGCATATGTTGGTCTCTGGTCAGTGGTGCTGGTGGTGTAAAAGCTAACATTTTTTTCCCCCAAAATTTTGATAGAAGGGATGTTATGATTTGATGCCAGCTTGCAATTTAATGCATTACTGACTAACATGAAAAAAAGTTTAAAAGAAAGTTACAGGTCGATATGTGATTTTCTATACCCTCCAACAGTGATCATTTTCGTACTATTCCTCTAATTACAGCAGCATCAAAACTATGAAGTTCTGCCTACAAAATATTATTTTTTCAGGTATATCTTTAGATAGATCTCTAACCCTACTAAACACATGAAAATTGCAGTCTGGCAGAGCACAGAAGTGTGTCCTTTCAAGAACTTAATATATTCAAAATTATTCTTGTAAAAACATACATGCATACATACATACATACATGCCTATATAAATAAATAAATAATATTGCTTTCCGCATGTCTGATTATTCTAACTCCTCCTGTTCTCACCATGGGGCAATTATAAGATGATCCAAATTAGTCTGTTGCTTCGATTGCCTCTGAGTAGTAATTAGAAAACTTCATGACATTCCACTACTAGACAGAAGCAGGAAGGCACTTCTTATCCTGAGAAATTTACCTGTGTTTCAAAATTAGCTGATATTAAACTTCAACATGGAAGTGGAGATACAATTCCACTCACTCCTTCTGTATATCCGTTATGTCTGTAGCTGAACAGACATTATGAACTATGTTGGGCTCCCACAAGCGGAGCTGACAGTGGATGCCACTTAGAGATGCAGGCTTTACTGAATATCCAATGCCTGAGAAATATGGTCAGTCTTTGAGCTCCATGTTTTGGAACTATGAACATTCTCCCTATATTCAACTGCAAATTATTTTAGTTAACTTCCACTGCCAAAAAACCCCCAAACAACCCAAAATGGAAAAAAAAAATGTACCCTTGTCAAGAAGGAGCATTTCACAGGAAGTAACTACTTTTTTGAGAGGTGGCAAAGAGATGAAATCTTTATTTCTACTTATGCTTGTGACATTGTCCGTGACATCAGTATAAGATATTTATAAATGAGAGAATTCAATACTACTTAAAGAAAGTAATTTGTGTCCTTGAATTATAATGCTCAATATTTTTGTCTTTAGGTAAATTTTAGAACTTTAGGCCATGTAGGTGCCATTCAGCCAGTTCTTCAAGGAAAGCTTAAAGTAATTTGAATAAAAGCCTAATTGCAAATGAACTAAAACTTTGAGTTTTCCCTGCTTCCATGGCTTTACAATCTCCTGTGATACATTTTCTGAATTGATCTCTCATAGTATCTGAAACTTTTCTTAGTCCCTCATGAATTGCCAACGCAATTACTGTGTTCTTTTTTACACAGTGCCTGTAATAAGCACTGTGATCTAATGATAAGCACCTTCAAAAATCAAGTAACCACACACAGTCTTTTGAATCCTAATTATTACTGAAACCTACTGTTTTCACCAGTGAACTTGATCAGATTGCTAACAGAACTTATATGATGAAAATTGAGAAAACCAGATGTAAAATCTATGAAAATTTAAAATTAATTTTTATGTGCCTATATACTGTAAATCAGCCAGTGTCAGGAAGCAGCAATTTGTATAGGATTGTTTCCTATTGTATTACTTGTATTAAACATGACACTGCAGTAGACAGTAGACTTGTAGTAGTTTTCTCTGATATTGCAACTTTTCCTGTACTAAGAAAGACAGTCAAGCAGTTTATTTTAAAGGATGGAATACATTTGTCTACTGTCTTTATAAATAACTTGAAAGTAGCTTCTATTGGCTGGAATATTAGAGAGTATGAGTCTCTGATTCAGACTCAGGACTGAAGTGCTCATAAACCTGTGCAAAACAGGAGATGGTACAAGCTACCACGTAAAGAGCAGCTAAACCCCATAATTCTATCCTGTGTATCCCATACCTCACCTCAGTCCACACACATAGGTTACAGGAAGGTGACAGGAATTCAGCTTGGAGCTCTTTGGAATTTACCTAAGATTTTATGTTATGGCTTTCCTCACTAAAGGAAGCAAGACAGATTTGATTCTACTGATTAAAAATAAATTAAAATTACTGTGATTGAGTTTAATGATTATGATCTGCATGATTAAAAATCATGTATAAAATCTGCCCTCTGCCTTGTAGAATCTGTTACAATGAAACAAATTAGTACTAGCAGAGATAGAGGCAGCTTTAAGGAAACTTGAGGAGTTCTGAAGGAAGATATAAAGAGATGGTCAAGGTAACAACAAGACAAAGAAGAAAACAGTTCTTTACAAATATAGAAACAATAGAAAAAAACGTTTTAAACTGTATTAGCAATGAGAAATAGTGAAGTAATTTAGGAGAAAACATAAATACACTTACACCTGAATAATCCCATACAAGTCATTGGGAAAATTCATACAATAGAAGGTGATTGTAGAAGTGCTAATGTGCTTGCTTAAACCTTACAGACATCTTTGGTTTTACAGGAGGGATTCAGTGCTTTATATAAAAAAATCCTGAACTATTAATTTACTGTTCTAATACACTGTCTCATTTGATTAGAAACATTGTTAAATGATCAAAAAAATGCATGAACATGGTTATACAGAGTATCAGAAGTAAAATATTGTTCTGGTAATTGATTGCCCTACTTCATAATTTGGAACAAACACATTTTCTCCACGTGGAAACAAATGCAAACTTTCAAAATGACAACAATTTTCCAGTCAAAATTTACCTGGTTTGCTAAAAAGGCTTAAATTTCTATACATTTACCTTAAGATAGTTTAATACATATGAAAAGGAATATAAAAGAAAATAAATAAAATATAAAATAAAAATAAAAATAAAAATAAAATAAAAATAAACCCCAAACAATGAAAGGACTGGAATCTAAAATAAAAGAAGGAAAGTTCATTAAGCACAAAAGATCTTAATTTTGAGTAATACTATAAAGTGAAACAACCTTGTACAATATCTAATTTGCTTAGCTTTGGGTTTTAGGTACTAACCCCAAATGGCATGGGTGATATAATTAAAAATTATTAAGAAAATGGTATTAAAAATAAATGTTCTACTTGAAGACAATATGTCTATTTATTGTTTTTGTTTTGAACAAACTCATCTTTCTCTTTTCTGGAACAGCATAATATTTATTTGTATATATTTTTCCTTGCAAAG
The DNA here is from genome assembly GCA_035584735.1 of Pseudotriccus pelzelni. Taxonomy (NCBI): domain Eukaryota; kingdom Metazoa; phylum Chordata; class Aves; order Passeriformes; family Tyrannidae; genus Pseudotriccus; species Pseudotriccus pelzelni. The sequence goes on along the minus strand of JAWMRA010000130.1, from coordinate 39,263,238 downwards.
ATTTTTTTTTTTCTCCTAGGAATTTGTTTTGCATCCTTGTGAAACAGGTTTACCTTGGAAGCAGTGAACAAAAAGGATTTAATAAAATTTCAGTTATTTGCATTGAATTGAACCTCTGATAGTTTTTTCAAAGTAACCCTTATTCTTTCTCCCTCAGTCTCAAAATCTAATGCAATTAGAGATTATTTTTATGTTAATCAAAGTAAGTCAGGAATAAGTATAAATTAAAGGAATGCTAATAGAAATTACAACTGGAAAAATGTACTGAATTACATTAAAAATTCCATAATGAATTCAATTAGGAATAATTTTCTAGATTCTAACATATTTGTTCATGTTTTTCTGAACAAGTAATGTTATATAGTAAAACCTGTAGTAGTATTTAAGTATAACATGTTGCATCAGAAATATAAAGGCTAAAAGCTAAACTTTTATCCTTAACGAAACCCCTTACGTCTTTCACCTTATTTTACTCATAAGTACAGTAATAAAATAGGATCTGAAATTATTTAATAAATGAAAAAATTAAATGCAAAGATATGCCACTATGAAAATGCTTCAGAAAGCAAGCTATATAGTACTTCCAGATGTTGTTTTCTTATGTTGCCTTAGGTGTGTTAGGTGCTTTGCAAACATAAGAGAAAAATCAGGCCTCTTATCATACAGAAACAAAAATTATAGTGTTAATGACATATGAAAATGGAAGCTGAAAGAACATATAAGAGTGTTCACATAGGTGTAGTGGTTATGGGGAAGGCTAGTGAAGCTATAGAAAATCTCGTCATTCCTGTCCCTTTCAATATACAACTGAAGAACGTAATACAACCTACAGTAGAAAAAGATCTTGAGTTCCCTCTAGTATCTAATAAGCAGATAAAAAACCCCAAACCCGTGAAAAACATAATATCCCTAAATATTTATAAATAGATCATTAATAAAATCCTTACCAGGGAAATCTGTCACTTTCCTGATACCTAATGACTAAAAGGCAATGCAAAGTTACCCCTTTTATCCTATTAATGTAATTGAAGGTGCCATTCCTCCAGAAAGCCCTAATCCTTAAAAAGAAGAAAAAAAAAAAAAAAAAGGTGGATTAAACCATTTCGTGGAGTCATTTTCTTTTTACACTTCAGTTTAAGTCAATTACTGAGATTTAAGTGTGGATTTTTGATTGCTGATCTGCACCAACTCTAACTATCTCTCATTGTGTCTTAGGTCAACCATCACATTGAATGAAACAACAAAGATTAATCATATTTAAATAAACATCTAGACAATATCAAACAAAACAGAAGGCAATAATATTTATCTCCTGCTCAAAAGTTAAAAATTCAGTGGCAATATTTTTTTATTCTTCCTTTCTCCTGGGTTGTGCAGTAAAATTGGATTTGCTGTGCCTTTATTAAAAAGAATTCTTCATAGCTTTCAGATTCTTATGTTCATTAAACAGTAATGTCTACACATAGAATGTCACTAAATGTCCAGATTGTTACACTTCTTCTTACTTTTATCTTCTGCCCACACTTTTGTATATTATAGGATCACAGAATCATTCATGTAGGAAAGAACCTCAGTAGTTATCCAGCTCAGACTCCTGCTCAAAGCTGAGCCTACATCAATTTCACATCAGCTTGCTCAGAGCTTTGTCTAGTTGGGCCAGAGCTCCCACAGACCTTCTACATCCAATGCTTGATTATTCCTTTAGAGGAAACTTTTCTTTATCTAGTCAAAGCCTGCCCTGCTTCAGTTTATGACTGTTGTCTCATGGTCCTGCCATCCAACACTGTGATAAGCCTGTCTCAGTTTCTTACAAACCATCCCGTAGGTATGGACAGGATGCTACTAGCTCCCTCCAAAGCCATCTCTTCCTCCAGGCTTAACAGTAACAATTTCCTTCGCCTATTCTCACAGCATCTTTAAAACCAAATATTTCTTGTCTTCCTCACAAGGAACTTCCTCATGAGGGGAAGTGGAGGGGCAGGCACTGATTTCTCCTGTCTGGTGACCAGTGATAGGACCCAAGGAAACAGCATGAAGCTGTGTCAGAGGAGGTTTAAGTTGGATATTAGGGAAAGGTTCTTCACCCAGAGGGTGGCTGGGCACTGGAACAGGCTCCCCAGGGCAGTGGTCACAGCACCAAGCCTGACAGAGTTCAAGAAGCATTTAGATGATACTCTCAGGCACATGGTGTGACTTTTGAGGATGGTCCTGTGCAGGGCAGGAGTTGAATTTGATGATCCTTGTGGGACTCTTCCAATTTCAAATCAGATTCTATGATTCTATAAATCTGGTATTATCAGGGCTTTGTATACCACTTATTTTTTGTGTTCGTGCACATTAAAGAATTGCTCTCAACAGCAAAACATTGTTTTTAATCACCAAGGAAACTTATTTAAATTGTCTGAAGAATTTGGAAATAGTGTATTAAAGTATTTTGCTGCTGAAGATGAGTAGTGGCACTCAAAAAATCCTAAATTCTGCTTATAAAATCAGTGGTCATACGTAGTTCATGACTTCCTAATTTTCTCATTTAGTTTTCTGAGTCACTGACAAAATAATTTTAATCAGTCATCAGGCCCTGGATGCATTTGAATCCCCCTCTCTTTTGAAGAATAGTGGAAGAATACTTTCAGGCCAGTCATGTGATCCATGTGATACTTTCTCAAATTATTTTCCAACTCTCATTAAAATGAGATTGAGTAGTAGGCATAGATGCAGACCACTATGCCTAGAGTCAGAATATATGTTCAGCTTTGGTGCATTTTTATGACAGAATAACAAGATCCCACTATGCTTACATTGAATGCATCTGCCCCTTTAGCTTGTGCTACACAGGATTAATCTATAGAGAAGGTAAGAAAAGAATGAGGCTTCTCTTCAAGAAAAAAAAAAGCATATCAGCTTGCAGCTTGTAACAAACAAAGAAGAGGGAATAGTTTTTAACATAATCTTAAAAGTCTGTTTAAAATTCAATGCATCCGGCCTTGGCAGGTGAAGTATCAACTCACTTCACCTTCTGTTTTTTGACAGCTTTTTTCACATTTCCCTTTTAAACAGCTATTTATAAATTGTCTGACCCTTTCCAGTCAGGCATGCCATCCAGTAATATGATATATTGCATGCATATTCTGATAGGAAAAGATTTTTGTTGCTTTAAAAGCTGAATCAAATAAACAATTAAACATTTTAGTTCTTGTTAAGTGATAGTAGCAAAAGATGATCAGGAAATGTTCCTTAAATCTTCCTGAAATCTAGCCTGTTTTTGTAGCCTAAGGATCATTTTCAAGATGGTTAAATGCTGCGTTAGCTTCAGAATATTACAGAAATACTGAAATGGATGCAAAAGAAATCTGATATTATTCCTCAGCTTGCTAACATGTAACTTTGAAAATTATATATTTAAACTTACCATCAACGAAATTATTTATATTTTTATTTTTGAAAATAAAAACTCCCAAAACTTTCCTAGGAAGAGCAAAAGTATTTCTCTTCACATGAACAAATGCTGAGTTAGCGTATTAGTTTATTTTTAATTTAGATTCAGACATCAGTCACACTGCTGTTTCAGGTCTCTAGGTCTGGATGGCTAGCTCTGTTTTAGGCTTATGAGAGTAAATAATTATTTTAAGTTATCATATGAAGTCTTTAAAATGTTCCTTCAGAAAAATGAGAATTGTCTATTTGCAGACTTGGAGTGGTATTGTCTCTTGTTATTTATATATTTAGTATAAAATCCCTTTCAGACTCATTAGAAGCTGCATGCAAGGCAGGCAACTGTGCTTTTCCTTTGCTTCTATATCCTTTGGGCTTATTGTCAGTAAGGGAGTGCAGGTGGAAATTGGAGGTTTTCTCCATACCTGTTATATTATGCAATGTAGGTAGGCAAAAGTGTTGAAGAGCTGGAATAGCACCACAAAGCAACATTTCATGATTGTACTGAAGTACCACACTTCCACGAGAGGAACCTTGCATCAATCAAAATTAATAAAGCTAGTTGCTAAGATGTATATAATTTTACATCTGGTACTATTATTAAGGTAGTTAAATTCTCTATTTTCTTACAAATCTATTACTTCTCCTTCAGAAAAAGCTCTTAAGACACTGATTAGAAATTGCAACCTTGTACATTTTATGAAACATGTATTATGTCCCTGCTGTGTTTCTAAAGAATGAACAGACTATAAAATAAATCTAAACCAATGAAATTAGAATTTAAGGACAGATAAGTGTCAGAGGATCCACTTAAAAGGTTGTATTTTCATGACAATTATACTGGAGTTAATTTTTGAAGTGGATTTCATGGTATTTTTCTGAGCATCTCTGCTAGATCTGGACACTGAGAAGTAACACAAGATTAATTAAATTAGCGTATTTCTTTTATCAGCACCTATAAAACTTGACAGCTACCATCTCCCTAATGTAAATACAAAGCAGCAGATATGTGTGAGTCATTTACTGTAGCTATATTGCTCCTGCTAATGCATAATGTAAATGATTTAACAATTGCTATGAACACCAGAGCCTTAGGGAGCAGTTGTCCAACATGTTTCCCTCTGACAAGAGCCATCCGTCTTGCTCTTGATGTGTCGGGAGCTTTAAGCAGATGCATCATGACCCAGCACTGCTCCTGTGGCTGACCTGTGTAAAATCCTATGTGTATCAGTGGAAAATAAACCCCTTAAATTACAGAGATAGCTCTTACATAGTTACGAAGCTTCAATATAACAGTAGAAGCCAGCAAGGAGAAAAAATAGCTTCCAGCATCTGAAGATCTCTTGTCTCTTCCCCTGCTCTCGAACATTTTTAACTCCTTAAATGTTTTTGAGATATCACTACTGGAGAAGATGAGATACAAGACACTGGCTGTTTCATAGGCATATAACATAGGAGGTATTTCTGTGATGCTTGAAAAATAACATTGTTCTACATTCCTCTTATCTCCTGTTTTGCTCATAATGTTCTAGTTTTCCTCCCTCAGAGATAAGGCCAAATATGATTAATAATTAATAATAAATGCTTTTTTTTTTAAATGGCTTCATCAGCTAAGCAAAATTGATGTGTATGTAGAAAATAAAAACCATAGTTATACTACGTAAAAGACTGGAACAACCATAACTGCATTGTTCTATGACAATCAAATGATATTATAGTATACTATGCTAATAAAATTCATTAGGTAAACATCCAAATTAAAACAGGACTGTAATATTAATCTAAGTTGTATGTCTTCTACAACAGATGAACAGCTCTGTACACTGACCTAAGACTGAAAAAAGACTTATATTTTATATTAACCTTTCTGTTGTTTTAAATCTAAAGAAATACAGATTATAATTTTCTTTCATAGGAAACCATGAAACAAAGCAATATCGATTATTTCCTTCCACTGTTTAACTCCTACACATTAAATTTTAAAGTTTTACAGAAGACTTCTGTAAAATATTCTGATGTTCATATGGGAAAAAAAGACAAGTTATGACCTGTTGAGTTTCAAGAAGAATCAGTTCTAGAGGGCTCATTAAAAGCTGTTTTTCAGTAAGATATGCAGCTAATTGCTCTCAGTTTGTTCAGCTTTGAACTGAATTCAGACACCTAGGACATAAGTACATCACAAGGAGGCTGTCAAAATTTCAGATTAGTAAAGAAGGCAAATTTACCTTGGAAACATGTATTCTGTAGAATTGGAAAGAGTGTATAATAGAAAGAGTTTCTAAATCTGGAATACAAGATTTTCAGTTCAGTTTGCAATTAAGTGCTGTAAAAACAATGCCAATATGGATCACTCAAGTCAGCAAATCTTGTTCTCTAAGTTGCAGGCAACGAAAGAAGATTTTTCTAATTCTGAGTAAACACATTTTTTCAACATGTTTTTAGAGTCCACAGAACTTTTTCAACATCTTCTACTAAATGTGAGACCTGAAGGAAAGACCAAAAGCTACAACCATGTATGACACAAAAAGAGAACAGGAACAATTCAGGACATTGTCAGTGTACAAAGTTACTGCAACAGTTAAAAATCTGTGAAATAAAACTCGTGTAAACAATATTCTAGTATTGTATATTGTATATTTTAGAAAGGATAAACAGAAAAACCCAAACCTGTTTTTACAACTGTTTTTTTATATCTACAATCTCATCTATCGATCCTACCTTTTTCAAAAGCTTTTTCAAAAGCTACCTATTTCAGCAAAACTGAATTTCAAGTTATTGTGATGTGACAATATCTTGCCAGCATGGAGATCAACCTAACCATCATTTTTCTTGTCAATAGATATTTCAGTTTTTCTATTTACACTAATTTTCAATGCATTAGTGTCTTTGAACAGTGTATCAACTTAGATTGACCCTGACTGTATCTAGTGAAGGTTTAGGTTTTCTCATTCTTTGAAGAAAAAGTCCATTTGTATCCAAGCCAAAATCCCCAAGTCTTAGAACCTTACATTACAACTATAAGGGGCTACGATTTAGGACACTGTGTAGCTGATTGCAAGAAAGATAGATGTCTACATGGTAAATTATTTGAAATTATATATTACCAACAGCACAAAAAAAGGAAGTTAATTCAATACATATAAGTACTTCATAGTATGTGTGAAGACCAACTAGTGATTTGAGGCAGCTAGTTTAAGGCACTAGAAATAAGCTTTAAAAAAAAGGAATGCCATCATAAAAACTTCCAAATTACAAAAAAAGCCCTGAAATAAAGATCATATGTGAAACTGTTAGACTTTCAGTATCTGGTTTGTTAAATTAACAGGTCTAAATCAGGCTTGTAAGATCTCTTAAAAAATTTAAAGAGAAACACCTCAGAAAGGCAACAGCCAAACAACTCTAAAACCTCACTGGGAGCTTTAAGTGTTTGAGCGTATAACAGAACAAGATTTGCAATTCAGGATGCTCTCCTCAAATTAGAAGCATAAATGACCTCCTCTCAAGAGGAGAACTAGGATCACTTCTTTCATTTAACATATTCTCAACAGAGGAGCAAATTAGAGTATTAATATTGTCTTTCTCCTCATATCTCACTACCTAACTCAACTGACCAACAACCAAAGCACCACCAAAATACGGTGAGACCATATTTTAGCCTGAGCTAAAAATCATGTTTTTCTCTTGAGGGAGAGTAAACAAATTATTATGCGGTGTCCTTTTTCCTTATATATAGAGAATGACAATACAAAAGGGGAAGAAAAAGAAGCGTATGATTTCAGAGCTCATTGATTTGAGTAATTCCCTGTTTGCTCCTCTGTGCTCTCAGAACTATTTATTCATTTTACATTAAACAATCACTGCAGGATTTACTCCTACATTTGAGTGTTCTTTTTAGTATAAGTTATTCTGGCTTTCTGTGAATCCAATCATGTCAGTACATGTTGGGCCTGCAGTGGCTATCACAACTTGCCATTATTTACTAATAATTTACTAGTTTGACAGCTCCAGATTCCCTACTTCCTATTTGCTCTTTCCAGTCTATCCTGACCTATTTAACTCTAAAATTTTAGCTGCTGGTAAATGGAAGTGGAGGCCCAGAGGAAACTCAATGAAATTTTTTTTTTTTTTTACCTGAGTCCAAAACAGCTCTTGGATGCCCATCTGAACACACTGAGGCCATATCATACTAAAAAAGGGTACCAAAGCAAAAAAAATAAAACCCTTCACAAAAACCCATCAAAATAAGCTTTCTGTGAAAAAATAAAATCATATATTTACACATATGTTCTCTCACTAGAGAAAAAAAAAAGAATAGAAGCATAGAACTGACCTAGGACACCTGGAACAAAGGGAAGCTACACATAAGAGGCATTTTGGGAACGTGATAGAACAGCAAAGGTTAGTAGTAGTAAAATGTAATACCTAGTTAAAAACTATACCAGAAGGACAGATTAGGCTGGAGAATAACAATATCCATGCAGTGTCATTAATCCTAAAAAAAAAAAAAATAGTAATCTCCCTTCCAGCTCATATTTCTATTTTAGACCACAAATTATAGTTTTCTTGAGCCAGCTATTCACCACTTTATTGGCTTTTCACAGATCCCAGTCATCTCCATCTTTACTGATAGTTTCAGATGAGGCAATACATCAAATGTTATGCTGCAGTTCTTACAGATCATAACTATCACATTTTCCTTATTGAAAAAACAAACCCACAAAATTTCCCTTTAAAGCCCCACCACATTTTCTCTCATCTTCAGTTTGATGCCCATGCATGCTTGAAATACTCTTCATTATTCTTTCAAAAATTTGTCCTTTTCCTTGACATTTTGACATTTAAGTGTAAACAATTCTCCCTCTCATCTGCTACTTATCTAAGTTTTCAGACCGCCCAGTTTGTGGAGCCAGTGACAACTGAGTAAATTTATGCAAATATAGCTGTACTTTGTGTAGCTAGCTGTGGTGTAGCTAAAACTTTATGTTACTAGGCACAAACTGATGAATTCTGCTAGACTGTACCAATTAAGTGCAGAGCGCATCCACCTACATCTGCACTGTACTCAAAGATTGCTGTGGACTTCCCTTTCTTACTTTTTCATGCCTAATTGTTTGAGGAGTCCAGAACACTGTAATATTGCATTTGACTCTGTATTAGCTTCACACTACACATAAAAGAGAAGACTTAATGTCATCGCTAAAATAATAAACTTTCAGAAGGAAGGGTACTGTGTATGGGATGTGTTATGCAGAAACTGCCAAGCTGGTGGTCAGAAATACACTCTTTCACTATCTGGGGCATTCCAGCCCAGCACTAATTCAGATAATGGAAACTGTGACTGAAATATTTACTGCTCTCCCATCACACCATATGTCATACATTTCAATAGATTAATTAAAAACCTTGTAATGGAGCTGCTATTTCTTTCCATATTGTTCTTATTCATTCAGCATCGTGCATGACGGATTTTCTCAGTTTCCCCTCATGATACATAGTCAACATTTGTTTGCTGTCACCTCTAAGTTGGCATCATTAATACTACATGAAAGTACTTTTTTTATTTTGAAAGCGATTTTTCTAATATTTTAAATACTCTTTCTATAGTGTCTCTTTATAGAAAACCTTCAAAATAGTTGGGTTGAACCTATCAAATGTTTTGTGTATTTGCAGAAGTCCCACTAAAGATGGATGAGAAGATCCCCCAAATACACTGATGAATGTGAAATACAACAAAAAATGCAGTAAGTGTTGTTTATAACCGCTAAATCTTTTCATGTTTGTCTTTCTTTACTGTATCTGAGGCTTATCATTGATGGCGAGAGGGTACAGGATGACATGCACCACAAGGTGAGAATTCATGAATTCTGAATGAAAAGTGCATTAAAAAAACTTAGGATGATTTAGGGAATCAGTCTGTGTGCAGCCCATAGAAACATTTAAGTCTGAAGTCCTCTTTTGATGTGGATCAAGTGTTTGCTGACAGGTTGCAACAGATACTCTTCAGTCTCAATGCATAAGGGAACTGCTAACCTTAGCAACTGTCTAACAACCAAACAATAACCACGCTAAAAAGCATCCTAGGAAGGAAGCCAGTTGTGTCAAGATTGATTGGAAAGAAAGGAGTTTCTAGAGATACAGAACATTTGCTCTAAGGGAAAGGGTGATATATAAACTAGGTTAGGGCTTTTACAGAGAAGAGTAAGTAAAAAGCCCCTCATTTTAACAAAGATATCTTCTTTAGTCAAAGGCCAAGTCATGGAAGAAAAAGGCAAATAATGACTGAAGTGTTTAGGAGAGAAAGACAAGGATACTCCAGAAATTCTTATAAATTGACAGAAGAAACATGAAAAGGAGGCATGAAATATTAGCTAAAATTTAAATAAATATAGGAAAGGACCTCAGAGAGTGAAATTTTTTTTTTCCTAAGTCTCTTATGCTTCTTATCCTAGTACTATCAGCAGTTAATAAAGGAATTCTAGGTCTACTGATTGACAAAACTTGGAATATGAACTACTGTGTGGCTTCCTAACATGTGGGACTGGCTAGCTGGAATACCAAAAGAAGATTAATTCTACTTCATTGGTTCCAGCTAGGCTTAAATGAGTACACATAAATTTTAAAGTTCTATTGTGCTAAAAAGGGTCACCTTTGTACAAAATAGAAATTTGTTTGTTGTTAGTTTTTCTGTCAGCTTTGTTCAGATGAAGAGATCAAAGAATTAGGTTTGGACATGTCAGTGAGTGACATCTGTACTCAGCAGTTTTAGTAACAGACATTCTCAAGCTGAAGAGGTTGTGTGTTTTTGGGAGAAGGGAGAAGACAAGTACCCTTTGCGAATCACAGGTAGAAAGATTTTATGAGAAAAAAGGTACAACTTAGTCCCTGTAACACTGCTGGACATATGAAATGTTAGCAGGGCTTCAGACAAGCAAGTTTAGGGAGTGCTTTAGATCCCAACGTGGCACCTGGCACCTTCAGGTGGCAAAAGCCATGAATGTAGATATGTGATAGCTATATTGCCACAAAACCACCTCCAGGAGAAGAAGGCTATTTCACATTAAAACCTTGATGTGTAACAGCAGACATAATCCTAAGAGTTGCAAACTTCATAGACTTCAGCATTCTAAACCTGGGGATAAATAACTGCTAATATATAACTGCTAATATTAACAATGTGTCTATTACTATTTTTTATCCTTCAAGTTTTCCGTAGTACATCTTTCTTTTCATATACATCTATACATGATATAAGCTGTAAAGTAGGTAGATTTTTTGGTTTTACCTATTTAGAAAATCTTTACATTTAAATACTAATAAACAAAGTTATAGCAGAAAGACCTATTGTCTAGAATAATTCTGTGAGTATCTCAGTATTTTCTGACACTTTATCTACTCTGTCACTGCAAAACACGTTTGTATTGTAAAAAATAGCAACAACAGAAAATAAGTCAGAAACTGTCACATACTTGCACACTGTCTGGAAAGAATAAGGAAGAGAAGATGTTAAATGTTCTCCGATCCCTCTTTCACATCTTACCTAAAGGATCATTGAGATCCATAAGCTGTTTCTAATTAGTTTCTAATGACCTGAGAGTTGTGCCAGTTTAGCATCTTCTGTATCTCATTTGATTTCCCTTTTGGGCTAAAACGATATCAAGAGGGCTAACATGAAGATAAAACACACCTCTATGATCCCACTGGTTATTGGACCAGAGACATAAATACAGGAAGGGCTAAGGGTAAAGACCATCATCATCAGTAGTTCTATAACCTGTATCAACAAAAAAATACAGGAATGATTGTATAACCATAGAGCCTATTCCTTTACTGTTTACAGAACTCAGAGACAAGTCCATGAATGAGAGGGAAAGCTTTGCTGTTGAGCCCCTTATGTCTAGAAGAAGGTTCTTTAACCTCTTAAAATAAGGATTGAAAAAACGTTACAACTTCCCTAGAAGATTCAGTAAGTATTAATCAGCTACACTATAAAGAAGAAAAAAATCTCAGCAACAATCTGTCTCAGGTGTGTTGAGAAAAAAAAAATGGATAAAGGATCAAATTAATATTTTTGTTTATTAATTACTATTTAGTACCCAAAAAAACTTAACAGTTTAGGAAGTGATCTAAGTAATTATGAAATTGGCACTGACTTTAGAAAATGCATATCTCCAAGGTTTCAGAGCTAATTAGCTAAAGCATTAAAGTAATCAAATTGCTGAATTTTTTAATGTAATGATAGTAATATTTGTGCATACTATGGTTACATACCTGTTTCCTATTTGCAAATAAATACAGAGAGGGTAACGTTAGTCTTTAGTAATCCTTAGTGGAACATTTTTTCGTTTGGTTTTTAAAATTTGGACTCATTATAGCTATATAATTGGTTATACATCATATTAAGAACTCATTCAGTTGTAAAACATCTCCACATATTTTAACTAAGAACTGCCTCAAGGTGATGAAATAGCAGCGATACAAAATTTCAGGGCTGTAAAGCAAGACAGAAAGTCTTTGAAGAGCTGTTGAATCTATAAATCTCACAAACACTCCAAAATATGCCTTAAAATAAAGTGACCAAACTTGTCATTTAAAAGGAAAAAAATACTGACAATATTACATGCCATGACTGAGAGGGTAAAGTCACCATGATTAAAATGGAGTAATTCACTTTGAACTAACTCTAGCTGACTCCTCTAATGTGCCTGAGGATTGTCTGTGGCAAGCCCAGAGGAAATCTTTTGTGCTTCAGTAAGCAATAAGCCTTGCAAATCATTATTCTTTCAAAGACTAACATAGATAACTGAGGATACCAGTAATATTTGGGCTTTTGCTTGAGCCCCTAGGAGTCCAAGATACTATTTAAATACATGAACTTTTAAGGTTAGATTTCTATTATATTATTTACACTATTTGCCCTTTTTAAGACATAAATAGTAGTGTCTCAATGGAAAAAACCCTGAAGGAGTAATGTTCAATAATCCACCAAATATAAGAAATAGGAATAAAATTACTTAAAGTAATTCACACAGTTTGCAATCCACTAAAAACAGTGTTATCAATAAAATCTCCAGCTAAACTGTTCCTTTTGTTGTTTCAAAGGCATTGGCCACACATTATTACATTGTTTTGTTTTGTTTTGTTTTCTGGCAGTAAAGCAATCTGTTACAACCAGCTGTTTTGTAATCCTTCAGTGGCAGAACAGTGGTGGGATTAAGAAGCCCTTGTGATTCTTGTACTTCTTACTCTGCTCTGATAAACATGCAACTTCCATCACAAGCATACAGATTGATGCCTGCATATCTTGCTACACACACTGTAAACAGCAACCCGATAGTCCATTGCTCCTTCTAGGGAAATGACTGCTTTTACTTTTGAATTAATCTTGCATCATACTTTTACAGGTTAGTAACTATCACATCATTCATTTTTATACTTTTAAAAAAATAATTTCTCAACTTTGTGTGGAATGAATTCCAGCATTCATGTTATAAAAAAGTGATTTAAAAACTTAGTATATCTTAGACTTTGTTACACTAAATTGCCCAAGCCCAGAATTAATTAAGTCATATATGTGGAAGTAAAATAAATAAATGAAAATACATATTACAGATCAATACACCCAGAGAAATTGTGGATGCCCTATTTCTCCAAGTCTTTAAGGCCAGGTTGGATTGGACTTTGAGCAACTTGTTCTAATGAAGGGTGTCCCTGCCTATGTCAGAGAGGATGGAACTAGATGATCTTTAAGGTCCCTTTGAATCCAAGCCATTCTATCATTCTATGATTCTATTAACATAGCTGCAATAATACCTTTGTTCTATGGAATCCAAATAGTAACATCATCTCATATACACCCCATGGGTGAAATAACATTACATTTCCAGGTGGCTATCCGCACAGAAGAAGGACTAAATGAGACCTATACTTACAGATTTATCCTATTCAAACATACTGGGCTTGTAGAAGCAACTTATCTGTCAAAGGTAGTACTCCATTTAAAGCTGTTGCAACATTAATGTTGTAGCTTGGCTCCGTTTCTCAGCGAAATAGAGGTTTTCTTTTTTACATCACATAAAGTCTTCAACCAGCTCAGGCCCTCTAATAAGTTGCAAACTCTGTTACAGTATATCTTCTATTATGCCACTTGTTACTTTAGTAAGACAGGAAATTAAAGCAATAAAACACTTTCCAAATGATAGGGCGCACTCAAGCAGTCATTTTTCTTACATTCCAGTATTATTCTTCAAAAGACCTTTTATGATACTAATATTAAGTTCTTTGAAGTCTGAAGAATCTGTTGAAAGTGTTGAATTTCTAAGATACAAAGCTCAAATATTGCATCTACTCATGCATTTATTAAAAGTGGGAATGTGGGATGGAATTAAAAAAAAAAAAGCACAAAATGCAATGTAGCTAAACAATGTATGACCTGATACATTTTAGATCCACATTAGGGACTACATTGTGTGGAAATTTGATTTAATACTAAGGAAAATCTATTTTGCTTTTGTCTCACCTTACGTGGCCAAATGCACACCAGATGTGGTCATTCATATAAAAGGTTGGTAACAGCACACTAAAGCACAGAAAACCAGACAAATACTATAATGGTCACTTATTCAGCATGCTCACATTAAGGAAATTGAATCAAGCTTATGAAACTATGCATTCTTTATTAACCCCATAGAAGAAGGTCACATTGACCGCTCTTCTAATGGAATGCACACTAAAAAGATTGAAGGACATCATGTGAAAGAAAATATTAAGTCTCCTGATGAAACATTTCCAAAATGAAATTAATAAAAATGTTGAAAGATTTATCTCATTGTGAAGAACTAAATACATGTAATCACACGTATTTGGAGAAGAAAAAGGAAAAAGAGAAAAGGGAAAAGGAAAATGAAAGAATAAAAATGAAAGGGAGAAGAAACAATGAAGAAAAAATAAAACCAACCTAAGCTACCGAAGCATATACTCAATGTCTGTTAATTATTAAAGGTTAACTCAATAATCTTAAGAGTTCTTTTCCAACCTAAATGATTCTATAATTCTTTATTCATCATCATGTCAGATATATAGTAGAAGTAGATTCCTTGCTTACTAAGTGGGCAGAGTGAAGGTGTTCAATTAGGAAGCCTCAGAGAAGAGTTAATGTTCACTATGTAACTTCTGACTTCTCTGTGATTTCAAGTTCTATATTCACTTTCCTTTTCACTGTAGCTATCAATTACTTTTCCAATTTCATTTGATCTATTTTATAGAGATTTTTAACAACCTCTGGGGAGAGTTCTAATTTAGTACTTGGACACTTTCATTTAGCAGTAGATAACAATACATGGTTAGCAGGTATATCGTTGCCACTCTGAAATTTAGAGGTTCAAAATAAAAATATCTGTCTTCTATATATTAACACAGTGAAATAAAGTATAAACACTGAAGGTAAATAGGTTATTTTTTCATATCCTTCTGGTTCTCTAATGACCACTTTTTCCTTATTTACCACAGATTTTCATTTTCTTTTTCATATATGTTTGGCTGGAAATTAAGTGGGCCAAGGCTAAGATAAAAGCCACTCAATAACTTATGTTTTCTTTCTTGTTTTTGACACATTTCTGCTCTGTTGGAATTCCAAAGCAATCAACTACCTGGGGATATATATTTCTTCAGAGGTCTCCCCTCCACCATATTGATTAACTCAAAAGCAGTTTTGGATACCTTCCAATGTACTACCACCATCTGGTCTCCCTTTAGCCTCACAAGCTGGAGTAGACTTGTATTGGTTAGAATGATGGCAATTTTCTAAATTATTAACAAATTAGGCATGTTCCTACTCCGCTTCCTTTCTTCAGTTTGTTAAGAAATTTCCTAGCAACCTAAGGAATCCTTGGGAATATTTTTTAACATTTAAAACAAGAGACTGCAGGGTGGTCACCCAACTCACTGCAGTGTGATACTCTTCAAGAGCATGTCGCTTACAGCTGTGATGGAGGAAATGGTGAAAGCGCATTTGAGCTTCAACCTAATTTGTTAATCTGGCTGTCGTTTTTATGTAAAATGAAGCTCATGGAGCAAAAAGTCAGCCCATTGGTCTTATATGACATGGAAATGAGATACAGCTGGGCAAAATAACAGGCCCAAAGAGATACAAGGTATTTCTAGCCTTGGTACTGTGGAGGCACCCATGAAAGAAATTTTTCAGGATTACAGAGAGAACCACCTCTAAAATGAGTAAAATGATAGGTAAAGAAATGTGACTAAAATGTCATGTGATACATATTTTTCTTTCAAAGCCCAGGAGAACAAGTCTTCTCAACACAGAAGTTCTTCTGCATTTATGCAGAGGGAGGAAAGAAGAAAGTAGAAGTCTTCTCACTTTATTGTATATTCCATTAAAATATTTTTGTTTGAGATGGCAAGGAAATGTTGCATGCCACAGACTGACCTTGTGTACTTTCCTATCTGTTCCCAGATGACTCTAGGTTGTTGTCCTTTAGCTTTTACTCCTTATTTTTGCCTCTTCCTACTGTAATGTATAATAGATTAGGAATCTCTTCATAATTACCAATCCCTCAAGGCCAGTGTGTCTTCTACCACCAGATCTGAAAACTGCACTTTAATTATGCATTCAGAATTGGGAAAACAACTGTGACTATAACATAACCAGTAAAATTATGGCATAAAAGAACTATGAAAAAAATTTGCTTTGCCACAGCTTGGGCTCTACATTTTAACAACTTCATCATAAAAACTTGTCCAAGTACACTCCCAGAACTGGGGATTTTGTTACTAAGAGTGAGGACTCTGATATAGGAAATTATTGGAAACCCTACAGATTCTTGACTCATTGAGAGAAAGGACAGAAATTCTAGAGATTCTCTCCTTGGTAGCAAACCTTATGTCTTGGTACTGGGGAAACAAAAAAAGTTATATTGGAGACTTTCCTCCTAAAATATGGTATAATCATTGTCCACTATGTAAAACTTCAGTTTTAAAAAAGAGTATTGTGCATGAGTACAGGTGTGCAAAGGTATGTGTATAAATATACACATTTAAGAGTGTGTATGTGTGTGTGTGTGTATACATGCAGATAGTCATATTTACTACTAAGAGTCACAAGTTATGAAAAATTACATTTTTGGGTGTTCTTATATCAGAGGTCTCTTTGGCAATTCTTTATAAGAACGGGGCACTGAAGAAATTATCTATCGTTAAATATGAAGGTATACTAAAAGGACTGATTTGTTAATGTCATTATGTACCACATTCCATGAAAAGATGTTAATTGAAATACGAAGCCAGAAAAAAGGATTTGTATTCTATCTCCAAAAAAGGGTGAAATAGGAAAAATATCTCCAAAAATCTGAAAGAAGAAAGGGAATGAAAACCATTAGAAATAAACTAAATGTGAGCAATGCCCCTTGGTTTGCTGGGGTAGTATGGAGACAGTGAGGTTTCCTGTTCGGAGCAAATGGCTCTGGGCAAGAGGATTGTTGGTTCTAATCCCCACTGAGCCAACCTCAGGCAAGTCATTCAGCTTCCCTTTGCTTCAGTCAATCCAGCTTAAAAACGCAAAAAGCAGGTCCTCAGTGAAGCCAGATGCTGCAACTATGCCAAGATATCTCTTGGGCAAATAGACGGGGGGAAAAAAGTGTAAGAAGCAAACTATATAAAGAAAGGGAAAAAAGGGTTCTTAATGGTTTGCAAGAGGTTGAACAGAGGCCAAATAAACACTATCCTGACATGAGATATTTCCTAACAGAATCTGAGATGTTATGCTAAAGTAGGTATATTTATTATCGAGATTGCTCAACTTATGATACTGTTCCCTGCATAAAATATTTACTGTATTTGGACAATAATTTACTAATTTACCATCAGAAATTAGGACTCTTTCAAAGTTACAAATATGGGAAAAATACATTAGTAACTTAAGACACTACAATTTTTAAAGTACAGGGATTTCTTCTCACATAAAGTGAATC
The DNA here is from genome assembly GCA_035584735.1 of Pseudotriccus pelzelni. NCBI lineage: Eukaryota > Metazoa > Chordata > Aves > Passeriformes > Tyrannidae > Pseudotriccus > Pseudotriccus pelzelni. The sequence continues at coordinate 39,245,824 of JAWMRA010000130.1, read as the reverse complement.
AATAATTCAGTTGTTCAGCAAATTCCCCTCTGTCTCCAAACATTTTACTAGAAAGATGAATACGAAAATAGAATTGACAGCTTTAGGGTGTGATACACAAATAAAAGATAATGAAAACTAGAATTAAATTCATGGGCTGCATTTGTTTTCTCTGCATGCTTAATAGAGTCTCCCATTGTTAAGGACTCTGTAAGTAATCATAGATTTCTTATTTAGTCTACTGGAAGAAAAAAAATGAGGTACTATGAGGATTAAAATGACACAAATTATAAAACAGATAAAATATATATGCATGGGCTACTCAGTTGGTATTTTTTCTGCCAGCATGTAAAAAATTATAGATGCACTAAATATTTCAGAAATCATTCTCTTTACAACATTATGCATGGACTTGTCAGTTTTCACCACTGAGCTTTGTTGATTTATATCAAATACCTAATTTAAATATAAAAGGGATGGTTACATTTATAGCACACTTGAGTATTTAGGAATACCTATTGATATTGCAGCACTTATTTTTTTATTCATATAAAAGTAATCCATACAAATAAACAGGAGCAATTCTGATCAGCAGAAGGAACTATGGCCATTTTGTACTTTTCAGACACATTTTGTTACAGGCTGTAAATAGACAGAGTCGTCAGTGTACTACACAATATTAATTCTAAATATATACTCTAATTGCCCTGATGAAGAAACTTTTAGATAAGACTGTTCTATGATATGTCTTATATTGGTACACACAATCATTCTGGTGTTGCTTTACACTTGAGAAAATATTTTGAACTCAGCACATCTGCGCTGCAGTTTACTTAATGAACATATAATAAATGGTATTATTCTGCCACATGTTGTAAATAAAACTTTGGACAGCTGTAGCGTCAATGAAGAATGAGATCAATTCCTTACAGTAATGATAGGGCACCCTTGCAGTAGGGGTCCAAGGATTCCTCCTGCTTTGGTTCTTTTTTCTCCTTCCTGTTGGAAGATTGCTGTAGGTCACTCATGCAAACTTCAAGAAGAGCAGTAAGGAAAAAATAATAGCCGTGCTACAACACTGCAGTGGGAGCAATGGGTTTGGAAGGAAAGGATGTGAAAAACTGGAGTGCAAATGTGGACAGAACAGTTACTCTCCCACCAGCATGGTTCTATGGGAATCCATTATATTGACAGCTGGCATACACTTTTATCACTGACAAGAGAAGTGAAAGAAATGTAATAAGAGAACAAGCTATCATTGAAAAGAAAAATAAATACACTAAAATATATGTGTCACTTTGTATATTTAGAAGTCTGCTAGCAAAAGTAAAATGAACTCGAATAATCAATTTTCATTTAAAGAAAAAACCCTTTGTCTGAGCCCTGCTCTGCTCCTTAATCTACAAATAGACACAAGAAGAAACTTCATCTGTTTCTTCATATCCAGACATAATGGAATTTTTGAGAAAGGTATGGAACCAAATATGCCAAGGACCAACACTGCTTACTCACAATAGACAGGAAAAAAACCCAGTTCTGCAGCTGGGAATCTGGAAATGTCATGCCTGCCAGATATTCTCTGGGCCTTGAGCAGGTCCCAAATCAGTGTACCTCAAAGAACTCTGAATGCTTTGAACAAAGTCTGGTAGAGTTTACTCCTAGGGTTTAATCTTTCACAGCAAGAAAACTTCATGGTAGAATTTTGAAAATGCTGTAGGCTTAATTAATTCTGTATAAATAATTCCATCAGCTCTTCTCTAAGATTCAATATTAGACATAATTTAAAATTCAATTTTTGACTTTTTTTTTTTGTTTGTTTGTTTTTAATGCAGGGCTATACTAAATGAGAGTCATACAAAACCAGTACTTTTGAAAAACTGTCCTAACAGATGTGGTCCCAGTGGATCCACAACCCTACTTCAAATTCAAAGACTAATCAATTCGCTTACAAAGTTCTGTGTCAAGGGAGAGTTTTGGCAGTCATACATACCTCAAATTATGCTTTCGTGAGGCACAAAATAATACCTTGCTTTGGTGTAGTCCAGGTTCTGCCCCAAAAGTATGACAAAAAATACTCTGGTAAATGTATATTATGATTAAAAATATTTCAATAAACAAAGGTGTAAAATATGACTAAATTGCTTGGGAAGTGACACAACCCAAAGAAGTTGTAACTTTCTTTCCCTCTCCTTCTCATTTTAAACTTAGAGCCAGACAGAATAGAATTACTGGTAAAAACAAAGAAATACGCTCATGTCTGCTAAAGATGCAACATGCAGGCATCTGTAACTGCTTAATCATCATCCATTCTGGATTGGTGAGGATAAAAGGGTTAACAAAATAGGACTAAATGTAGATTTTCTGTTTCTAAACCAGATCTGTTCAGACATGCCACATGCACTTGTTCTCATCAAGGATTAAGTGCATGACAAGCTTGAACTTTTAACACCAAAATCTTTTGAGATATGGAAGAGCAAATAAAGGTCATAACACTTCCGTAAAAGTGAAACATAAATTTTTCACAATATCGTCACTCAAAATTGACTCCCTTTATTTTCTTCGACCTTTCAGAAATAACCCACCATTCATCTAAGACTAAGTTTGAGAAATAACAAATCGAATATGCATTTCCTTCCCCTTGGAAGTTTAAATGAGTGAAAACGGGACTTGGAATACAGTAGTTCATGTTACTTTCACTTGGGAGTTGTTGCCCAAACTACAGTGTAATAGCATCTAATCTGAATTCAGAGGCAACAGACAGACATCATCCAGGAATAAAATTGTGTGTTTCAAAAAAAGGAAAAGCCAGCTACCTGCTTTTCTAGCTCCTTGCAGAAAACAGATGCATTACTGCTAGCAGATACGGGTTCCTTTCGTCAAACGAAAGACAATGATAAACAAGAGGTACGGGGTAAAAATGCAGGATTGTAAGTTTGTAGCTATATCACTATCCTGAACCACAAATAAGAGATCGTTATAAAAAGATGTCTCCATTGTAAATTAATAAATTTTTCTATTTATTCAATTTTTTTTTAATGATGCATCTTTTCAGGTGCGATGCTACCTGTTAAATAGTAAGAAAACAAACAGCTGGATAAACATTTGAAACCAAGTAATTAATATTTACAAAACACAGAAATAATAAAAGCTTGCATTTTAAAAAAAAAAAATCTACTTTCAGAGATTCTTGGCTTGATCCACAGCACTGCATTTCCTCCCCAACCAATACCTAGCTATGCACTACCATAGAGTGGCTCATCATTATGGTTCTCAGTTTCAAAGCAGGTTTTGCATCACTTTCATAAGTTTCCCATCCCCATGGAAAAAAGAAGGGGGAATATGGGTGTGAGAATTTAATTAGCCTATGTTTTTCCTGTTGAATAATATGAGAGCTACTTAGTTTTAAGCTGTGTTCATGACTGAAACAAAATGTTCACCTTAAGGCAAGGTAGATGTAGTATTTCAAACTTTGAACTTTTCCGGAGTTCTAACTTACTTTACCAAAAGAAGCTTCAACTAGCCATATAAAAATCCTATCATTGTACAGTATTGTCAATGCTAACCTAAAATGTGATTAATTCACATTCTGCATTTGAACAAAAGTAGAAATGGAAAAGTAACTTTGCAGGATCACAGATAACTGACGACTTATTAGAATAACAGAACTAAGTCTGTGAATTAAGTGTGGGGGTGCCAGAGATCACCTGAAAATCTAACTCACTGGAAGCTAGACTGAAACTTACTACGATTTCAGCAAAAATTTTACTGAATTCATTTAATGAAAGCCAACAAAATTTCTACCAGAAATCAGCTAGTATTATTATGTAATAGCAGTATTTTATGGATTTTTTCTCAGACACATCGTGCTCACTCCCCTACTTCTTCCAATCTGAAAAACTTTCTTTCCCCAGCTTGCAGTTCTCTTCACAGAATGACAGAATATGCCAAGTTGGAAGGGACTTCATGTGAATCCTCTATTGCATGCACTCATAATAAATTTCTACCTTTTTATGTTTAGTGTCACAGAATGTTGACACTAAACATGTTATATTACTTTTTTCATGGTAGTTAAGATCTTCAATGACCAGGGAAGCAGGTGCAGCTCTTGCTCCTCCAAAGCTGCCTAACAGACCCCCTGCCTGGGGCCAGGACTGCCGGGCCAGGGCTGAGAAAATACTGCTATGAGCAGTATCCACTGTGTGGACATTCATCCGTGCCTTTTTGCCACACATACAGCCCAGGAACTGAAAGGGAAAACCCTCTCTTTATCTCCTTGTGTGCCCCTGAGGGCTGCCAGGATGGGAAGGGAGGGCTGGGACACCCCTGGGACCCTCCTGCAGAGACCTCTCCCCAGACCTGAGGAAGCAGTGATGCCCACAGAGGCACTGTGTGCTGCTACCCCAGCAGGAAAGGGCCCACCCTGCAGAGAGCCTGGTTCTGTACTTTTATGTCACTGGGATGTTTTAATAAAACACATCCTGAGAGAACAGAAGCTTCCTGGAGGCCTTTTTCTGTGCCCATGCAAAAAAAAGTCAGTGGGCCTTGGGACTCCCTCATTTCAGAGCTGTCATGGCTCACAGTTTCAATCTGGCATATATATGCAATACTTTTTTATTCTAATATCTCTTGTTTATGGAGGCACTGCTGACCACCTGGATGTCTCTGACTATTTTTTCTAAATCTGCTGAAGGGCAGAGTATCACTCACTGTCTTACTGTTGCTCTGCATCTGTACTCAAGTAGTGCATGGCTTGCACGTTTATATCATGAATGACAGATAAAAATCATTTGCTTCCTTCTTCCTGCTGTTTTTTATCCTCATGTTGCTATAGAAAGCATGTGACAGGGAATTAACTATGAGCATAACAATAAGAAAATATTACAGCACCAATTCATCAAAGTAAAAACTTAACATGTAGCCAAACTTCCCCCAGCTTTTCTCAAACTTGTTTATACAGTTAGAACAACTTCAAGAAAATCTGATCCCCAGAAATGTTCATTTAAAGCATCAGCAGTCTTCAGCTGCTTTTTCTAGCTGACATGCTCCAGAATGTCAGGATGACAGAAATAAATACCAGACTTTCTCAGGGCTGAATATGTTCACGGTTTACACAAAAAGTACTGTTACGTCACTGAAAGGGGCAGGTGAGTGAATTAACTTTTTTAAAAGGTGGAGTGACAACTCTAATTTCCAGAACAGCCCACTTGGCAATGTTCCCTACACTGACTCTTAAAATGATATGGATATGTCAAGGAAAACATTCTCTTTAACTATATTCATAAAGTCAGTTCGCAGAAAGTTTTCCTTTGTGCTCCCATCCCAGTTCTAACCTCCCTTAATGCTAACACAAAAATACAGCAAGCAGCACTGGCAGAGCTCCATCTTTCAGGCACTGTGAGTTTTATATAAAAGGCCAGATCTCTGACTGTTTCAAAGAGATTATTTTCCATAAGACTCCTGGTTCTGTACTGTAATGATGTTCATTTTGATAAGCTTTGATGGTTATCAGCATACTGATTGTTCACACTATGACAAAAGGTTTATGCAAATAGCGAATAAGAACGACCAGCATATTAAGAAAATATGATTAAGTTAAATTACAATCAAAATATTATGAAATTACATAAGTTAATGCTTGTGTAAGTATCATAACATCTTCTGACTATCCAAGTTTTAAAAGAGAAAGTTCTGAGTGGTGCCAACCAACAGAATGAGAGGGAATGGGCAGAAACTGGGGCACAGGAAGTTCTACCTTAACATAAGGAAGAAAATGAAGAACTTCTTTACTGTGCTAGTGCCAATGCATTGGAGCAGATTGCCCAGAGGGGTTGTAGAGTCTCCCTCACTGGAGATATTCAAGAACCATTTGGACACAATCCTGTGTCGTGTGTTCTAGGATGACCCTGCTTGAGCAGGGAGCTTGGACCAGATGACCCTGTTTGCTATGTCCAACATGCAGAATACTGACAAATAATATGCAAGAGAGTCTATTCTGGACTTCAAGGCTAATAAATAATAATAATAAAAAAGATGCTGATGATTTAACAAAAAAATGTCCACATGGAGGACAGAGGATAGCCCATCTGTGGGTTAGACACAGTGAATCTCCCTGGTTCAGGTAAAAATCCCTTGAATCTTCTCTAGCAAAGAGCTTCCTTTTTTTTTTTTTTAATTAGAAAAAGAGAAACACTATGAAAAAGCCTTGTGGAACCATGCTGAACCTTCTTAAAATCCTGAAGCTAGTTCTGTGCATATTCTTACTGATAATCTAAAGTAGCTGATACAATTTATAGGGAGAGACTGAAATGATTCCTTCCAATGTGGAGAGTGCTCCAGCAGATTTACTACAGCATCACAAAACAAACAGTTTGAAAGCTAGTGGCAAGTGTCCCAACTACAATTCTCCATTTCCACACTCTCTTTAACTCATAGATTTTGGAAAAATTTGGACAAGGCCTTTACATAATGATAGCATTTCTACCTAGTATAAAAATAACTAATTCACCTAACTCAGCAGCAGAAGACATACTGATTGCAGAAGAGAGCCTTGTTGCTACTAAATAAAAATAAAAGTTTAGATTTAAGGTAGATTCTTTTTTAAATTTCTTTTTTCTTTTAATTTTCTGTGATTAACAAAATGGTGCTCCTGAGAACAGTCTCTGCTACAGCTTGAACTAAAATTGATTTGTGTAAAAATGTTGCAAATGTCTTGGTTCCATTTGTTTTAAAATTTGTTGTACAGTGATCAGTTTGTTGACAGAACATCTGCTCATTTCATCCTTTGCAAGCTCAAATCTGTATTGCACTTCTGCTCTGTTTTCAAGATAGAATATCTTGACATATTTTTGGCTCTATAGTCATATTCAGTGTCAAGAGAAAGATTTCCATATTTGTCTGTTGTTCCAATGAAAAAGCACTCATGGAACTGATCTTTCAGACATATTTTCCCCAGATGTTAATTCAAAACCTGAACCATCCCAAACATGTACAGAACATCCAAATTAGGTCAAAGAGTCATTGAAGACTTAGATTTTCAGCTGCAGGACATTGTTAGAAATCATTGCCACTTTGGAATAAGTTCTAAGGTTGCATCTAACCAAGTCTTTGAAATATCAGAGACTGCCTACACTGATTAATTAAACAGGGCCAGTGAGAACATCAAAATTGTTTATTTGTATTTCAGTTTTTTTAAATACAAATTACAATTTACAAGCTAACCCCAATTAAAGTTTGTAAAATTTAAAAATAATTTTAAAAGGAAAAATCAGTAGTATCAGAACCTTATTTTTTGACATTAAAGGTTTTTCTTGGCATTGCAACTTACTTTTCTCTTTATGTTCAGAACATCCATTCTTGAACTATCATCAGTTTCATGATTAAATAGTCAGCATCCAAAAGGAAAAAAAAAACCCCTGTGCTAACCATGCAACCTGACTATGCCTGCAGGATGAAGTACTTCACTGCGTATATTGAGTTTATAGACTTCTTCTAAATCTAAATGGATGATTTCCTCACATTGCTTTTTATTTAATAACTCACAGTTCAAGAAGATACAGCACAAAGATTCTATTTTGTCTTTGGCCAAAGAGCTTTCAAACTCACATCTCATAAGCTACCACCTTCAATCGACTATCCTTTTTTAATATAAGAATTCTTAATCCTTCCTGTTATAGCAATTCTACTGTGTATGGGATAATCAGAACTCACAGTTAGAAAAGAATACAGAGAATAGAGAGGTTAGGATGAGAACACCTTTCTGGTGTTGGGAGATGAGAACACCTATTGGCTCAGCTCCTCAAATCCTTCCCACTGTGGTGGCTTGTTAAGGAAGTTCCACTTGGCACGTATTGTAAAATGCATAAACAAACTTTTGACAAAAATTGCAACTAGCAACTTTTGTCACCATACAGAAATTTTAGCCATAAGGATGGATTTTTATCCCCACACTCCTGCATTCTTTCTGAGCTAATTAATATGTAATTATTTCATGCAAAGTGGACTATCTTATGATATTTCATAGGCTTGTACTAAGAGCAGTGCTAAGAGGGTGGAAGGCTCCCACCTCTGCCTATTATCTCCTCAGGAAGTTTTCTAATCACTGAATTTGCATACAGAAGGCTATGCAAGGCTTTAGAAGAAATGGAGTAATTTCTAGTTCCAACTCTCCCTCTCCTGTACTGGAAGATCAGAATACAGTTCAGAAAATTAATTCCATAAATTTTGACCATTTTTTAAAATCCATCTATGATGAGGGCCCTCATACTTCAGAGGAGACTGGAAACCTTTAAATAGTGACCCAAAGGAGTAGTGTTTGACATGAACCAAATCACTCAGATTCAATTTCACCACTATAAAAGATTCAAGAATATGAGAATGTGCTTACTTTCAAATAATTATTGACTTAAAATAACAGCATGCATTATAAACAGTTACCTCAGGAATAAGGATATACCTTGGCTGCTCATGCATCTCAGCTGGATTTTATATTTTGTGAACACATAATTAGTCTCTGAAAAGTCCTCTAAATCTATAAACCTTGAAGTGCTCTTAAACTAATATTTTTCACTCCTCCTGTTAAAGATGGCAACCAGAGCCCCCAAAATAGCCACTCTGAGCCACCTCCACTTTTTCTAGCCAGAGAGAGAATGATGCAATCGTTTACTTCCCCCTCTGCTTCCACGTTCATTGCTTGTAATAGAATGCTGAAATATCACAGCTTAAATTATTCTTCTCTTCTTTCTTGAAGCTGTTTAATTAACATTTCTACCAAACGGTTTAATTTATCCCACCTAAGGCTGGCTTCACCATTCTAAAGATGGTGATAAAGCTTCATACATCATTTAATGAGAAATATTACATGCCCAGTCTCTTAACTGATTTAAAACTATCCCCTTCCTAACAGTAATTTTTAAGATTGGTTAGGATTGTTTATTTTTTGAAAGAATGGCCACAGACACTAACTTGCAAAGGCAAACTTGCACACTCTGGACAGTCTCTCATCTCTAAGTGCCATGTCCAGAATCCTGCATAATGCCAGATTTAGCACACTAAGAATTATGACACATGCTTTCAAATGAGATTGGGAATCTCACCAATTAGATATTATGTATTAGATAATATATTATTGTTATAGGTAAATTAGAATGTATCAAAAGTGGATGACCATTCTGCATGATGACTTATGCTGGCTCTCCATTCAGTACTCGTGAGCCCTCTTTGAGAATATTTACCACTGCATGGGGCTGCTCAGGCAACATGCAACCTAGTCAAATGCAACAGAGCAGAAACTAAGCTTGAACGGGTGCTGAAAAGAGGATCAGAGTAATGGAGTGCCTATCATACAACGGATGAGTAAAAGTGCTTATCCTCTTTAAGTTAGTGAAATAATGGCTAAGAAGATGTATTGTAGTTAAGAAGATATATAATTGCTCCCTATAAGTAGCTATGTTTGGAAAAGAATTATATGCCATGAAAGGAGAAGGACTACTTAAACTAAAGGGCACTGTTGGCAGAAGAAAAATGCTATAAATTGTCCATGAATAAAATTAGGCTGGAGATTAAAAGTATTCTTAATGATCAGAGAGCAGTGACGATCTGGAACAGTTTCCCAATAGCAATAGTAGGGTGAAGAAAAATAAAGCACTAAGAAGCCAGCTCCCATTAAGATGGAGTCTGATCTGCCTATGAAAGTTATACAATTATATTGAGTAACAGAAATTGGCTCCAGTGAACAAAGAGATACATTTTCTATCCTATTTTTCTGTTTCATCTAATTGCTCTGCTCAGGACTAAAAGTTCAGTATAGCAAGGCTCATTATATTAGTCCTTTTGTTCTTTTCTTGATATGCCTCTTAGTGCCTAAACAAGAATCTGTTTTACTAACAGTAGTAGTTACACATTTTTTGTCCTTCTAGGTGTAAAGATATTGCATAAGGAAAGACTTCAACCTAATTTATTTATTTACCCAGTTTGGGAAAATCTCAAGGACTCTACACATATTACTTATGAATGCATCTACTCTCCCTTAATGTGGAGGCTAATTATTTTATTCTTTTCTCTTGGAAAAAAAAAGCAGATGGCTAAAGGTCACAATTTTAAAAAAGCCAAAATAAAAGTAGGTAACTTTAAGCACAAAATGTTATTAAATTAATTTTTTATGAGAACAGAAATATTAAAAAAGTGAGACCTAAATATGTGGTCTCTATGACAGAAAATTAGCCCTTGAAAGCTGGAGAAGAGAATGGGGAGAAAAGGTACAGTATAATTTTTTTAAAAATCTCCATTTTATACAAAGATTCCTGACAAGAATATCTATTAACAGCCTGATTTGCATAAATCTTCCACAACTGAAGCTCAAGTAAGCCTTAAGCATTTAATTCTGCATTATCTTATTCAGTATTTTTCTGCACCAAATTTACTCTTCAATTCTCTCCCATATTTTACAGGCATACTGGTGGTAGCAATTTCCCTGTAACACTAGTTAAGACTATCCGTTATGAAGTTTTCTGGAGTGACTGAGGTAAAAATAAAAATGTTCTGATATTTTCCCCTGGGAGAGCATGAGCAGTTTCTTTGGCTTAAATAGCCTTTAACAGCATCCCACAGAGTGATGCTTCATAGCATATTATTAGTGGGATCAAAAAGAACAGCTGAGCGATAGCCAATGTTAACCACCACATGTATATTTCTCATCTCTACTTTAAAAATTCAGAAATTTGGGAAGTCTATTTTTCACAACACTTTTTTCAGTATTTTTATTGGCGTTTTCCCCTTGATGATTTTTTTTTTAAATTACACACTTTCAATGGTAATGTGTAAGGCTCACATAATAAATTTGCACACTAACAGAACCAGCTGCATGAATTTGAAGATTTTGTGTTAAAAGGCGAGAGTTCTTCTGCAAGCCAACCAGTAGGTCAGCTGCAAAGGATTTTGTTGTGATTTCTACAACTGCTCCGTTTAGCTGATTCTGAAGGCATATTTAAAATCCACTGAAAGAAAAACTGAACACTATTAATTGGTAACTTCCTAAAAAATCCAACAATTCTAGTGAATATTTGGAAATTATTCTACCAATATTTTGAAAGCCTTCTAATTGCTTCATCTGCAAAACAACGAGAAGAAAGGAATTTTTTTTTTAGTAAAGAAAAAAGCGGCCATGAGATTTGTATTTTGGTACAGATGAAAAATGGGCACATGTCATTGCAACTCCTGGGCAATTCATCTGTCCACTAGTTTTCCACTGAGGCTCATTGCAACACAGTAATACTCCTTCTAGCAGTCAAACAAAGTCTGATAATCCATTTTTCCTCATTATCAAGCTTTATTTCTGGTGGGATTAACTCTCCTACACTGAATTCTAGGTGAAGTAATTATGTGAAATTCTCTGGAATATCTGGAATCAAAATGCATTGGGCCAAATTCACCCCTTGAGCTGCTTTATAAGTATGACTGATGTTAAACCAAAAATAAATTTGACACTTCAACTTAAGGAATAAAGCAAGCAATATTATTACAAGTACTCAATTATTATTTGAAATAGCAATATAACCTGCTAATCATCCTTTATTTAAGTCTTTTCTGCTTGTAGTAAAGTCTTTGAAGTCATTTGGATTGTGCTAATCTGATGTCTTCCACTGTCTTCCAGTGGAAGAGATGAAGGGAAACTGTTAGACCTCTCTTAAATAGGTTAAAAAGTCTATATCTTATAAAGACATGCTACTCTTCTTGGCTAATAAAAAAGATGCTTCTCTGTGGTACACTTGAATTCTTAAGGAAATGCATAAATATGTTAGTGTTAGATGTAGTTCTACATGTTAGTGTTGTTATAAAGGAATGACTGCTTTAAAAGAATCAAAAACGTTACAGCATGATAATAAATCATTCAACTGACTGTTTTGAATAAAACTTGGATTTCCACTGAATTGTGTAGAAAGAAAAAGACCTATATTGTGATTCTTTTGAAATAATTTCAGCAGCAAAATCTAACAAACAGAGTTACCATGGATGCAGTGGAATTTTTGCATTCCAAAGTTGTTGTTTATATTCCTCCATATCTCTAAAATAATTTGAAATTAATATATCACATTGTGATCTGTGATCTAAACCCCAATTTACAGTAATAATGAATTAATTTTATTTTCTCCCTTCCACTACTATTCCAGTTATGTTTCAGAATTCTCCAGGCAAGTGATCCAATATTGTATACACACCGGTTATTGGAAGAGAAAGACCTTAATCTTTTCAATAGCTAATACTTCTGTGGAGTGTCCCAATCACTGTATTTGAACTGAGCTGAACTTCTGAAGTTCACGTAGCATGTGGACATGCTACATAAATGGGGTCAATTTCAGTGTGCTTTTTTTTCCTTTACATTGGTGTAGATATGAGATTTGCTCTGTCAGACAGCATTAGCATACTGAGTCTAACAGTCTCAAAAAAAGGCATTAAACTTCTTACTACAGACTAAAATTAAGTTTATATGGGGTACCTATTTTCATATATTTGTCACCTTTTTCTATACTCATTTCCTGCATGGGCATTCTCAGGTCCAAACGTTCCGTATTGGAAACCTTGCTAAGGTGTTGACACATAGTTAGAGCAGACATGCCTGATTTAAAGTTCTATGAATTTGTTTTCTAACTAAATAAGATGAGATAAACAGAATATACAGTGAGGAACTGAGGATTAAAACAAAAAATCAATCTCTTCTGAGAAAAACCTAATAACTGGCTCCAAAAGCTTTCATAAATTATTAGCTTCAAAATCACTCAAAGTGTCTGAAACACTGTGTGTGTCACTGATGTACTTGAAGTTCACCTAAGAAACTGTGTCATCAAAATGTGCCGACAAAAAATGCCAGCAGCTCTGCCACCTTGCAATCAATCACATATCTGTTTCAGAGTTAACAAGTGTCAGAGAATATAATTTCATCTGCTTCTACTGTATATATTTAAATGTTCATATTCTTACTGAGGATGGAAAAAGACTAAAAGCATTTGTCAGCTCTGTTTCCCTCCAGCCGACAAAATGTATTTTTTTCCCCATTAAGCTTATGCTTAATAAAATTCATATAGAGACAAATATTTCATATTTTTATGTGAATGTATGAGTTCTGTGTCATCAGTGTCTTTCAAGAAAGTTACATTGCCTATATAGTCAATGAAGAAATAGAGAATGGTCAAGTATCTGTTCAGGAAGAATTGCACAGCTGAGTATAAAGAAGACTGGAAGCCTGGATTCGGTGCTGAAAGCAAAGAAATACCATTGGTCAGGTAGTGGAAATTAAAGTGAATGGATTAAGTAAAAGCTGCTCCTGCACCCCAAGGAGGAGTTCCATGCTATTCCAGTGAGCACCTGTTCAATACAAATTTTACATGTGTCACCAAGCACATACAAAGGAAATGCTCGCTGGTACTTGGAATCCCCTCCCCCTTTTTCTTTTTCCCCTATGGACTTTCTGTCTCCTCCCATTTCTCGCCACGGATACAGAGTACCAAAGTGGTCCCTGTTCTGAGCTACAGGACACATGCTGGGTGCAGCTCTTGAAGTTTGCTAAGAAGGGCTAGAAGCAGGCAGCACATTCAGTTAATGGAAGAATAACTCAAAGTGAGTTTGAGTGGTTGAAAAAAAGACCCACACATGGTGGTAATAAGTTTTGCCTTTTTTGTTTCTGTTAGTAACTGTTGATAGTTTCAGACCTTTCCTTTTAAAGTCAATTTCAAATTAGCTCTGGAACAGCAAAGTGGATTTAGCTCTTACCTGTCACTTTTTTGGATAATTTCTATTACCCCTACTCCACGTGTATTGATGACAACTATACGAAGAATAATCAGGCGCAGTTAAGAAACAATAATTTGGAATATGTACATTTATTGTTGTAGGGATTTCCTTAAATTATTTTAATTTTTCCTTCTGCAATAGCAAATACTGTATTCATTACAGTCTTTGAATAAATCAAAGGACTAACAATATTTATTTTCTCTTTCCTTTACAGAGACTTTCAACATTAGCTTTTTTGTACTCCAAGCATACTTTATCTGAGTTTGAATGTTCTGATACAGTAGTGAAGATGACATACTCAATATTTCTGTGTTTGAGAATCCACAGATTCTGCTGATTTAGCATATATTTTGATCCACATAAACAGACAGAGGTTTGCATTTCAGGAAACTACTATTTTCATATAGTTACTGAATAGCTCCATTACAAAGAAACCCCCTTTCTTTAGTTGTTTATTCTTTGCCACTACTCTTCTACCGCCTTTTTATTCTTCTTCAAGTCTCACTACAGAGAAAAAAAAAAGTAATTTGTCGTGCAAGTAGGACAGAATAGAAATTCAACTCTCAAAAGCAAGGATGGAGATGTACAGCATACTACTTTTAAAAGAGACACCAAATGCAAGAGAGCTGGACAGGAAACAGTACCAAATAATCTATGGATACTACCCCATGCACTCTTATCCAAATGCATACATGTTTAAGATCGTTAAAACAGTACACAGTGTACAAAGTTCTGAGTTGGGGGAAGTCAGCAACTACCAGGAAGAACTTGATGGTAATGGTCTCGGAATTTTGCTGGTCTTGGGTATAAAAAACATGAGAGTGCTGTTAGAAACTTAGATTCTGAGGAAAAATCAAGGGGAAGTTTCAGCCCTCCTGATAGAGTCTCTAACTTGCAACAACATGGAAAAGGAAAAAGCTATAAAGCAAGATATCTTTTGAAATGGTTAATCCAGTAGGTTAAATATAGCTTCAACAAGTTTCACAGAATGGGATATAATGTGTCTCCTTAGTAAGAAACGGCGAATGAAATTATCAAACTGCTAATGAGCAGGTACAAGAGAAGTTGAGTTTTTCATATACTATCACAATAAACAAGCTCATTTCTTATATGAAAGAGGGCCTGTGTTTAAGACTGAGGGGATACTGCAGCTACTGACTATTTGTTTCTGCACAGAAGTTCCAACAATGCTGTCACTTAGTCCTGACTTCTGCTGTCCTAATGGAATGGCTGCTTATCCCTAGGGATCTTCCTTGTGACTGGTTTCAACAGCCAGTAGTGAACACGTTTGCATGACTCTCTTAAAAGGATTTCTGTGAACTGACAATATTTAGATCATTTCCAAATACAGCCTGAGAGAGGGAATATATGACTTTATAGGAATTGATACAAAGTGGCGGAAGTATGATTTCAGAACAATTTGCTCAAAAATAGAAAATTTTGTGAATGAAAATGAAAGGACTAATTTTAAAAATTAGCACCCAGAAAAGATTGGACAAGGTCAAACTTGTCTTAGATTTAGAGTGGAGGTAGGTTTTTCTTTATAGAGTTGGCTACCCTAAAAATGTGAAGATCAAATAGAACAACATACTGATCTGAATCTCTCCTGAAATACAGCCACACAAAACAAATCAGCTTCCTTATTTGATTACTTCAGCACCCAGTTTTCTGAAGTTAACAGCTCTGCTGTGTATAATATCAACGCAGATTTTGAAAGGAATCTACTGCTGCTCTAATTAGCTGTGCTTTACTTAAATATGCTATGTCTTTTACCTTGAAATTTCTGATATGCAGACTAGGAGCAAAAAAATCTAGGGCCTTTAAAACTCAACAATTAGTCTTTACAATCACAGTCTTTATGGTCTAATCTATGTTATGAAAAGGATCAAATACTGTAGTTGCACTTTAAGGATTTTATGCTATTTAAGGTATGCTTATTTATTTTTGGTTCCACACCAAAAAAAAAGGATTTTAAGAAATCTTAATAGGAAAGTGCTAATTGAGACTTGAGTAGGCTACATGTTATCCCTATATATATCTACATATCTGGAGGAGTCCATGGCTTTCAAACTATAATAATAGGCAAAAACATCTAAGGAAATGGTGATGTAGGAATACAGAATATTGGGTCCAGATTAGGGAACCAGGGCCCAAATAGGTTCTGAATTTCCTCCATATTAAAGAGTGAAAAATTTTCCAGTAATTAATCGGCATTTTTGTTTAGTTCTTAAGTTCTCCAGGAAGATCTTATAACTAAATTCTTCAAAAGAATATTGCATTTCAAGATAAACTTTTCCTGTTTGTGTCAACAGACACCAAAGACCAGTTTCCCTTTTATGCGCTGAAAAGCTGTGCAAACACTGAAATACTTTTCTTTTTCTATAAAAAAGAGCATAAAAAGAACTTAAAAACTTTGGTGCCATCTCAAAACATATTGGCTGTTGTTTGAATTATGAAACTGCCAGTTTTTTAAAGGGGCTTTTAATGGCTCATAAGTATTGCTTTTTTTGGCTTTGCATGCAATGGAAGAAGAAAATTATATAGAACACATAAGAGTGCAGCACAGTTAGTACAACTTTAAGCGAAAGTCTAAAATCCTCTCCTTCACTGTCACAGCTTGCTGATGAGAGATTACTTCCCAATATCATTACTGGAAATGAGTTCACTAGTAAAAATTAATCTATTGATGCCCGCATAGTAAAAGATCTCAATTATTCATCCATCTTATTTATTACCTAACCTGTGTAGGGCCATTTAGTCTTTTTGCTGTCTTTCCTTAAAGAAGAAATACACTTTAGTTTCATACTTAGGATAAAGCATTAAAACCCCCTAATCATTGTTTATTTGATATCCAGTGGACAAATTAAGGAAACACCTGCGTATAATGTTTTATACAACTTGCTGAGGTTTGTGAACTACTAAAGAGAACAATGATTCTTGTATTAGGAAGGTTCTTAGTGCAGTTATTTCAATTACAGTACTGTAAACTCTTAAAAGCTTGCTCTTCAATTCTGTATGCTATTTGCCAAGTTTTTACAGCTTTTGGGTCTCCCACTGGATTAGCTTGCCATCAGGGAATGAAGAATGTCAAGGTACATACATAAGCGTTGCCTGAACAAAATTTACTAATTCTGTTGCTTTAACTTCAAGGTAAGAGGAATGTCATTTTGCCCCTGGCAAAATCTTCTCCCGAGGGAGAAGATTAATATCACAGAAATCCACTTTTCTCATCCTTATTCTTGTCATACTAAACTAGTATTAGATTAAAAAGAAATAGTAGTAAAGTACCATTTTTAAGGAAATTTGGCTATGACTCTACCATGTCTAGTAACACAGTCCAGGTTCCTGGACTGCATCTCTAACCTTGATAGGAGGACCTCCACCTAGTCACATGTTAGCTTGGATTTTAATATTTGAAGCCACAGCAAGGATGATACAGGTACAATATTTTTCCCACCAGTCTGCAATGAGATTAAAACTTTAGAGCAAAAACTTGGCATGTGTTGGTTCACCATACAACCACCATACAATTTGATACCATCAGAAGTGTGAGTTATAATTTACATTTACTCAAAAAAAGAAGGCTGAACATTTTTTCAGTATATCAGTATGGATAAATTTCACATTAGCAGTGGAAAAAGCACACTGCTTCAGATGTTTCTGCTTAATAAGCACTACAATGTGTGTGCTGCTTTTGTCTGGGGTAGAGTTAATTTTCTTCACAGCTAGTACAGCCTATCTTTCGGATTTTTGCTGGAAATAGTGTTGATAATACAAGTTCAGATTCCCAAATCACTGTTACATATAATGGAAGCCTGCTTCCCTGGGGATGGCTGAACACCTGCCTGCCCATGGGGAGTGGTGAATGAATTCCTTGTTTTCTTTAGCTTTGCTTGCATATGTGGCTTTTACTTTCCCTACTAAACTTCCTCTATCTCAACTCATGAGTTTTCTCACTTTCACTCTGATTCTGTCCCTCTTCCCTCTAGGGCAGAGTGAGGGAGAGGCTGCCTGGGGTGAAACCACAACAGTGAGGCCATTTCCACATACAGACACCATGACACGAGGCTTCTTTTTTATTTGTCCAAGTTATAAGATCAAGGTTTCTTCTTCCAACTTTCTTTTTATTTTTCTTTTTCTTTGTTTGTCTTGGGGGGGGGGGGGGGGGG